>OX451736.1:922441342-922893842 GCA_948472305.1 Vicia faba | reverse complement strand
GTGGTGTTGATACCATATTTGAATGGTCTTGTACCATCAGAGGGTGTATTTCTAGACCGATTATCTATCATGCAAGTAGTAATCGTACATTATAGAACTGGGCTGTTTTATCCTGGAGGCGGCGCGGTAGTTCGACTGCTTTGCATAATTTTGAGCAGTGGCGCGAAACGTCTTAAAGAGAGCGACCTAGTCCGCGACTCAACCTGGTAATTTCTTTGGTGGAAAATATTTTAAAATCTGAAACCAACAATTTTAAGACGTTTCAAACTGCCACAGCTACCGAAGAAATTATTGGTTCTTTTGCGGATATTGTCGTTGAGAAATCGTTCATGTTTGAGAGAAGTCACTTCAAACGTTTGCAACAAAAGATGGAGTTCTTAATGTTGAAAAAAGTTGCTAACGTTTTGATCGATGACATTTTGTTGCTCCTTCTGGATCAATCGAACAAACGAACGATAGTAAATCTGGAGATTTAGAAGGAACACTTAATAGTGTTGAAGTTGAATCTGCTGCACAGATTAAAGCGAATGATTTACAGCATAGTAAAGAAATCACCTTATAGAAAGAGAATGAAAATCTCTACAAAAATCATATTTTGAATAGACTCGCAGATGATCTGTATGATAATTACAGTTGATGTGATACTGCAAAACAAGATTGAGAGACTCGAAAAAAGAAGTATGACGTATAGAAGCTGGAGCAAAGAAGTATGTTGTTAGCCGCTACTTCAAGTATCAAATGCGAAAATGTAAGGTCGATGGAGACTCAATGTTACGAACTTCAAAAGATTGCTTAAAAGATCATCACAAAAGATATGTGTTTAAATGAACAATTTCAAATTAGTTTTATTATTGACAAACTAACTCACAGTTTGAATGTTTAAAAAAACAAAAAAGGGAATCTTAGAGACAATATCAAAAAAAAAAAAGTCTTGGTTGTTTTAAACAACAAAAAGAAATTCGGTATAGTTCTGAAGCCATTTGGCAAATGATTAAAGAATCAGAACCTCAATATTGTGAACCGAATTAAGAATGGGAATCCTTCTATGATTCCAATAGCTCCAACTAGGCAACAACCACCACCTAAAAGAAATGACGTTGGTTTCCCTTTGTTTTAACTATGAAAAATCAAGTCATATGACTAAGAAATATAGAAGTAAGCTTGAACTTCTTGGTGTTGTCCCTAATGCATGGGTCAACCTGACTAACAACAATTTATTGCTATGGTCATTGAAATCAACATGGTTGATGGATATGTTGGTTGGTGGATAGACACATGCGTCTCTCGTTGTGTCTGTTATGATCGTGTTATGTTTAAACATACACGAATACTAAAGATAAGAACGTGTTGTTGGGAGATGGCCAGACCATGAATGTTGCTGGAATTGTAGACATGGAGCTAAATTTCACCTTCAAAAAGACTTTAATCTTAAGGAACGTTATGCATGTTCCTAAGATTAGAAATAATATTGTTTTGGTTTTCTTTTAAATAAGACATGGTTTAGTTAGTCTATTGGGGTAGATTTGTACGCCATTACGAAGAATGAAGTTTATATGTTTAAATTTTTTGTAAAGAATTTGAAAATGATATAATAAGAATTTGTAGTGATATAGATAATTGTATGATTCTAGTTTATTAATGAATTTTATACATGGAATTGTACATGAAACGACTGCACCATACTATCTTGAAATGAATGGTAAAACAGAAAGAAATAATAGAACTCTTACTGAACTTGTTGTTGCAATTATGATGAATTCTGGTGCTGCACCTCACTGGTGGGGGGAAATTTTATTTACTGTTTACTATGTCCTGAATAGAGTCCCCAAGTCAAAATGTAAGATCTCTCCTTATGAGATATTAAAGAAAAGACAATCAAATTTGTCTTATTTGAGAACTTGGGGTTGTCTGACTTATGTCAGAATTTCGGATCCGAAATGAGTTAAACTCGCTAGTAGAGCATATGAATGTGTTTTCATTCGGTATGCAGCAAACAGTAAAGCATATAGGTTTTATGACCTAAAGGCAAAAGTGATCATAGAATCAAATGATGTTGAATTCTATGAAGACAAATTTCCTTTCAAATTGAGAAATAGTGGGGGCACACAATCGAGTCACATTCATGTGATAAGAAGCACAGAAAGCAACGACAATGTAGAAACAGAACTTCAACGAAGTAAACGAGTAAGAGTTGCTAAAGACTATAGGTCTGATTATGCGGCTTATAATGTAGAAGAAGATCCAATGAATCTTCAAGAAGCCTTGTCATCTCTGGATGTTTAGTTATGGCAAGAAGCTATTAATGATGTGATATAATCTCTAGAATCTAACAAGACCTGACACTTAGTAGACTTGCCTCCTGGTTGCAAACCAATCAGTTGTAAATGGCTTTTGAAAAAGAAACTAAAACCTGATGGAACTATTGATAAATACAAGGTTCGCCTTATTGTCAAGGGTTTTAGACAAAGAGAAAATATAGATTTCTTCGACACCTTTTCTCCTGTCACTAGAATTACATCCATTAGGGTATTTATTTCAATAACTGATATTTATAACTTAATAGTACACCAAATGGATTTTAAAACAACTTTTTTAAACGGTGACTTAGAAGAAGAATCTATATGAAACAACCGGAAAGGTTTGTGATCTATGGATAAGAAAACAAGGCCTGTAAGTTAGATAAGTCTTTGTATGGGTTAAAACAAGCTCCAAAGCAATGACATGTAAAGTTTGATAACTTAATGATATCGAATGTGTACAAAGTGAATAGAAGTGACAAATACGTTTATTACAAATTTGAGAATTGTATTTGCACTATCATATGTCTATATGTAGACGATCTACTCATATTTATATCAAACATTCAGGCCATTAATGATATGACATCATTGTTGTGCAACAACTTTGATATGAAAGACCTCAGAGAAGTGAGTGTGATTCTTGGTATCAAGATCAAAAAATCCTAGCAAGGAATTTCTTTGGATCAATCACAATATGTGAAAAAGATCTTAAAGAAATATAATTACTTTGACAGTAAACATGTGAGCACACTAAATGATCCAAGCGTGAAGCTGTTTAAGAACACTAGTGAAAGTGTTAGACAAACAGAACATACGAGCATCATTGGAAGTCTTAGGTATTCCATTGATTGTACTAAACCTGACATTGCATATGTCGTAGGGATTGTTGTGAGGTTTTACTAGTAGACCGAGTAATGAACATTGACAAGCTATTGAGCGAGTCATACGGTACCTTAAAAGGACCATGAATCTTAGTTTACATTAACAAATATTTCCTGTTGTACCTGAAGGATACAATGATGAAGATTGGAATACCTTATCAAATGATTCCAAAGCAACTAGTGGCTATGTATTCAACATAGCTAGAGGAGTGGTATCTTGGAAATCAAAAAAACATATTATCCTGAGAATATAGCATTAGCGACTGCTAGTGAAGAAGCAAGTTGGTTAAGATGCTTGCTAATTGAGATTCCCTTATGGGAAAAACATATGTCAGTTATATTGATCCACTGTGATAGTACCGCGGCTATTGCAAAAATTGAGAACCATTATTATAATGATAAAAGACGTCAAATAAGAAGAAAGCACATCACTGTTAGAGATTGTATCTCTAAAGGAGCTGTAAGAGTGGATCATGTATGCACTGATGAAAATTTAGCAGATCCTTTTACGAAAGGATTAGCTAGAGAGAAAGTCTATAATACATCATATAAGATGGGACTAATGCCTATAGGAAAATGAGTTGCTCATGATGGTAACCCGACCTAAATGACTGGAGATCCCAAGAAATAGGTTCAATGGGTAATAACAAGTTATGAGTAATATGAGATGATCATGCAAGTAAAGCATGAATCCTGAAGTAATAAGAGGATGAGATAATAGTAACTCTTAATGAGATCTATACTCTGTATGAGGGAGTACCTAGGCTACAAGAGTACTCTTGATAGACTCACCTATCTGATTGTGGAACTTAGACCGGTTCCTATGGAATTTCGAGGCAGAATTCCTAGAGCCTTCATTAAACTGGAATACACGTGCAGGGCCATTAAAGCACGGGCTATTGGAATACACCTTAAGAAAAGGTTGTGTGTGGGTTTGATGTCTAAGATAGAGTTCAAGACATTTGTGTCACTCTTGTTGAATTAGAATCCTACTTGCTATGCAAAGGTTCAAGTCGTAAACACCTTTGTTTATGCACAATCTTAGAAACGTTTGACGTTACTTCTAAAATCAATTTTTTAAATTCAAGTGGGGGATTGTTGGAACATGTCCATGTTTCAATATGTTGAATTTAAAAATTTCTCAAGTCCCACATTGTTAGAATATTTTTTTGGTTGAAAAAACCATTTAATCCCACATTGCTCATGTGAGAAATATTAACTATCCTACTTCACTATATAAGGAGTGCATATGTTTCATTTCAAATCATACCAAAAACTATTCTATTAGTTTTTCCTTCCTCACTCTCATAACTCCGCGTCTCTCGAATTGTCGAAACGTCATCTTCTTCCCCTTTCTTCCTACTCGTTGAATTTTCCGAGTATTTTCTTGAATTCTCTTTAGAGAATTATGTTAATTTCTCCTCATTTGAGTTGAGAAATTTTCAAGTTTAATCTTTTGAATT
Organism: Vicia faba; assembly: GCA_948472305.1. Classification (NCBI taxonomy): domain Eukaryota; kingdom Viridiplantae; phylum Streptophyta; class Magnoliopsida; order Fabales; family Fabaceae; genus Vicia; species Vicia faba. Next base: position 922,889,198 of record OX451736.1, on the reverse strand, counting down.
CTCTTTGGAGAATTATTTGAATTTCTCTTTGTTTGAGAAATTATTATGAGTGGTCAAATGACCATTATTAATTTCTCTTTGGAGAATTATGTGAGTTTTTTTTTGTTTGAGAAATTATTATGACTGGTCTTTTTACCAGATACTACTAGTGGTGTTGATACCATATTTGAATGGTCTTGTACCATCAGAGGGTGTATTTCTAGACCGATTATCTATCATGCAGGTAGTAATCGTACATTATAGAACTGGGTTGTTTTATCCTGGAGGCGGCGCGGTAGTTCGACTGCTTTGCATAATTTTGAGCAGTGCCGCGAAACGTCTTAAAGAGAGCGACCTAATCCGCGACTCAACCTAGTAATTTCTTTAGTGGCAAATATTTTAAAATCCGAAACCAACATCCACACACAAAAATTACTACTCTTGGATGTGTAATTCAAATTTTTCTATAGAAAAAAATCATAGAAATAGAAATGTGTCCAAATTATTTCAACAACTATAGATGTTCTCTAACAAATCACATACACTTTGGGTTATATAATATTGTTACTCATAAGGTTGTATTGTCCTACTTGATCTAGGCAGTCACCAAGAATGAGAAATGTATCTTGAGTTGCATTTAGATATAGTTTCACAATAACTATTATTGAACTATAGTATATGGTTGACCAAAATCAATTTAACTTTGAAATTGTTGTAAGGATTATGATCATATTTTGTTCCAGCAATAATTAAATTATTGTATAAATAACTTGTTGGATTTTTAAATTTATGGTTTCTTGCACTAATTATATTTGTAATTTCAGTTATCAATGTTTACTTTTTCATTTCTAAACTCTAAATTTTATGGGTCTTTTAACTATATAATATAATAATATAATTTATTAATTTTCATAACTTAATTTTAATAACTGTCTTTACGTAATATAACTTTCACCAGAATCACTTTATTAAAAAATAACTCAACGAATTAAAAAGCACACTAAACCAAATGCCTCAATATAATCTATTGGAACAGCTGAAATCTAAAATAATGGGTTATAATGGTTGCCACTCGTTGCTTTAGTTTGTAGTGTTGATATGATATCAATGTTATTTGTAGAATGTGCATCGATGAATTATTGGTTGGTTTGTTATTTTACAACTTCATCAAAACTTCTCTAAATTTCAAATTAGTCCATAATTTTTACTTGGTAATTGCTAACAACCAAAATCAAAACTATGCCTTTATCGGAATTTTTTTTAGTAATAACATGTTTTGAAAAAAAAATACACAAATAATTATGTTTCGGAGAAATTTACGCAAATGACTATGTTTTAGAGAAATTCACGTAAATGACCATGTTTCAGAAAAAACATTATAATGCAGCGTATGCATTGATTTCTTTAAAAGAGACGCCAAGTAAGATGGCGCCTAGCAATCTCTTAAATTTTTTTTCAATTTTTTATATTTACCTTGTGGATTTTCCTGCAGATTTAACTTTTCTTACGGATTTACTTGCAGATTTATCAGTGGACATTTTTCCCGTAGGAAATTCCGTAGGAAAATCCGCAGGTAAGTTCATAGATAATGTCAAATCTGCAGAAAAATCTGAAAATGTGAAAATTATATAGGAAACGTCAATTCAAGTGGCGCTTCTTCTTTAATTCACTTCTTTTAAAAACACGATTATTTCCATAATTTTCTCCAAAACATAATTATTTATGTATTTTCTTTTCGGAATATGGTTAGTCCTAAAAAAAAAACATTCCCTGCTACCATAGCATTCATAATTTCCTACAACAAGAAATTCTATGGTTATCTAATCATGAATTCCATGGTTCTAAACCTTTGTTAACGGTATGAAAAAATTAACATAATTTGCTTCATTGTACTCATGCATCTGTTATGTTATTTGGTTTATGAAAAGTATTTATTTGTTTGATGTATAGATGATCTAGCCATTAATTAGACATTATATTATTGTTGAAAATGACAAAGTTAACATTACATGAGTTTTTCATCAATTGTATCAAGAAATTGGTTAAAGTTAAGTATCTAATTTGAGAATTTCATTTGTGAATGCATACATATCATATTTCCCAGCCATGACAATTATTAAATTTGTTTAGAATCATGACATTCTCCATTTTTAATCCCAACCAATTAAACACAACTAAATGAAGAGAAATATTTTTTATTATGTCTTTAACATTTGTACATTTGAGAGTTTCCACAAATCACTTCATATTAAATAATTCAGCCAAACTCATTGTTAATTAAAAATGAATTCACAAAGGAAATTAGGCATAACATGTGGTAATTTAAAAATGCATTCACAATAGATACACATCAAAAATTTGGTAGAAGCACAGTTGTCTATTCATCATAAAACTAAAATTTTCCTTTTTATTAACATACATTTCAAATAAAATAAAACATCTCCAGTTTTTAAATGCAATTCCATAACCTTCTAGTGTATCTCATAAAAATACTATAATATTTTCAGGTTTTGAAAATACATCTTCGGACGCACTAAACTTCAGTTGAAACATAAATTATTTCAGAAATACATATATGTAACATCTTCGAAGATATATTTCTGAAAACTTGTGAGGCAGAAGCAGAAAAACATAATAGAAAAACAGAAATATGATAAAATGAAAATACTATTAATATTATAAAATCAGCAATACATAAGAGATTTTAACATAAATCAAACATTAAACTTCAATATTCCAGTGAACGTTGTGACATCTTGATAATATCATTGACCGATCTCAAAACAGTCGTATCTAACTCGACCGAAACTTTTGATTCTTAACGAAAAAAGGTTCTCCACATAGTCCTTAAATCAACGGTCATCTTCGGCTCATGGTTGTTGAACTCAAGTTTCTCTTCTTTGTCAAAGGATGGCGAGCAGTACTCGATCTTCATAATTTTGCGATTGTCGTCATATGGTAGAAGCTCCTGCAGTGTGTATTGTTGATCTTCAAGAGGAATGGTATATGGTGTATCGTCGTAAAGTGGACATTTTCAACATGTCAAATAATGTTTGTTCTGGTTTTTTGTGTTTGGTATGAAACAATATGACGAGTGGTCTATATTTATAGTTGTGGGAGACTAATATGGACCTCACAAACTCTATCTTGTACCCAGACACGTTCCAGAAATATATCTCCGGAACCACCTTTTACTCCAAAAATATATTTCCGGAACCCTCCCTGGCATAACAAAACAGAAACGAAACATGATAGAAGCATATAATCAATGCAGTCTTTTTGGGCAAACTTCAAAATGTACATATTAGACATCATAACACCTTAATACAGTGTCACTTACAAAAAATTATAAATAACTACTAAAAAAACAGAAACACTTGTCGTCGGTCAAATCTACTGCTATTGGTGGTACTCCCTTTAACTTTTGTTTATTTATTTCTCTTTAAATGTTGCTCAATTTGGTAAAAAAAAGTCATGTATCCTTTCAACAAATTAGTCTGGCCAAGTCTCGATTTTAGTTGTATAATGAGTCGTCCATTTCGGTGATGCAAGTGGTATATGGCATGCCGGTTTCAAATAAACTTGAACAAAACGTCACGGATTGAAACCCACCCAACACAGATAATACGATCATTTAGATTTTTAGGTGGAGCAGTGCAAAGTAGAAAAATGTTTCTAAAAAGTGTATCTTGTGAGATCAATACACACTCTTTCATATGCACTTGCTATGAGATGACATATTTCAGTGAATCACATCCATTTATCCTCCGGTGTAGGTCTACTAATGCAAGGTACAAGAGAGTGATAAATTTTCCAACTTTTTCTTTATTCCTGAACACCCGTGTGTATAACTTTTTATTGCTCCTCAACTCTTGGATAAGATATGGCAGACAAGTGTGTAATCCTCTTCTCCTTTACCGAGTAAAGAATAAACAATATGAAAACCACAATTACCGTCACCCTTGACATTGACGATCTGTTCAATGTAATTGTGCATAAAAATCAATATCTCTTCAATGAATGGGATTTTTGGTGGAGGCGGTGAAGGAAGTGGTTTGCTAATGTGAGCTCTTTTAAAACACTTTTTGAGATTTCGGAGTTGGTGAATCGGGAAAAGGTTTGTCAACATGTTCAAAATATGATGGATTCTGCATTGTTAAATTATCACTCGGTGTTGGTTTGACCTTCTTAGGTGCTCCTTTTGCTTTTACCGGTTGAGATGGTGGTTTCAAATTTATGGTCTCCGAAAATACAATCTTCATCAATTACTCTTTGATGTGGAGTTTCGTATTGTCATCTTCTTTCAAAAATATTTCTTGTATCTCTTTCTATTCAGTCAAGATAGAGATATTCGATTTACCGTCTTTCATGACACCAACATCATCAAATTTGAGCCTCTTCCAATGACTGTATACTTCTTTCATTCGTATCGAACTATCAAGTTTCACCTTCTTAGATATAACACAAGCACATGGGAGACCATAGATTCTCATAAGTGTGCAACCACAACTTTGAGCTATTGAAACCTAAATTATCAACTCGTTTGGCTCCGTTAAAAATATAATTCAAAGCTGATCAAGATATAATGTCGACCAATTGAGAATATTAGAGTGTTGTCTTTAAACTTGTGTTCTAAATTGTGATACTATGACCAAATGATGTTTGTATCTCATTATGCTGATTTTGTATCATTTGATTCACATAATCCCAATCCGCACACAAATCACCTTTGTTATTTCCCAACCAATTCTTCAAACAAGCATGGGCCAACTCAATTCAGTTTGTTGTTGTATTTCTAAGGTGTCTAACATGATCAGTCCAAGCACTAGCAATCTTCACTTTTACATGGTCCAAAATTGTACTTTAAACATATTTCAATAAAGTGGGATATTTCTTGCACACCTTCCTGAAATGTATAACAGTCTCATAATATAGCTCTTTTGTAGAAGAATTTATTATAACATTCCATACATCCATAATTTTCTCCACAACAATGTTTTCCTTGACCATTTTTCCATCATCAACCTCTATCCGTTTTGTCCCTACCGCGGGTTTAACCTGACTTCTCACATTCTTTGTAATGTGATACCTACAAAGTAACGCATAATAAGTAGGAAATATCTTTGCAACCGAATTCATTAAAGTGGAGTCGCGGTCAGTAACAATGACTTTTAATATTTCTTCTTGGTCATTCAATATTGACTGACACACCTCTAAAGCCCAAGCAACATTGTCCTCTTTTTTGCACTATAGAAATATAAAACCAATAGAATAAGTCTTCTCAGTAGACGTAACACCAACAATTTCCAAAAATAGAAGCTTGTACTTATTGGTCTTATATGTTGAATTATGAGCAGAATGGGAAACATATTGAACAACTTTATGGAATCGAGATGTGTAACACCCAAGGCCGAAGAAGTCGGAGGGTGGTTGCACCGCATGTAACACTCGACGCCAAAGTGGGTTAGGAGTGGTCGCCGCATCAGAATGAGAGGGGTCTTGAGGTTGTGCAGGAAAGAGACTGCATGGTTGAAGGAAAGATTATATGGATTGATTGGTACTATCTATATCAACAAGATGCATCTTCTTTCGATAGCCTAACCATAAGAACTCCACAGTTAAGCGTGCTTGAATTGGAGAAATTTTAGGATGGGTGACCTTCTAGGAAGTTTTACAAAAAGCGTGTGAGTGAGGACAAATCATGTTGAAAAGACATGTGTTGATTTGTGGGGTCAGTTGATATTCTCGAATCTTTTGCACTTCAAGGTTGCAAGTATGTTTTTGGGTTGCACCAAATTCAATGTCATGTTTGAAACACATTCATTCTCTTCATACAAGATGCGACATTCGATTGGATGACCGACTAATTTTCACATAAATCATGGTTATGTAAACTACAAATTACATTAAATCTCCATTTATTATTTGTCAACTGATAACCATGTAACTTAAATGAACACTCACAGTTTCTTGAACCGGTATCTTCTTGTATGAAATATCGGAGAGGATGTCTATATTTTCCACTTCTTTCGCATGTCAATATCACAAATACACTTCTTCTATCCAAACCATTATCGAACCTTCTGATCACAACACCAAACCTCAGTTCGATGCTATGTCTGAATCCATTGCAGTATGTGATCACGAAATTGCAGTCTGGGGATATTTGCGATATTCTCGAGTCTTTTACGCTTCAAAGTTGCAAGTATGTTTTTGGATTGCAACAAATTCAATGTCATGTTAGAAACACATTCATTCTCTTCCGACAAGAGGTGACATTCGATTAGATGACCGACTAATTTTTCACATAAATCATAGTTATGTAAACTACAAATCACATTAAATCTCCATTTATTATTTGTCAACCGATAACTACGCAACTTAAATGGACACTCACATTTTCTTGAACATGTATCTTCTCATATGAAATACCAGAGAGGAGGTCTATATTTCTCACTTCTTTCGCATGTCAATGTCACAAATGCACTTCTTCTATCCAAACCATTATCAAACCTTCTAATCACAACACCAAACCTCAGCTTCAATATCTCTATACGAATCCATTGTATCATGTGATCACGAAATTCATACTCTTGTTCATTTTTAAAATGGTTCTCAATACCTTGAAGCATCTTGAGACACGATAGGTTTGGGGATAGTATCGAGATGCACCATACGTAATGAAAACAAAAACATAAAATTCTAAGAAACTTTCATAACATAAAACAGATTGCTAAAAAATCAGCACAAACACTTTCCAAAAATGCATTTCCAGATGTGTTCATAGAGAATCTGGAAATACACTTCTGATTATTGCGTGACCTTTTTTTGCTTCAAAACCAGATTAATGTGAACAGTGAGAGTTGAAATGAGTGAACTTTAACTTCAATTCTAACTCCTTTAGTTCCTTTTGATTTGATGAAACACAATAATGAAGATATGGTGCGAAAAACTTGATTGACAATTGATGGGTTTTTTAAGAGGACTTAAGAAAAAAATAGAAATGAACTCTGATCATGCAAGTGATTGTTTTTAGCAATTTCACATTTGATTTTTTTTTAGAAATACATCTCCTGAATAATATGACATGCAAAGGTGACCGTATTTCAAATTCCTGCCTAAATATACCGAGAATACATCTCCAAATTTCTCCCTATAATGGTTATGTCGAATATACCGAGGATACATCTCCAAATTTCTCCTTATAATGGTTAATTCGCAATTTATTTTATCAAACTCCCTGCAATGTATCTTTGGAAAGAATTTTTATTTGACCGTAGGATGAAGCAAAATTACTCGTTTGTGTGTATCCAAAGGGTGGATCCTGATAAAAGACATAGTAGAGATAGAAAATATAGAGAAACTTTTCATTTCTGTTATTTGAACTGCAAAAGTTAGTTACAGATAGTGCACACAGTTGCATTTATAAGGCAATCTGTGTGACCTACTACAGCAGGTAGGCAAGCATACAGAACATGGCAAGTGCCAGTCATAACAAGCTTAAAACAAGGCTTAACACTTCTATTATTTGCCTTACTCTAATACCCCCCCACAAACTCATGGGGAGCTGCATGAAGCAACCCTGAGTTTGTGCCTGAAATCCAGGAATTTAGCAGAAGAGAGAGGTTTGGTGAGCACATCAGCAATTTGATCCACACCAGCAATGTGAGCTACACAAATCTGCTTGGCAAGAACTCTTTCTCTCACAAAGAAGAGGTCAATTTCCATATGCTTCGTCCTGGAGTGCATAATGGGATTGTGAGCCAGCATCACTGCAGACTGATTGTCACACAAAACCACTGGCTGTTTGGCAGGTACACAGAGTTCAGCTAACAAGGTTTGAAGCCAGAGTAAATCAGCAGTGGCCTGAGCTAGACTCCTGTATTCTGCTTCTGTGTTGGACCTGGAAACCACAGGTTGCTTCTTGGACCACCAGGATACTAAATTTCCTCCAAAATAGATGGCTGCACCAGACGTACTACGCCTATCATCAGGGTCTGAAGCCCAATCAGCATCACAGTAAACTTGAAGAGAGGGAACTTCAGATGGAACATAAGGAGAGAGATGAAGACCATACTGAACAGTTCCCTTGAGATATTGAAGAATCCTCTTAACAGCAACCCAATGCGTTTCAAGGGGGTGAGACATAAACTGGCAAACTTTATTTACAGCATAGGCAATATCAGGGCGTGTAATGGTTGCATATTGAAGGGCACCAACTACTGACCTGTACATATAAGGATCAGCAAGAGCAGGGGAGCCAAGTTTAGTTAGCTTGCAGGAGGACTGCATAGGAGTGGCAACAGGGGCAGAATCAGCCATGTGAGTTCTGTGCAATAAATCCCTAACATACTTGGATTGAGTAAGGAGAAGAGATCCCTGAGCAACAGATTTTACTTCAATCCCAAGAAAATAATCCAAGTCTCCCAAATGTTTGAGAGAGAAGGCAGCATTGAGTTGATGAATAATAGACTGAAGCATGGTAGTATTATTGTTGGTGATGATAATGTCATCCACATACACAAGTAAATAAACAGTGTTACCATTGGCAGCAAAGATGAACAAGGAAGGATCGCACTTGCTGGGTTTGAAATGCAGTCTAAGAAGGGCCTCTTGCAGCCTTTCAAACCACTGCCTAGGAGCCTGCTTCAGACCATAGAGTGCTTTATGCAGTTTGCACACAAGAGAGGAATCTGAGCTAACAAAGCCAGGAGGTTGATCCATATAGACTTCTTCATGAAGAAGCCCGTTCAGGAAAGCATTGTTAACATCAAGCTGCTGAAGAGACCATTTGTGGGTGAGGGCAATGGTCAGAATGAGTCTGATTGTAATTGGCTTTACAACAGGAGAGAAGGTCTCATTGAAAATCACACCCTTGCTTCTGAGGAAACCCTTTTGCTACAAGGCGTGCCTTGTACCTGCTGACAGAGCCATCAGGATTCTCCTTGATACGAAACACCCACTTGCAGCCTATAGACTGCCTATGAGGAGGAAGGGGAACAAGAGTCCAGGTGTTATTACTACTCAGGGCATCAAATTCAGACTGCATAGCCTCTTTCCACTTAGTATCTGCAAGAGCTTGCTTTACAGTTTTGGGTTCTGTATGAGTGAGTAGCACCTTTGGTTGCATAAAGCCAGTTTTAGCTCTTGTGGCCATAGGATGTTGATTAACAGGTTTAGAGCTAACTGCTACAGCATTAGCAGGTAGGCAGCATGGTGTAGGGGTAGTTGTCATAGGTTTTGAAGGAGATGTCTCAGAGGACAGCTGAGAGAGAGAAGACAGATTGGTTACAGGTTTAGTAAGAGAGGGAGAGATGTCCCCTCCTTGACTTGTAGAAGGAGAAGAACTGGAGGGAATGACAGGGGCAGGGAAGTTATTAGAAGAAAAGGGAACAACTGTTAGTGGCACAAGTTAGGAAGAGGGATGCTGGAAAATAGGGAGGATATAGATGATGAAGGTGTTTGACTGGTAGGTGTATTGACATTCAGGGTAGGAGAAATAGGTGGAGAAAACAGCTCTAGATAAGGAAATCTGGATTCATGGAACAAAACATCTTTGGATATATAAAGCTTGCCACTAGGGGAAAGACATTTATAACCCTTGTGAGAGTTGGAATAACCCAAAAACAAGCATTCATGAGACCTGAATTCCAGCTTGTGCGCGTGATAAGGTCTCAGAAGAGGGAAACAAGCACAGCCAAACACCTTCAGAAACTTGTAGTCAGGAGCAATGTGAAACAGAAGAGTGTAAGGAACCTGGAATTGAATAGCTGAGGAGGGAAGTCTGTTGATGAGAAAGACAGTTGTGGTGAAGGAATAATCCCAGTATGTTAATGGTAAAGAGGCTTGACTTAACAGAGTCAAGCCTAGATCCACAATGTGCCTATGCTTCCTTTCCACCACTCCATTTTAGTGGTGAGTATGAGGGCAGATAACTCTGTGCACAATGCCAAGGTCAGAAAGAAACTTGTTGAAGGGACGAAATTCTCCACCCCAATCTGACTGAATAGTTTTGATAGGAAAACCAAATTGCAGTTCCACAAGAGACTTAAACTGCTTGAAGACACCAAGTGCTTCAGCTTTGGTTTTAAGCAAATACAACCATGTGAATCTGGAAAAGGCATCTACAAATGAGATATAGTAGGTAAAGCCATGTGCTGAAGGTTGAGGAGAAGGTCCCCACAGATCACATTACACAAGCTCTAAAGGGTGAGAATAAGTGGTGTGTGAGGCAGGTGAATGCAATTTATGTAATTTACCCATACAACAAGCAGAACAGAAAAAATCATGAATTTTATTGCTAAATTTGAGATTACAACTTTGCAGCACCAATCTCAAAGTGTTGATATTAGGATGGCCTAGTCTTAAATGCCACACATTGGACAAAGCAGGAGAAACATCAACAGTATTAATAGAAGGTACAAGTTTGTTTAAAGAAGCTAAAGGCTTAGTAGACACAGCAGATTTGGAAAGGTTGAGCATAGGGAACTCATACAACCCATCAGACCCCACTTGACCAGTTAGCATAACAGCATTAGATACCTGGCATTTGACAAAGCACGAATCAGCTGTGAAAAGGAAGTATACCTGATTGTCACGACAAAACTGACTCACACTTATGAGATTCTTGGTAATAGATGGCACATGTAAGAGATTATTAAGTGTGAGAGGTGTGTGAGGGTGATTTTGAGAAAGAAACTGACTAGAACCAGTAGAGTTGATGAGAAGACCTTGGGCATTGCCTATGTAGATTTGTTCATGACCCTCAAAAGGTGTAGCCTGCTGCAGATTATTTGCATCATTGGTGACATGATAGGAAGCTCCGGAATCAGGATACCAGGACATAGCAGAGGAAGAAGGAGTGGCATTTGCAATGAAGGTGCTGGGAGCAGAATAGGTAAGAGTTGGCCTTGCTTGAGCAGTTGGAGGTCGTGTCCACACATTAGCAGGGAAATGACCATAGGGCACCTTAGGAAACTGCCAAGGGGCAGCATGATAGGGACTGCTACTGTAAGAGGGAGGCTGAAAGTTCTGATTAAACCTATGCCAGCAGTTTAAAGCTGAGTGTCCAACTTTGGAGCAAACTTGACACTGAACTGTAGAATTTCTGTCACCTGAACCTTTTCCACGACCACCTCTGTTGGATTTGCCACCTCTAAAGCTGGAATACTCAGGCTCAACACGAGAGGGAGTTACTTGTGAGTGAGCAGATTCAGTGCTGCCAGATTGAGGATTTTCAGGTGAAGCAGCTTGAGGTGAAACATGTGTAAGATTGAGAGATCCAAGATCTGGCACAGTAGTCTTCTTAAATCTGTTCAGCCTCAACTCATGTGCAACAAGGAGAATTTCCACCTCATCCAAATCCATATCACCAAACTTACTCTCAACAACAGAAACAACCGGAGCATATTCGCTAGGAAGCCCCTCAAGAATCACATTAATGTGATGAGAGCTGGGAATAAGATCTCCAATTGAGGCTAGAGCATCCACAGTAGCGTGAATTTTCAACAAATAGTCAGAAACAGATTGAGATTCCAGAGTTAGGGCACGCAATTCCACACGCAACTGGCGTGCACGAGCACGAGTTTGCTTCTGGAAATAGCTGAATAGACGATCCCAGAGCTGATGCGAATGAGAGCATCCAAGGACACGCGACAGAATTTCGCTCGAGAGTGTGGATTGAAACCAAGATAGAAGCAACTGATCTTTCTGAAGCCAAACAAAATATGCAGGATTAACAATACCTTGGCGACGAGCATCATCGTCCATAAATTTGGACAGAATCCGAGTGCACACCACGAGATCCGTGAGATTATGCGCGTTGATGTAAGGTTCCACCTGTTGACGCCAGAGATGAAAGTTTTTCTCATCGAGTTTGTGCGCGATTTTGAGAGAGAATTGGAGATGACACATTTCAGCAGTCGCCGCCGTGAACGACGAGGTCGGCACTGTGACGTTAGCGGAAGACGACGATCCCGGTGACGCCATGGATCGAGAATGGCTTAATCTGATACCATGATAAAAGACATAGCAGAGATAGAAAATATAGAGAAACTTTTCATTTCTGTTATTTTAACTGCAAAAGTTAGTTACAGATAGTGCACACAGTTGCATTTATATGACAATCAGTGTGACCTGCTACAGCAGGTAGGCAAGCATACAGAACATGACAAGTGTTAATCATAACAAGCTTAAAACAAGACTTAACACTTCTATTATTTACCTTACTCTAATAGATCCAAAAATATATTTCTAAAATCAAAGAGTATGTTCGATTTTCGATAAGGTTCTTTTACACTATATACCGTGCATTTAATTTCTACTATTGCATTTCGTTGAACTACTACCTATTTGCCTACTCATCAGCAGATGTTTCATTATTGCATTAATATTAAACTATTATTATTTCAATTTGTTTTTAACCATGGTTTTTAATTAATTTCTATAACAATCACAAATTCTAATGATAGTTACTTTACTTTTATTAAATTTGTGCGCATATCAAACCAATATTTGTTCGCCGCTAAAATATATCTTATGGATATCTTACTGGTTTTTCTAATAGTAAAATGACACAAGTTTTCCAAATATAAACAATCACAAGAGATGTGTTGGTATCATTCTTGTTTCACAATCCACAATGGAATCTCTACTACATATTGTTTCAAGGAAGAGAAATTCTAAAAACACTTTAATTCAATAATTCTCACTCAAGTACACACAAAACTTTGGTACAACACTACAGAGAAACAGCAGAACAATATCAGAGATATTGCAAAGAATGAAAAGAGGATAGAGAATATACTAAGCCCCCTTGGATAGTGACTAACACTATAAAAGCCGCTAGAATAAAATCCATGAAACAGACTCACTTGTGCCCCCGGAAAAACATGTATATTTTCTGCATAAGCAAAAAGAAAAGGAAACAATGATCAAGCAAATATATAAATCATTTCTTCTAAAAAGAAACTTGCAAGTGTAGCAGCTGCTGAAGTAAAAAAATACACAGAAAAGTAACAGTGTATTTTATCCTCCATTTGATCAACTCAATTTACCGGTGTTTCTACAAGTCTTATCCACGTGCTCCCAAATCATCTAAAACAAGACACATTTTAAAAATTGAGAATGCAAATCAAAGCTATTGTTCCTCACCTGAATAACCCACAAGCTTAGAAGAGCCTCCAAGCAAAACAGTCCAAATCCAATCAAGTAAAATATCTGCAAGAATACCAAACATATTGATGGATCGAAGCATTTAAGCACAAGAAAAAGGTTCCCGAACTTATTTTTCTTCTGTTAAATAAGAAATTCAAAATGAATTAAGTAAGAACTTATTTGTCAAATAAGATTAAAAAAAATTATCCATATTCTCTGGTTGTTCAATGGCATCCAAATCATTTTGATCTAAAACCTATGGCTACAAATTTTGACCCTCTTCATCTAATTTGATTACTTTGTTTTGAAAAGGTGTTTCCTATTTTCTTTTTTATAAACCTAAACAAAATATATCATAATTGTAAAAAAAATATAAAAAAAAACAGTTTTACAATATTGATTTATAAACAGTTTTAAAAAAATTCCAAACACAATCAAACAAGATCTTAAGTTTAAATTACAGCATGTATATAAATGCATAACACTACAGCTTTGTATGCAGATGTTCATCAGTAAACGAATCTTATTTGTCTGATCACAATATTAAATAGAAATGTGTCAACAGTAATGCTTCTAAACCTCCGGAGCAATATCTTCGACCAAAAAAAATGGATGTCATATCATCACAAGTTACAACCATTAAACAGGTAATGATTATACCAACAATAAAATAATTGCTAATAACCACAAGTAGATTACAACTTACCCCAACCAATACGTGGTCTGAAAACACATCAATTGCCGCAAGGATGCCCCTACAATGTTAAGTGAATTTTTAAAATGCAACAGAAAATGAATATATACTTGGTAAGTTACTAATTTGAGTATGGCAACAATATTAATGAACATATTTACCATATATTGTTTAATTTCTTACTTGTGCTAAAATATGTAAGAGGTATTCTTCTGCGTTTTGTTATAGGTTAAATTTTTTTAAGGCCACATAAATTTTTGTTCAGATCCTACAAAAATTTCCATCACTAGTTCTAGTCCTCACTATTAAGTCAACTCAAGTTTGACTAACAAAAGGCCACAGTAACATTTTAATGATTTGGAATTTAATGTGTTCTCATCCCAGCTCCTAGCAAAGTTAACCAGTATGCCTCATCCCAGCAGTAATCCCATTTACAGGGATAAGCAAAGCTAGGGTTTTTAAATGTAAACATATAAATTCAAAATTTTCAATGACATCATTCTTGACACCCTTCCTACTCTTCATGATGGAACCAAGTGGACTTCCGCTAGCCAATATGGGTTGACTTAAGAGTAAGGACTAAAATTGCCGATGGAAATTTTTGTATTGACTAAAAGTTGATAAAAATTATAAGACCTAAACAAAATTTATAGGGAGTAAAACCATATTTAACCCATTTTTATTTGTATATGCTTGTTATAAATGACATTTTCCAAGAATGCCGGTTTAAGCCAATAAGTGATAACTTGCTAGTTACAAAACACCCATTTATGTGATTTTCCTTACCAACTAACAAATATTAGGAATACAAATTTTTGAAATTCCTCTCAGGGATGATTTGCCTTTAGATCTATACTAGAAAAATTACACCCAAAACCAGGTAGGTATCAAAAACTTCATATTCAGTTAAGTAAACTCTGCAACAGCTTTTAAAACTTACGTTAACGACTGTCCATGAAAAACAACTGGAGGTGCAATTGCAGCAAAGATGCAAAATGCTATATGAAGCTGCATCAAGTCAAACCAATTAAGAGAGGAATTAGTATGTCGATCACTAAGTAGCGTGTCAATATCTAGTAACAGATCAACATACCAAGTAGACCATGAAAAACCAACTGAACTTCAGAGCACTATCCGTCCTGCATATTAGAAACAATCATAAGCAACAACCAGCATCATACACAATCAGGTTAGGAGGGATCTTCCATAATACCTTTGCCAGTACCTAAAAGAGACCCATAGTAGCCCTCTGTGTCTACAGTTAACACTGTGCTGAAGTGCTAGTGAATATACAGAGGGAAAGTTGCAATTTACCTCATAGCACGATAGAGGGGCCTGTACCAAAGCACGTATGAAAGGGGAACCCCAAGCAGCGCATAAATTACTGCAAGGAAAAAAATTTTAACACCTGCACATTGTAAACTTCAGTCAGGTCCAAGGCACGGCATGAAACTAGAGGACTGGCAATATCATGAAGTAACAGAATAAGCTCACCCCCGCCTCTGATCCAACAGACAGTCACAGCAACTACATTAAAAACTAAGCAGAGAACGATTCCTGCAAAGACAACAAAGTAGGAAGAAAAAACAATTAGACACAGGACTATAATAGAACAGAAAATATAGACGTAAATAAACAAAACAAAAACAAAATTTTCTTCATGAGATGCTAATGTTTGTGGGCGTGTATGTAGATAATAATGTATGACATAAATGCCCTACGGAACGAATCTGTTAGACCTCTCGTTAGAGAATATTATGGGGAAGAAATGACCAAAATTGACTTTGGTCAGTTTGTGGAAATTATAGTTTGCACTGTCAGTTACTTTTTATAACTAAATGTGTTAGTTATGTTGTCTATGATTCAGAATAAATAGGAAGTGGGCAGGAAATAGTGGATTATCTTGGAAGTCTTGAGTGGTTAGTAAGTAGGAGAGCTCCAACATTTGGGAAGGGGCTCTCAAACATTGGAGAACAATTATCCTATTTATGTGAGAGTTGTGTGTGGTTCTCCATACTGTGGTACTGTTTGTAGCAATAAATATAAAAAATTGTCCCAATTCCATTGTGTGTTATTCTCTGTACTGGGGGAGTATTTTGTTAGACTTGCAGTTATGGGAAGTTATTATGGCAGCTATATTATTTAATCTTAGAAATAAATAGGAAAGGGATAGGAGAAACAGATGAGGGGATAATTATTGAATGGTTTTGGGTGGGAGAGACCGAGCTCTCTAATTATTAGAGGGAGGGAGAGACCAAGATTCTTGAATTTCTTGGATTAGTTTATCTGGGAGTTATGTATTCTCTATAGTGTTTGTAATTATGTGTTTGTAGTAAACATATTCTGCCATGAATAAAAGTCTGTTATTAGTATTAATTTGTACTTTGGTACCGGTTTCTACCATATTGTTAGACCTCTCATTGGAGAATATTATGGGGCAGAGAAGACCAAATTTGGTTTAAATGCCAATGCCGGCAAAGTTGCTTTGTAATTTCTTTTGATTTTATTCTCAAGGAAACACCTTGAGGACAAGGTGATAGTTTAGGGGGGAAGTATTGTTAGATCTCTTATTAGAGAATATTATGGGACAGAGAAGACCAAAACTGACTTTGGTCATGGCAGTTATAGTTTAGAGTATGTCCGTTACTTTTTATTAATTAAAAGTGTTACATTTGGGAAGAGGAGAAGCCAAGGCTCTCAAAACATTGGAGAACTATTATCCGAATGTTATCATGTGTTATTTGTGTAGTATTGTTTGTATCAATAAATATCAGAAATTGTCCCAATTCTATCTTGTAAAGAACTAGTAACTATCAGAATATTGACAAGAAAACATCTCATTTCATTCAATTTCACCCACAAAAGTCTATAACTATGATAGTGAAAATGCATGGTACTATTTAACTAAGAAAATGCATGGTAAAAAGTTTTACTTCCCAAAAACAATCACAAACCAAATAATCAATAAATAGATAACATAATTAAGTGACCATACCCAACCAGCTAGCAAAGGCTGAATATTGCAGCCTCTGTGCATGGACTGGAATCTCATTGGCAATATCGTGGTGAATCATTGGGAAAAATGGAGGCCAATTCTTATCATCAACGGGCACACCAGCTGGTAAGCATATTTTGAAAACAAGAAAAAATAAGTTGGACTCTGTATATATAGATGAAATGATAAGACAATTTACTGAAAATCTTGTATGGTGGTATCTCGTCATTCACCTTTAGCGACAGAATCTTCTCTTCTTTTTATTTCCTACATATTCATTAGAAAGAGTCACAAAATCCTCAAAGCAAACTATATGAGTTGACTAATAATGGCAGAAGCAAATATTTGTATATGCAGGCATTTAAGAGAATACAGGTACATCACTTACGATGCTGACAATTAAAATACTATATGAATGCTAAAGAACCAACACTGGCAGCAAAACAAAATCAAAAACCAACCTTCTCTTTCCTTTTTAAATCAGCTTCCCAAGCTGCTAGCTCTTGACTTCTTTTCTTGGAGTCCCCCTAATAAACATTATAAAGAATAAACTCAGTCCCCTACCAAAAAGAGTCTTACAACGTATTATAAAATCCACGCATAACAATTAACAAATGACATTACATTTGAAGTTTCCAAAGGAATATCAACCGTAGCATCATGCCTTTGACCAAAGCCTAGTGGTCCAGATGACGGTGGAACACGTGATTTTGATCCAGCACCATTCTGTAAGATTTCCACAATATATAGAATGAAAAACACATGTCATAACTTAAATGAAACAAAAAAGCATCAAATGCCAAGGTTTCAAAAAAAACTAGCAATTAGTACTTTGGATGAAAAACTGAAAATAATGATGGCTATATTATTTTATAATGTGAATTTTGATAATTAGACATAAAAGTTAGTTCTTAGGAAAGTACAAGGTCTGAATTAATTAAATATTAAATATCTTATACATGCAGCAAAATGAATTCTAATGCCAGGCTCAAATCAACAAATAGTTACAATTATGAAGCAAATGATAAAGTTACATTAAGAAAATGTTGAAATTTGAAAATACATCAAACTTGCACGAAATGCCCTCTGAAAACTCAATGAAACACAAAACTGCCAAACATATCAAATACTCACATTTATCTGCAATAATTTCATAATAAATGTAGGAGTATAGATGTCAAAGAAAGTACTTCCGCCAATTGGAATTTGAATACTAGATGCATAAGGTAATGGCATACTTTTCTTAGACAAATAGTACATAGTATAATATATACATTGATCCTAGGGATTTCACAGAAGGTATGTTTATATGTTTAATATGCAGAACAAGCATCGACAATTTCTAATAATCGACATAACATCATATGAGCCTTCATACCCTTTACCTCTACATTGTATTTGTACTACAGATAATTAGAGATAACCACACAACAAAATCTTCATCTGCTCAGATGTGTACACAATTAAGTAAACAAACGAGAATAATAATGCTATTATTATTTGATAGATAAAATCCCTTTAATTAGTAAGTCGGTTAGTATATGTTATAATTAGATGTATATAAATAAGAGAAAGATGAATGAAAATAAGAGAACTATCTTGTTAATTTTGAGATTGGGGCTTTACAACATAAGAAGTTCATGAACGTATCCAAATACTAATCATTTCACATTCAACTCACTTTAAATTAAAATCAATTCACTTAAAATCAAATTGCTTCACCGCCGTCACTCATTCCACTTCACTCACTTTCAAATCACCAAGGCCCTGAATGTTTTGCTACAGAATCAAAAACAGCAGCGAAATTCCCCAACCATCAAAGCAGAATAAATTTTGATCCATAACAGGGAGTAAAAATAACCAGTTCAAGCATCGCACACTCCACTGCATGAATATAAAAACCACCCTAATCTAAGATCAAAAACCTACATTTCTCCAGATCCAAGTCTTCCACAAACATGCAAACTAAGTTTCACTCCAATTTGTGATCACAGATTAGAATCAATACAATACACACTCGTTCTCATCTAATCTAACTGGATTCTCAATTCCAAACCAAAATGAAGCCATGGTGACGCGAATTAACAACAGATCCAAAATCAAGTGAAAAATCACACAAGCAGTTTCAATTTTGTAGGTTGTACGCGCAAATTCAGTGTTGGATCTGAGTGTTTAAAAACTAAAAATAGAAATGGAAAAAGAGTGAGGTAGAATCTATATAGTACCGAGAACGGGTTGACTTCTTCTTCTTCGAATGGATTGGGATCGTGGTGGCGATTCATGGTGAGAAACTAGATCCGTAGAAAATGTGCGAAGAGAATGGCGAAAACACCGAAGATGAGAGAAGATTACGGAGGAATCGCTTCTTGGTGAGTGAAAAAGCACTTTTCTACTCTCTTTTTTCGGGTTTGATTTTTTGCTTGTTTGCGACGCGGGATATGTTTTTAGATTTTTTTGGTAGAGTACTGAACTTGAATTTTGTAGTATTTGCCCTTTCATTGAGTTGAGATTTACGATGTGTACCATTTAGTCGGTGAAGTGATGCTTTCTCAGTGTGGTGTGGAAAATGGAAGACTCAGTGAAGTTCACGTGACCCTCGCGTGCTGTTTTTTCATGCAGTAAGTGTCGGTTGGGAGATTTTTTTAGTTGACGTATGTGTTTTCTCGTATGGGAAAGGACATTTAACTAGTATATTCATTGAGATAAATTATGAATAGTAATAGATATTATACGTGAGGAAAAAAAAATTATAATTTTTTGTTGATTGAATTGTTGAAATATATAAAAATCATTGATGGATTAATGAGTTGAAATAATTAATATTAAATATTAATTAATATATTAAATAATATTTGTTAGAAAGAGAAAAGAAAATAATGTGGTTAAAAACTGTTAGGCGAGATTTTATTCAAAATTTGACGCACATTCATTTTCTTGTTGATAAAATGTATGTTTATTTTTATTTTATGTGATGTTCACTAATAATTTGCAGAAAAGATTTATGTACTTGATCAATGATTTGATTGCTTTCGGTAAAAAATGTATTAATGATGAATTAAATCTTCAAGTGTTTAGATCTTTGTCCGGAGAATGGCAACTAAAAATAATAGCAATGTTCGAAAAGAAGAGCTTATCTAAAATGACTTCTGCAACGTTATTCAAAAAAATTCAAGAACATGAGACTGAACTTGAAAGACTAGAAAAGCATGAGACTCACAAAAGAAATTCAAAGGTATTCCGCTAAAGGTTAATTCAAAAGAAGTAGAAGAAGATATTCTGGAAGAGGACGAGAACTTCATGCTTCTTGTAAAAAGGTTAGGTAAATTTTTTGGTAATGATAATTTTAACTTTGCAAAAAGGAATAAATTTTTCAAGAAAAATGAAACTTTTACATTAACCAAAAAACTTACTTGCTTTGAATGTGGATAGCAAGGACACATAAAGGCCGATTATCTAAAACTTTTTAAAAGGAGTGGTCATAAAGGAAGAAAGGAATCAAAGTTCAAAAGAGCCTATATTTCATGGGACGATAACGAAGTAAGTTCGTCATCAGATTCGGAAAGCGAATAATGCTCAAACCTTGCATTGATGACATCACATCATTTCGACGATGAAAAAGATGAGGTTAGTAATGAAATACCTTCTTATGATTATGCACAAGGAGCAATAGATAAACTATTCAATGAATACAAATTATGTATAAAACGGTGTCAATTCAAAAGAAACGAATATCATCTCTTGAAGAGAAGATTGACACAGTGAAAAAAGATTTTGGAAAAAAAAACAAAATTATTTTGAAAAAGAAAAACAGAATTTTACATGCAATAAATGCAACTCACTATCTTTTCAAATTGTCCAATTAAAAAGAATTATTAAAAGATATTAAAAAAATGATAATTTGGATTAGAATGTACCCTTAGTAGACAAAGATATTCCAATGATAAAAGTAGACTTGGTTACTCAAAATTTGATAAGGCAAGTACTAGTAAAATTATCTTTGTCAAGGCAAGTGACCAATCCAATAAAGAGAAAGTTAATAAAGTATAAAATGTTCATCATTATCCTAAGAAAACATTTGTTCAAATAAGGTCTTATGTTTTTAGATATAGAAGTAATTTTGTTCCTACATATTTATGTTATGGTTGCTATGTAAGGAATTATAGTGCTGTTAGTGGACATTACGTGTGGATCAAGAAAGGAACTAATTACCAAGGACTCAATGCACATTGGGTACCTGATAAAACTTAATTTATTTTATAAGTTTTCTTCAAAACCACTACAAATCTAAGGTATCTTGATAGTGGTTGTTCTAAGCATATGACTGAAGATATAAACAAATTTTCATCCCTAGTTCTAAAAACCAATGGATATGTCTCATATGGGGACAATAACAAAAGAAAGATTTTTGACATAGGCAAATTTGGATCACCACCTTTCACAACTATTGAATATATACTTTATGTAAAAGGACTAAAGCACAATTTTCTTAGTATAAGCCAACTTTGTGACAAAGACTTCAAAATCAACTTCACCAAAGATGAATGTTTGATTGAAGATGAAGTAACTCATGAGGTAAAACTCACAGGTAAAAGAATTAAAAATATTTTCATGATTTTTTTAGATGATTTATCTTTAAAAATAAAATGTCTCATGGTAAACAATAATGACCCGCGACTTTGGCACAAAAAAATAGTCCATATTCATATGGAACATGTAAACAAGTTAGTAAAATGTGATCTTGTTATTGGTTTACCAAAGATAAAATTTATGAAAGATAAATTATGTGATGCATGTCAAAAGGGGAAATAAACCAAATTAACTTTCAAGCCAAATAATATGATAATAACTACAATGCCACTTCAATTATTGCGCATGGACTTGTTTGGTCCATCAAGGACAAGAAGCTTTGTAGGTAATGTATATGCTTTAGTAATCGTCGATGATTTTTCTAGATATTCTTGTACACTATTTTTAGTGGAGAAAAGTGACGCTTTCAAGGCATTCAAGAAGTATGAAAAACAAGTACAAAATGAAAAATCCTTGAAGATTGCATCAATTAGAAGTGACCATGGTGGAGAATTCCAAAATGCATCATTTGAAGAATTTTGTGAAGAAAATGGAATCTTCCATAATTTTTCAGCACCAATGACTCCTCAACAAGTTGGAGTTGTGGAAAGGAAAAATTGATCCCTAGTTGAACTTGCAAGAACCATGTTAAGCGACTCAAATCTACCGAAGTACTTTTAAGTGGATGCAGTAAGCACGACATGTTATGTAAGCAATCGGGTTATCATTAGGCTAATATTGAAAAGACTCTATATGAACTCTTCAAGGGAAGAAAGCCAAATATTTCTCACTTTCGCATATTTGGATGTAAGTGTTATATCCTCAACAATGACAAAGACAATCTCGGTAAGTATGTTTGGCGAGAAATCTGACGAAGGTATCTGTAATACGGTGGGAGAATTGACTGGTTTTGCATTTTATCGCAAATGTGCAGATAGCAAGAGTCGCCACTGACTTTTCTTTTATCCAATAAGGAAAGGGTGAAAAGAACAGGAAAGACCTTCGAGATTTTTGAGTTCGGGGGTAGGTTATGAAAAGGGAAGCTGTTAGCGCCCTTTTCATTTGTAGTTATCGACGGGCTCTTAATCGCTATCTCACTTTGTTTGAAATGCTTTGTGTTTGTGTGTTTGAAAATATTTTGAAAAAAACGCCAATAGTAAGGCAACTTTGTAATGATTCTTGTATCAGTTAAGAATGCGTACAAAGGGTTTATTTTTTAAAATATTTCATAAAAAAGTGTTTTGTGTGAAAAAATGTTTTGAAAAAGTGTGAGCAAGAGATTACGAGCGATCTACCTACTCAAAGATCTTTTGTGTTATTTTCCTCCTCCTTTAGATAGTGTTATCCTAACATTAGTTAGTACGAAGCCCTATCCATTTTAAGTAAAGGGACAGACGAGGGTCGTCGTTATGGTCATAGAAGACAACATATAGGGATATCTTAGCAATTCGGAGGGACTGTCATCATATATTCGTAGGCAACATCAAGAGACAAGATCATTTCTCGTAGGCAACTCGAGAAACATCGCGAGACTATGATCTTTATGATGATTTTAACCGAGGGTCTTTGCTAAGGATATCCCTATGTTCGAGGGACATGACCATTTTTATTCGAAGGCAACAAGTTAGGTTACCCTAGAGGTGCAAGTGTGCAAATGGTTCAGCTCAATTATTTATCTTGCATTTAGGGTTAGCTATGATTGTTTTTAGACCTTCTCATACAATCCTATTAGCATACATTTAACAATTATATACAAGGTATAAAGTAAAAGTGCGGAAAAGTAAAGGTGTGGAAAAGTAAACCTAAACTATTACAGGGCTTCGGAGAAGGGGGTACAAATCATAAAACTGGGGAAAAAGAAAGTAAACCCTAATTACTTATTACATACTGTAGCAGATACATAATTGGGGAAAAAACTAACGCGGAAGTAATAAAGCGCGCGGAGCGGTAAAAGGAGAAAATCGTATCATGAAAAAGCTTTGATAATCTACCTAAAGTCTAACTTATTTTTTATTGATTAAAAAAATAATTAATTAATTAAGCAAAACCCTAAATTCTAGGTTGGTTTTAAATTAATTGAGAAAACCTAAAAAATAAAATTAAGGTTGATCGAATAAACCTAAAATAAAATTGATTAAACTAAAAAAAACCCTAAAATTAAATTAATTAAATTTAGGAAAACCTAAAACTAAATTATTTGAGTTTTGTTGAAAAAAAGGTTTTATGTTAGGGTTTATTAAAAAATATTTTTGAAAGAAAAGGTTTTGTAAAAGATTAAAGGAAGAAAAGAGTGAGAAACATAGAAATTAACCAAAAGAGTAGGGGTGAGTGTTGAACCCACACCCTCAAGCATTCTCCAAGCATAACATACCACCAGGTCAAGTGTTGGTTGGTGTCAAGATATCAAGTTCAATGCATTATATAATAAACCTACAAAAATAATGAAAATATGAAAATTTTGGCAAAATCGGGGATCGAACCCGTGACCTGGGAGAGGAGTGACTTAGCGTGTGCGTTTCTACCACTTGGGTGGCTATACATCAGTTTATATAATTGAATCAATTGATATATAATATATAAACAAATATATTGACCGGAGAGGCGTCAGAGCCCTAGCTTCGGTCGTCTTCTCTGGCGACTTGTGTCTTTCAAATCTTGCAAAACCAAAGCGTTAATGATCCAAAAGTGTCCTACTCCCCTAAAACAAAGGCTGCAAATCTAATAGGAGTATTTTTGTAAACTAAAATGCAAGGGTTCAAGAGCTATGATGAAAACACATGAAATCGGTACTAGCATGATGGTTTATAATTCAGTATACATGGGACCTCCATGATTGTTCTAACCTGCACTATCAAAACTCATAAACACATTAGGGACGTTAGTACATGTTAAAGCAAACAAAAAAAATCAAGATATGAATGTCATGAATATTATGAAATCGGAGATGTCATGCAAGGAGATTTCATGCGTTCTTGACCATCCAATTTGGTCCACACTTACTCTATAGGCTTGCTGGAAGAGAATAGAGTGGATATTTTATAGTGAAAAGGGTTTGGCGCAAGAGTTTCAAGATTTAGGGTTCTTGAGAAAAGTTTGGAATTTTTGCAAATTTGTGAAGCAAGGTTTTTCGTGTCCTCTTGTATGAGAAGTGTCGAGATTATATAGGGGAAATTAAGTCAAAGTCATGTGGGCTTGGACCTTGTAGAAGAAGATATAATTTTATCTTATTTATTTTTCATTATTTAATGAATAAATCAAAAAATAATTAAAATAAAATAGTTCATGGGGTGGAATAACAAGATCTAAGGGGTATGAGGGGTATAAAGTCCGTTTGGACTCTTAAACCACGACCCAATAACACAAAATATCAAGCTTGCTCAATTTGAACTTCATGCATTTGCTCAAAATTTTCCAACTTGCAATGGTCATAAATCACTCAATTTTTATCTTTTGAAGGTGATCTTGGATTTTTTAGAAAGCTCAAGATGTCCTCTACAATCTCCGTGTTGATAATTTTTGCTTTTGAAGAATTTTTCTTAATTCAAGTTGCCTTGACAAAAAGTGTCTTTTTGTTAACTTTTGAAATGACTTATAATGTATTGGCTTATATCTCTCAAATGATGCATTTTTTGGACTTGGGCTTAGAGAGACAAAGTTGTAGATAATTGAATTTCCTTTAAAATGAGCTTTAGTTAGGGAAAATCTGATGAAGCATGTGAAAGTTGCCTGGTCAAAGTTCAGTTGACTTCTCTTAAGGAAACCCTAATTTGGCAACTTTTGATCTTTGATTATTTAAGGGATTTTCTTGAGGAATCACGATCAACCCTTGATAAAATGATGGATATAACTTCAAAATATTTATGTTGACCAAAAATCTTGAAGTTTGACTGTATATTGACCATAGTTGACTTTTTATCCAATACAATTAATTTTTAGTCATCTGAGCCATTGAGTGAGCAAACATGTGATACAAGGCTTGAAACTTGACATGAGCATTCCTAGGGACATGTGAAGAACCATGAAAACCACTTGAGACCTTGGAAACCCAATTTTTCTTGAGAAATATAAAACCCTAGTTGTGGATCCATTGCTTAGGAGGAGAATTTGTCTGAACAATTCTTGAGCAACCTCGAGCATTTGAGAACCCTAGGAGAATGTCTTAAAGAAAAATGGGAGGACAAATTTTGGGGTACAACAATATCTTTCTTGGTTATTATCTCTCAAGTAAGGCTTATAGAATTTATAATAAAAGAACTTTAACTATTGAAGAATATATGCATGTATCTTCTGATAAATGTAACACCTTTGAAGAGGATATAATTGTTTATGATGATGATGAGATTTTAGAAGTACCTATGGAAGACAATGCTAAAAGTGACAAAGTTTATCAAATTAAACACAAAGAGGAAAACATTCAACAAGAGCAAAATCAAAGTGATCTTATTCAATAATAGAGAACACATTGTGATCACTCAATTGACAAAGTTATTGGTGACATTAGCAAATGAGTTTTAACAAGGTTGAATCTCAAGGATGCTTGCTTGAATATGGCATGTGTTTCTTAAATAGAACCTTCCAATATTAATGAATCCTCAGAGTATGACCAATGTATAATTGTCATGCAAGAGGAATTAAATCAATTCGAAAGAAATCAAGTATGGAAACTTGTTCCTATGCCAAGTATTAAACACGTCATTGGTACCAAATGGGTGTTTAATAATTTTTTTTGATGATAATGGTATAATTGTTCGAAATAAATCAAGATTGGTGGCCCAAGCTTATAATCAAGAAAAACAAATCGACTTTGAAGAAACATCCGCTCTGGTTGCAAGGTTTGAAGCTATTTTTTTATTACATGCTTATGCTTGTACATTGAATTTTTCATTTATTCCAAATGGATGTC
Source organism: Vicia faba (assembly GCA_948472305.1). Classification (NCBI taxonomy): domain Eukaryota; kingdom Viridiplantae; phylum Streptophyta; class Magnoliopsida; order Fabales; family Fabaceae; genus Vicia; species Vicia faba. The sequence goes on along the minus strand of OX451736.1, from coordinate 922,862,906 downwards.
AAGAGTGCCTTCTTGAATGGATACATCAGTGAGAAAATCTATGTCAAACAACCTCCCGGTTTTGAAGACTTCAAGAATCCTTTACATGTTTACAAGTTGAGAAAAGTCCTTTATGGCTTAAAGTAAGAACCAAGGACATGGTATGATAGACTTACCAACTTTCTTTCTGAAAAAGGGTTTGAAAAGGTAAAGTTGATACTACGTTATCCATTAAGAAAATTAAAGATCACACTTTATTGATTCAAATATATGTTGACGAAATCATATTTGGATCAAGAAACAATGATCTATGTGAAGAATTTTCATTGATGATGCAAGAATAATTTGAGATGTCCATGATGAGAAAAATGAAATATTTTCTTGGAATTCAAATCAAGCAATTAAAGAATGGCATCTTCGTCAATCAATCCAAGTATTGAAAGGAATTGTTAAAGAAGTTTGATATGGACAAATGTAAAGAAACAACTACTCTAATGGGTTCTGGTACATATGTTGATCAAGAAAAATATGATGTTTATATTGATATCACAAAGTATCAAGGTATGGTTGGCTCTTTACTTTATTTGACGACAAGTCATCCTAACATTATGTTTAGTGTTGGTCTTTGTGATCGGTGGATCTGGAACTGACTGTTTTAAAGCTGGTTCGCGAAATGTCGCGGTAAGCAAGAGTCGCCACCGTCTTTTATTTTCTCCAATAGGAAAGGACAAAAGCACAGAAAAATTCCTTTAAAGAGATTGCTCTCGGTTCGGGAGGTAGGTTATAGAAAGGGAAGGTGTTAGCACCCTTTCTATCCATGGTTATCCATGGGCTCTTAGGTACTTGCTCAATGTGTTTTCAAAATTGTTGTTTGCTTTTCAATTGTGGGTTTCAAAAATATTCTTTGAAAAGTTTCAGTTCGACTCGTACGTCAGAGTGTTTGAAAAGTTTGTTTGAAAGTTTTTTGAAAGTGTGTTGGTGTGAAAAGAGTTTTTGTTTTGTTTTGAAGAGAGCAAGTACCTACGAGAACCTACCTACCCTAAGGAATTCGTCTGTGTAAGAGTCCTTTAAAGTAGTGCCATCCCACCATTGAGAGGTAGGTAGCACCACCGTTGGAGGTATTCGGGTCAATTCGATTTTAGGGACATGGTGATCACCGGAGCAATGGGAAGACACCTTAGAAGCTACCCTCATGCCAGGTTCCCGGACCATGAGGACTTACTAAGACGTTTTCTACTCGATGACCACCTTTCGAAAGGCAACAGTGAGGCGTACCCTAGGGGTGGTGTGTGCGAATTGTGTGTCATTTTCAGTTCATTGTTTGTCTTGTCATGCATTGGTGATCTAACGATTCAATTTTATTTTTTGGGCATTCATTCTTTCATGCATCTTTATTAACAGTTATATTTGCGAGAAAATAAATCTAACTATTACAACTGGCGCGGGTCCACATCGCCAAAAAAAAAACCGAACCCGATTTGACTGAAAATAAATAAAGCGAATAAAATAAAAAGCGAGAAATAAATCTAAACTTATTACAAGGCTTTGGGGCATATACAGAGGTATTTAAACAATGTAGAATAAATGCGCGAAATAAAGATTAAACAACATTAGGGCTTTGGACCCTTTCACAAATAATTAAAATTAATCAAGGAAATTAAATGTTAAATGAAAAATAATGTTTTGGTGTTTTTTTAGGTTTAAAAGAAAAAAGAGAAAAGTTAATTAAAATTAAAATCCTAGTTCTAATGTTTTTTTTTTAAGTTTATTAAAAAAAGATTTAATTTCTAACCTAATTAAATTCTAAACTAATTTATGTACAATTTTTGATTTATAGAAAATAAATAATAAATAATAATATTGTGAGAAAAAGGAAAAAAATTAAAAAAGATATAAAAATTAATAATTAACCTAATTCTACATTTTTTTTGGATTTTTATTATGAAAAAAAGAATTAAAATTAAAACTAAGACCTAATTAAACTAAATGAGTTATATTTTAATTTATTAAAAAAAAGAATCAAAATTAATTATATTTTTTTTGTCCTTTCTGTATTTTTAATGTTTTTATATTTTTTGTAAGAGTTAATTAAATAAAAGGAAAAGAAATAAAAAGAAAAAATAGTTAAAGAAAGAATGACAAAACAATAAGGCAAACCAGGGGGGTGTGGCATCAAATTTGGAGGTGTAGGCCTGGCCCATTTGCTGGCAATTTGTTGACTTTTGAAATCATATGCACGCCTGTTGACTTGTCCTCATGGTATACCTTCAAGCTGGACCCTTGATCAGGTCCCCTGGGACACGTGGATAACGCTTCTTGAATGTGCATGGTGAGTCCTCATGTGGGCGCTGCATAGAACCTTGAAACGAAAAATAATATGAGAAATTGCAAGACCTGGGACTTGAACCCAGGTCATTGTGGTCACATGCGCGTGTCTTAGCCAGCTGAGCCATTTGAATTCATTTAACATATAATAGTTAATAAAATATATAAAAGAAAATGGTTAGTGTTATGTAAAACGCGCGCAAATTTAAACTGCCCAGTCTCCGTGTGACACGCCATCATCCCTTCCAATTTCCTGAAACATAAACAAAGAAGGCAACGGTTTTGAAACGTTGTTTTACACATGCTATGAGAAAATAGCGAATAGCCATATAGGCTATATAAATTGTTCGCGATGGCATCTTCTTCTTCGTCTGGGTGTACTGAGTTCAGCCATGGCAGTCAGGGACTCTAATTTTTCCCCTAGGCAAAATCCCTAATTTGAGAAAGCTGTAACCCTAGGATTCGAAAATGGCAATTCCTTATTCATGGCACAAAAATGAAATTAAATGCAAGGGTTAGCTCAGAAACTTCATTGTGAGTATGAATGTGTAATTAAAACTGCAAGAATGTGCTTGAATCGTGCTACATGATTTCAAAATTTTTAAGAAGCAGTTGGACTCGTGGATACCAGTTCAAGGAGCTTTGGAAGATGTTATGATTTGGGATACGTTCAAAATCGTCTCAGGAAGCTATTGATACAAAAATTATGGCTTGAGAAGATCCCTAGCACTGATTTCAGTTTTGCCTTTTATGTCCAAAATTTCAAATGTCCAAATGCCTTTTGAACGAGTTTCTTGCTGCACTAGGGTTAGGGTTTGACTCCATGATCATTATGGAATAGACTTGGCTTGCCATTTGACCTTAATCCATGCTTGAGAAAGAATTGGCATTAGGGTTTCATTCATTAACCATTTTTCCTATTTTCTAGCCAAAACCTAGACCTAGTGTGTAAATGAACCTTGGCCTGATTTTTGAGTTGGTTCATGATGTATAGAACTTGTCCAAATTCATTTGACACCATTTCATTGATTTTTAAATTTTATTTGAATTTTCAATGAATTAAAATGAATTAAATCATCAAAAATTAAATAAAATAAAAAAGTCAACATTTGGTCTTGAAATCAACCATGGGCCACGTGTGTGGCATGACAAGGATGGACAAAGTGAGAAAAATGGGGCCCTTTTGTCAAAAATTGGATTTTCAAAGATAGTTGACTTTTGCCATTTCACAAAATTTTCCCAACTTCTACAAGGCATAACTTGCTCAATTTTTAAGCTTTTCACATGTTCTTGGACATTTTGGAAAGGTCTTTGAGTCCTTTAACCAATGCCTTTGGTCCCATGTCATTTTGATTTACCAATCTCAAGTTATGGTCTTTGACTTAAAGTCCCTTTTTGTTGACTTTTGAAAATGACCTATAATGTTGAAATTGATAACTTTTTGTGAGAGCATTTCTTGGACTTGAAGTATGAAGATGAGTTGTAGGAAATGTCTTTCTCTTCAAAATGAGCTTTGGATGGAATTTTTCTGATAATCCATGTGAAAGTTATGCCCTGGTCAATTTCAGTTGACTTTTTCAGCTGTCCAAATATAGCAACTTTTGCATCTTTGATGATTTCTGAGCCAAATTTTGAGAATCATGATCAAGCATTGATCAAATGATGTTTGTGGCTTCAAAATGATATGTTGACCAAAAATTTGAACTTTTGACTGCCAAATGACCATTTTGCCCCTACAGTTGACTGTAGTGCAATCTAGGGTTTTGACTGTGCAATCTTGAGCTGAATGCCTTGAAACTTGATATGAGGATGCTTGACCATGTTTGTAAGCATATGAGACTTGATTGGGCCTTTGAAAAGTTCATTTGCTTGATCAGAACCCAAACCCTAATTTTGACTGTATGGGAAACTGTTGCACTGCACAACCCTTGGGGAATTTTCTAGCTTGGCTTGGCAATTTCTTGAGGAATATGGGAGGGCAAATTTTGGGGTATAACAGTTGCCCCTGTTTAATCTTCTTAGACCTGAGGATGCAGATTGGCTGACGTGCCTTTCGTAATCCGAGGGTAAAAGATGATTGGACACTAGAGTGCCCGGAAATTTGCGCTCACATGTTAGCAATGATGGTGGAATGGGCTTATAGATGCCATTTGGAGATTGCTGGATTGGACGATGGGCTTATAGATGCCATCTGGATGTTAATCGCATAGGAGATTCCTTAGCGAGAACCTGCATACCTGCAAAACAGAAAAATGAGTACCTGACACGTTGCAGGAGCTGGTTTTCAGATGCTTGGTATAGATATGTCCTGACTGATTACAGGAGCTGGGTCTGGATCTTCAAACGGCGATGAAAGAACCAGGGATGATTACTTTCTTAGCATGAATGGTAAGAGAGCCTTGAGCGACTTTAACTTCAACAACGCTCGTTGAGAAAAATCTGGGGTGTCTTCTACTGGGACAAGAATCAGGGAGATCTTAAGGTCGATCTGACTGAACCAGAGAGGCCTTTGACTGGGTAAGCAATCAGGAAAATCTTGGGACGACTTAACTGAACCGGTCTAGGTCTTGAAATGTCTTCAAAGGGATAAGCAATCAGGAAAATCTTGGGACGATTTAACTGAACCAGAGAAGGCCTTTGACTGGATAAGTCTAGGTCTTGAAATGTCTTCCACTGGATAAGCAATCAGGAAAATCTTGGGACGATTTAACTGAACCAGAGGAGGCCTTTGACTGGATAAGCAATCAGGAAAATCTTGGGACGATTTAACTGAACCGGTCTAGGTCTTGAAATGTCTTCCACTGGATAAGCAATCAGGAAAATCTTGGGACGATTTAACTGAACCAGAGGAGGCCTTTGACTGAACCAGTCTAGGTCTTGAAATGTCTTCCACTGGATAAGCAATCAGGAAAATCTTGGGACGATTTAACTGAACCAGAGAAGGCCTTTGACTGAACCAGTCTAGGTCTTGAAATGTAGCTTGAGAACTTAACTGGACCTTCCCTGAAAGGTAAAAGTCAGTCATATGCAATGCATGATATGGATCAAGCAATGATGTTCTCAACATAAATGAGATTTGTATGATGCAGTGCGTTATGCATGCTATAATGATGTATGTGATGTTTTATGTATGTTGTCGTCTAGGAAAGTAAATCCTTGACGGGTGCCGGGAAGTCGTATCCCGGGCTGATGTCGAAGAATAAGCTTTTGCCTCCGCTGGGGATGATAATTGCAAGAATACCGATAGGAGAAGATGACTCCGTTGCGGAATAAACTTGGCGAATGGAAGATTCTGCGGGGGTAAAAGCTACTCTGACGACCATGCCGGGAAGCAATACTCTGTGGGAAGAGTGATGTTTTGCTGGATGTTGATAGTAACTCTGTTGGAGATACCATTGTTGTATTGGAAGTGTGAATTGACTTCGCTGGGGATAGGAAAGAACTACGTTGACGACGACCTTCCCTTGGCTTTTGGCTGAGGATAACCCAGTTATATCCTGTTAAGGAAATAACTCTTTAAATTAAGCCGGACGACGCGTTCGTACTCTGCTAGGGGATGAGCTTCCAGAATATACTGGGGATAAGCTTACTGCTTGGGGAGATGAATTCCATCTTTCCTGGGGAACTTGGATGGGACTCTCCTGGGGAAGTTTTGATATGCTGGGGAAGAATGCATTGACTTGCTGTCTCACTCTCTGGGGAATTTAAGATGTCTGGCTAGGTTTTTTTAGCTGAACCTACTTTGGTACCTTGGATAGAACAATTAGACTGCTCAAACAACTCTTTATTGCCCCTGTTTCTAGTGTCACCTGCAATTAGTTCTTTGTCTCGTATGCAAATATCTATGAGCTAGCAAATTATTGTCAATGCATATATCACAAATTGAACCTTGGACGTTCTTCGCAAAACAAAACAGAAAAAAGAAAAACAGTTGGCACGTTTAACTGAAAAGTGTATTTGTATTGATTTTGAATAGCCTATGAATAGGCGTTTTGTATACAAGAGGCTGGCGTCCTAGTAAGAGGTACGTCGCCGAACAAGAGAGTTTATACAAGTTTTGTACAAAAGAAAATAAAACAGCTGTGTGAAATATGAATGATCCACTGGGTTTCAACCCCGCTATCGCCTTTATAACTCTGAGCATCTCATCACTTGGTGACCTTGGTTGAGGGTGAAGCTGACTGATCGATGTCGTCTTGATGTAGATACTGGATTCTGGATGCAAAGTGATCCAATGAGACATAGTATTACGCTTTTATCCCTAACTTTTGCCTGGACTGCCCTTTCGGGTTTTCAGTCCACCGGGATACCCATTTTTGCCCAAGCCGCCTTTTCAGGTTTTCGACTTGCCGGGTGTACAGATTTTTCATTTTCGTCCCTTCATTTTGCCCGAACCCTTTTGGTTCGACGGGAAGCCCTAATTTTTGCCTAGGCATGTCAGCCTAGCGGGTCATTTTTCATGCGTAGTATTTTTTAACTATGTCTGCATTGGCGGGGTGAGGAAGGTCGTCATCATCCATGTTGGTTAATATCATTGCTCCTCATGAGAACACATGCTTAACCACAAATGGCCCTTCGTACGTAGGGGTCCATTTGCCCCTTGGATCACTCTGAGGAAGGATGATTCGCTTGATCACCAGATCCCCGACTTGATATTCCTGTGGTCTGACCTTTTTGTTAAATGCCCTGATCATTCGTTTCTGATACGTCTGACCATGACAAATAGCAGCAAGTCTCTTTTCGTCAATAAGGTTGAGCTGATCAAGTCGTGTCTGGATCCAATCATCTTCATTCAGATTTGCATCCTTCATTATCCGGAGAGAAGGAATTTGTACCTCGATCGGCAAGACTGCTTCCATGCCATAAACCAGAGAGAAAGGAGTTGCCCCGGTTGACGTCCTAGCTGAAGTACGATACCCATGCAGAGCGAACGGTAACATCTCGTGCCAATCTTTATACGTTACTGTCATCTTCTGCACAATCTTCTTGATGTTTTTATTAGCTGCTTCTACAGCCCCATTCATCTTCGGTCTGTAAGGAGAAGAATTGTGGTGCTGTATCTTGAACTGTTCGCAAAGTTCGGTGATCATCTTATTGTTCAGATTGGTACCGTTATCTGTAATAATCCGCTCAGGGACACCGTACCGACAGATCAGGTTGTGCCGAATGAACCGTGCCACAACAGTCTTGGTTACCGTAGCATAGGATGCTGCCTCAACCCACTTCGTAAAATAATCAATCGCCACTAAGATGAAGCGATGTCCATTAGATGCCGTAGGTTTAATCTCACCAATCATGTCTATGCCCCACATTGCAAATGGCCAAGGCGCAGTCAGAACATTCAGGGGAACCGGAGGAACATGCACTTTATCTGCGTAGATCTGGCATTTATGGCATGTCCTAGAATGTTGGTAGCAATCAGCTTCCATGGTAGACCAGTAATACCCTGCCCGTAGAATCTTCTTGGCCATGGTATGTCCACTGGAGTGTGTACCAAAGGTCCCATCATGTAGCTCTTCTATGATTCTTTCTGCTTCAGCTTTATTTACGCAACGCAGTAGGGTTGAATCCTGGTTTCGCTTGTACAAGATGTCGTTGCTAAGAAAGAACTTGGCTGCAAATCTCCTCAGGAATTTCCTATCATTGACAGATGCTCCCTCAGGGTATTCCTGTGCTTCCAAATATCTTTTTACTTCGTGGTACCAAGGCTTCTCAGTTACCAATTCAGTTTCGAGATCACAACAGTATGCCGGTTCGTCCAGTTTCCAGATGATGATCCGGGGAGCTTCATTATCCCATTTAACCTTGAACATTGAAGACATTGTAGCTAACGCGTCTGCCAACTGATTCTCTTCTCTTGGAAAGTGCTCAAATGTTATCTCTGTGAAGTGGGGGATCAGGGCCAACACACATTCTCTGTAAGGAATCAAGTTTGGGTGCTTCGTATCCCACTCTCCTTTGATCTGATTGATCACGAGAGCGGAATCTCCGAAGACACTTAGAAATTTGATCCTCAAGTCGATTGCAGCTTGAAGACCCATAATACACGCTTCATACTCCGCCATGTTGTTGGTACAGTTGAAACACAGCCGGGCGGTGAGTGGAGTATGAGTACCTTGTGGAGATACGATTATGGCGCCGATACCATTTCCCAAAGCATTGGAGGCTCCGTCAAAGTGCATAGACCATCGGGATCCTGGTTCAGGTCCTTCATCCGGTCCAGGTATTTCACAGTCAGTTACTATCATAATGCTTTCATCTGGAAACTCGAAGTTCATTGATTGGTAGTCATCCACAGCTTGATGTGCTAAGTGGTCTGCCAATACACTTCCCTTGATGGCTTTTTGGGTCGTGTACTGAATGTCGTATTCCGTCAAGATCATCTGCCATCTTGCAATTCTCCCAGACAGAGCAGGCTTTTCGAATATGTACTTTATAGGATCCATTTTTGAGATTAACAAGGTAGTGTGAGTCAGCATATACTGTCTCAGCCGGCGAGCAGCCCATACCAAAGCGCAGCAAGTTTTCTCAAGCAGTGAGTATCGAGTCTCACAGTCGGTAAACTTTTTGCTAAGGTAATAAATGGCATGCTCTTTTCGGCCAGACTCGTCATGCTGCCCCAGCACACACCCCATTGCATTATCAAGCACTGTCAGGTAAAGTATCAAAGGTCTCCCTTCAACTGGTGGCATAAGGATGGGGGGTTCTTGGAGATATTCTTTGATTCTGTCAAAAGCAGCCTGGCATTCATCATTCCAACGTACTACCTGATCTTTCTTCAGCAGCTTGAAGATTGGTTCACAGGTAGCAGTTAAATGTGAGATGAACCGAGCAATGTAATTCAGACGTCCTAGAAAGCCTCTGACTTCCTTCTCTGTCTTAGGAACTGGCATCTCTTGAATGGCTTTGACCTTAGCAGGGTCCACTTGAATTCCCTTGTCACTGACCACGAAGCCTAGCAACTTCCCAGATCTTACCCCGAAGGTGCACTTGTTCGGGTTCAATCTCAGCTTGTACAATTTCAACCGGTCAAACAGTTTCTGCAGATGATCAAGGTGTTCTTCCTCAGTCTGGGACCTAGCGATCATGTCGTCCACATATACTTCTATCTCATGATGGATCATGTCATGAAATAAGGTAACCATGGCACGTTGGTAGGTTGCCCCAGCATTCTTTAACCCAAACGGCATGACCTTGTAACAGAAGGTGCCCCACTGAGTAACAAAGGTAGTCTTTTCCATGTCTTCAGGTGCCATCTTGATTTGATTGTAGCCTGAAAAACCATCCATGAAAGAGAACACTTTATGCTGAGCTGTATTATCAACAAGGACATCAATGTGGGGTAGAGGAAAGTCATCCTTGGGGCTGGCCCTGTTCAGATCCCTGTAATCAACACACATCCTGACCTTGCCGTCCTTCTTAGGTACCGGCACCACATTAGCAACCCACTGAGGGTAAGAAGTTACTGCAAGAAACCCGACATCAAACTGCTTCATAACCTCGGCTTTAATCTTCTCAGACATCTCTGGACGCATCCGACGAACCTTTTGCTTAACCGGAGGGAAATCTTCTTTAGTTGGTAAATGATGGACCACAATGTCGGTATCTAATCCGGGCATATCTTCGTAGGACCAGGCAAAGATTTCTTTATAATCCTGCAGCATCTGAGTCAACCGTTGCTTTACGCTGAGTTCTAGGTTGGCACCAATCTTCACCTCTTTCTTGTCTTCCTCCGTACCCAAGTTTATTATTTCCACTGGCTCTTCATGGGGTTGAATTGCCCTCTCTTCCTGTTGTAACAGTCTTGCAAGTTCACCAGGCACTTCGCAATCATCTTCACCTTCGTCGGCGGCTAAGTTGATCGGATTTTCGAAGTCATAACTGGCAGTAGCAGAGTCGTTACCAGTGAGATCCAGAGTGGATTGAAACCTGTACGAGTGAGTGTGTGTGTAAATACAGCTGTTTTGCAATATGTAAAGAAAGGAAAGAAAAGGAGCGCAAAATTTGAATTGTGAAAAACGTCCAATGCTTTTATTCATGATATATGATAGTGACAAACAAAAAGCCCTCATAAATAAAACCACGGTGCCCCGGGTAAGACACCGGGCCATATAGTCTCAAATTATTGTTTATTACAAATCAAAAACAAAGAAATTCATTGCTGGGGAACAAAAGTTATGGGAGTAAAATCTTTAGCAGTCCAATTGGTCAATCCACCGTTGGCCGTTGGGTAGATCCAGCTATCGAACTCTGACTCTCCCACTTCATCTTCCTCTCCAATAGCATTCACTCCATGCTGAGTGATGAGCAACTGAGGTCTTCCAATTCTTGCCTTGCGCACCGCTTTCTGAGCTTCCGTGGTGAAACCCAACCCAAACTTGTTAGTCTTAGGAGTAAGATCAGGGAGCTTGCCCCAATTTGCACATTCACCTTTTTCGATCACAGCCCGGGCGTCCTTTAAGGAGGCCATCTTCATAGGAGAAACCTCTTCATCTTCTGCTGTTGCCAAGGTTGGTGGTACCTCCTCAAAATGTTGAAAGGGGGTTTCAATGAACTCCCCATCCATTTCCACGTATCTGAAAGAGTTGAGGTGGCTGACCATGTATTCCTCCTCCCCTTGCACTGTTACGATCCTCCCCCTGACCGGGTACTTGAGCTTCTGATGCAATGTGGAGGTCACCGCTCCAGCCTTGTGGATCCATGGGCGACCCAGCAAACAAGAATAGGACGGATGGATGTCCATCACATAAAATTTTGAATCAAATACTTGTGACCCAACCCTGATTGGGATGTCCACTTCACCATGCACCATTCTTTTGGACCCGTCAAAGGCCCGGACAACAATGCTACTTGGTTTGAGCTCTAGACCTTCACAATCCAGCCTATCCAGAGCCTTCTTGGGCAGCACGTTCAATGAGGAACCTGTGTCAACCAGCACATGAGCAAGAGTAATGCCCCTGCATTCAATGGAGACATGCAGGGCATCATTATGGTTCTTCCCCTTTGCTGTCAGATCGGCATCAGAGAAACCCAGGCCATTATCAGCAGTTAGGTTGGCCACACAATCGGTGAACTGGTCAGCAGTCGTATCTTGGGGTACATGGGCAGTCTTTAAGAAAGCAATCAGAGCCTTTGCATGGGCCTCTGAACACAGCAGCAGTGACAACATGGAGATTTTAGAGGGGGTGTGCCCCAGCTGTTCCACAACATTGAAATCACTTTTCTTTATTATCTTGAGGATTTCTTCCATTTCCTGCTTGGAAGCTTCAACAATGGTCTTTGGTGCCTCCGTCCTGGCAGGCACATCAGCAGCAATTCCCTTGCCCCGAGTATCAGATGACTCAGCAGCAGGGGTGGATACTTGGTCAGAAGGAGAAACAGGCACCCTGGCAGGTGTGAAGATCAAAGGCCTATGAATTGCTGGAGGAGCAATGTCTGGCGAGAACAGTCTTCCACTACGAGTGACTTTAGCAGGCCCGGTGATGTTGGAGACACCAGTATCAATGTTGCACTCTTGTTTCACACCCAGAACATAAACATCCGCCCCATAGTGCCATGGGACAGCCTTATCAGATTTGTAGGGTATAGGCCCCGGAGCAGTAATGGTGATGGGAACATTCTTGTGAACTGACAAAACTTGTATAGGCTTCTTTGAAGGAGCCTCGGAATAGTTGTTGAAGATGGTAACGATTGACACTTCTTCAACAGGAGCAGCAGGAACAACAGTCTTTTCAAACAAAATCTCTCTATTATCTATCAGGTTTTGGATGCATGACTTTAATAGAGAACAACCAGCAGGGGAAGCAACACATAGAGGGCAACTTTCGCTACATCCCGGAAATAAACCGGCTAGCAACAGATTCCTCTTGACCATCAGCAACGGAGTAGCAACATCATCCACCGAAGCTACATACAAATTCTCCTCAACAGCGTTCACTCCATGGTGGGGCATGGGAGCATTTACAACATTCGGCTTCTCGGGCGCCTCAAACTGTATCTCCTTTGCATCAATGAGGTCTTGAACTTTGTTCCTTAGGGCCCAACAGTCATCTGTGTTATGCCCCGGGCTATCAGAGTGATAAGCACAGCGAGCATTTGGATTGAACTTGGGAGATGCAGTGTTGGGAAACTTTGGAGCCTCCTTGACAGTCACTAAATTGGTGGATAGCAACTGTGGCAGGATTTGTGATAAGGTCATGCTTAATCGAGTAAACTCTCTCCGGGGTCTTTCAAACTTTTGAGGATTAGTGGGCCGAGGAGCGGCAGCAGGTTTGGCAATCATTACCGCACTGACAGATTGGCGGTGTTCAGGTCGCTCTGTTCTCCGGGAGTTATATACAGCACTAGCCTCCTTTTTGAAGGGCTTCTTCTCAGTACTGGAGGAGGCAACTTTCTGTATCTTCCCCGATTTTATACCGGCCTCAATCCTTTCACCAGTCAGGATTAGATCGGTAAACCCAGCAGAGGAATTACCAATGAGATGGTTGAAAAATGGACCAGATAGGGTCCCCAAGAACATATCTACCAGCTCCCGATCCGTCAATGGTGGCTGCACCCTGCCAGCCAAGTCTCTCCATTTCTGAGCATACTCCTTAAAACCTTCACCCGACCCTAGTGACATACCCTGGAGTTGGGTACGCGTAGGAGCGAGGTCGGCATTATACTGATACTGCTTGTAAAAAGCAGTGGCCAGATCCTCCCAGTTACGAATGCTGATTCCATCTAGCTGATAGAACCAATCGAGGTGAGTCCCTGAAAGACTCTCCTGGAAGAAGTGGATCCAAAGGTTCTTGTCTGCTGTGTAAGGCTGGATCTTCCTTACATAAGAACGGAGGTGCATCTTGGGACAGGAAGCCCCATCATACTTCACGAAGGCAGGTGTTTTGAACTTGTGCGGGATCACCACTCCAGTAGATAACCCCAAGTCTCCGAAATCCAATCCAGGTACCCGTTGAACTTCCACAGCCTTTAATCTGTCTTCCAGCTGTTTGTACCGGTCTTCAGCAGGAGGATACTGGTCGTCGTTGAAGTCTGTTTCAGTATCAGAGCCCACAGGAGTAGTGACCTCCCTTTCATGGTGACTACCTTCTGTCACAGATGGAGGAGTTCTTTCAGCTTCAACAACCAAAGTGTTCCCGAGTCTGCGCCCAGTGTTAAATAGCACAGTCCTCCTCTTCTTCTTAGTCTTCTTCAACAGCATGGTCTTTAACTCTTGTTGACCCTGAGACAAGCCCTTGATCAGCTCCTGAAATTGGGCGTTTTGCGCCTGAAACTGGGCGTTCTGCGCCTGAAGAGCCTTGATAGCCGCATCGGTTGATGATTCAGGAAGGTTCATGATGCTGAAATAAACAGCGAAGAACGGTAAACAACCTGAAAAGAAGAGTATTTATGATGCACATGATGAATGATATGTGTTTATGCAATGCATTCAAGAGTTCGAAAATTCAAGTTTGTTGTAGACCAAAAGGAACACACTTTATTATTAAGAAAATCATTGTTTGATACATCAAAGCCTCATGGGCAAAAGTACAAAAAGATCAAATCACATCCAAAATATGTTGCGCCTCTTCTCTGGAGCTATGTAAGTGTTGAGATTCCTTTCCTCGTGCAACAGGCGAGTGAGCTCCAAAACCTTCTTTTCACTGGCATGCAAACTAGTCTCAAGAGAATTCCTCTCTTCTTTAAGCTGGATCCAACTCTTCTGCATCTCTTCCCAGGATGTGGGCATATCAGGGTGCTGAATAACATGAGACACCTCTCCCTCCAAGGCAGGCTCTTTGATTACTGGAAGCATGTGAGGATAAGGCATTACTAACTTCTGAGAACGGGCTCGTACCCACTTGAGGTAAGGCTCCAAAGGGATGGAGTTCCTGTGCCCCAGTGTCTTGCTGTCTATCCTACTAGGCATCCTCCAAGCTCTGATAAACCTCTGGCGAAGTCCTTGAGTATCGTTGTCGAAGTCAAAAACTATGTCAGGAATCAACATGTCATGAGGACCATCCCTCCGAGCGTAACCAAATTGTCTCCAAGCCAGGCATGGACTATAAGTAATACCCCCTCTGATTCCAAGTAAAGGAACATTAGGATACTCTCCGCAACGATCAATGATAGTGACATCTTCCCTGGACCTAGGGCACCAATGTATATCTGCATGTGTAAGAGTCATCAACCGTTGTGACCATCTCAGACCCCGCTCGTTCTTCAGGACTGATTGTGGAAGGTGCGAAATAAACCACTTTCCCAGGAGGGGAGTGCAACACATAAGGACACCTCTTTTTCTCATGGTTCGAGTGTAACATGAGTGAAGGAGGTCTCCCAGCAACGTAGGTATAGGATTCCTGGACATAAAGATCTGGACAGCACTGATATCAATGAGCTGATCTGGGTTAGGGAACAACACCAAACCATAAACAAGGAGGGCCACAACCTCTTCAAAAGCTTGCAAGTCAAGGGAGTTCCAACAATCATAGGCCTTTTCAAACAGAAACCTGGCTAAGAACCCTTTGATACCACTTCTACCTTCCCAATGTCCCTTGAGGTCAGATAACTGTAGGTGCAAGGCTTTAGCAATCTCTTCAAGCTTAGGTTCCTTTTCTGTACCGTTGAAGGGTAGCTGATCAAGGATAGGGATCTTCAGGAGTCGGGAGAACTCCTCCAATGTAGGTACCAACTGATAGTCCAAGAAAGTGAAACAGTGATGCAGAGGGTCAAAGAATTGGAACAGGACTTTTATCATATCTTCCTCAATGTTGGTGTTGACCAAGCTGATGAGGCTTCCATGCCTTTCGCTGAATGAAGAGTTCTCGGGAATCCTGGATATAAGCTCCTTAAGCTGAGGAGAGATCTTTACAAGACTGATTGGAATTGTCTTTCTACGAATAGTTTCCATGTCCTACAAAACAGGAACAAAGATGAAAATTCGAACCCCTGAAACGGTTAGTTAATGCATATGATGCTGGATGATGTCATGATGCTATGATTAAACACAGATATTTACAAAGACAAACATGTAAGGCACACAAGGCACACAAGACAGGCCCTTAAGGTTTAAGGCCAGCATGGGGTCTGGGTAGTACCCTCTTGAAGTTGGTGGGTTCATCCTGTCCTAATCAAAGTAACCGGGTTCTAAGGTCCCCAATATCACGGGATTACTTTCATTGTTCATCGTTTCGATTTAGCCACTGAACTGGCGACCGAAATATTCCAGGAAAGCAACCCTCAATTGAGTGTAGTATCGAGTATCAACCAACCTCGGACTGCACCAAAGTCAGTTATCTCACTACCCTAAAGAGGCCAAGATGGTTCAATTAAGGTTCCTAAGGTCTGTTGATGCTTCATGACACCACATGGAGGCCCCGTACTCTCCTTGACTGACTCAAGGGTTACCGGTACACACCAAAATGTCACATCAACGTAGCAGACTGCTTCAACCATGTCGGTATACCCCGCACAGTTCCCTCACAGCCTTGTTGCTACTTTCTAAAAAGGTATCCCCCAGATCCGGGTTAGGATCTATAGAACTCCCAAGCAACCCACAATTTTAAAGCATACAAGGAAACAATTGAAAACACAGTTGTAACTAGCCCTAAGGTACACCTCACTTTAAGTTTTTCCCCAGCAGAGTCGCCAGTTCTGTGATCGGTGGATCTGGAACTGACTGTTTTAAAGCTGGTTCGCGAAATGTCGCGGTAAGCAAGAGTCGCCACCGTCTTTTATTTTCTCCAATAGGAAAGGACAAAAGCACAGAAAAATTCCTTTAAAGAGATTGCTCTCGGTTCGGGAGGTAGGTTATAGAAAGGGAAGGTGTTAGCACCCTTTCTATCCATGGTTATCCATGGGCTCTTAGGTACTTGCTCAATGTGTTTTCAAAATTGTTGTTTGCTTTTCAATTGTGGGTTTCAAAAATATTCTTTGAAAAGTTTCAGTTCGACTCGTACGTCAGAGTGTTTGAAAAGTTTGTTTGAAAGTTTTTTGAAAGTGTGTTGGTGTGAAAAGAGTTTTTGTTTTGTTTTGAAGAGAGCAAGTACCTACGAGAACCTACCTACCCTAAGGAATTCGTCTGTGTAAGAGTCCTTTAAAGTAGTGCCATCCCACCATTGAGAGGTAGGTAGCACCACCGTTGGAGGTATTCGGGTCAATTCGATTTTAGGGACATGGTGATCACCGGAGCAATGGGAAGACACCTTAGAAGCTACCCTCATGCCAGGTTCCCGGACCATGAGGACTTACTAAGACGTTTTCTACTCGATGACCACCTTTCGAAAGGCAACAGTGAGGCGTACCCTAGGGGTGGTGTGTGCGAATTGTGTGTCATTTTCAGTTCATTGTTTGTCTTGTCATGCATTGGTGATCTAACGATTCAATTTTATTTTTTGGGCATTCATTCTTTCATGCATCTTTATTAACAGTTATATTTGCGAGAAAATAAATCTAACTATTACAACTGGCGCGGGTCCACATCGCCAAAAAAAAAACCGAACCCGATTTGACTGAAAATAAATAAAGCGAATAAAATAAAAAGCGAGAAATAAATCTAAACTTATTACAAGGCTTTGGGGCATATACAGAGGTATTTAAACAATGTAGAATAAATGCGCGAAATAAAGATTAAACAACATTAGGGCTTTGGACCCTTTCACAAATAATTAAAATTAATCAAGGAAATTAAATGTTAAATGAAAAATAATGTTTTGGTGTTTTTTTAGGTTTAAAAGAAAAAAGAGAAAAGTTAATTAAAATTAAAATCCTAGTTCTAATGTTTTTTTTTTAAGTTTATTAAAAAAAGATTTAATTTCTAACCTAATTAAATTCTAAACTAATTTATGTACAATTTTTGATTTATAGAAAATAAATAATAAATAATAATATTGTGAGAAAAAGGAAAAAAATTAAAAAAGATATAAAAATTAATAATTAACCTAATTCTACATTTTTTTTGGATTTTTATTATGAAAAAAAGAATTAAAATTAAAACTAAGACCTAATTAAACTAAATGAGTTATATTTTAATTTATTAAAAAAAAGAATCAAAATTAATTATATTTTTTTTGTCCTTTCTGTATTTTTAATGTTTTTATATTTTTTGTAAGAGTTAATTAAATAAAAGGAAAAGAAATAAAAAGAAAAAATAGTTAAAGAAAGAATGACAAAACAATAAGGCAAACCAGGGGGGTGTGGCATCAAATTTGGAGGTGTAGGCCTGGCCCATTTGCTGGCAATTTGTTGACTTTTGAAATCATATGCACGCCTGTTGACTTGTCCTCATGGTATACCTTCAAGCTGGACCCTTGATCAGGTCCCCTGGGACACGTGGATAACGCTTCTTGAATGTGCATGGTGAGTCCTCATGTGGGCGCTGCATAGAACCTTGAAACGAAAAATAATATGAGAAATTGCAAGACCTGGGACTTGAACCCAGGTCATTGTGGTCACATGCGCGTGTCTTAGCCAGCTGAGCCATTTGAATTCATTTAACATATAATAGTTAATAAAATATATAAAAGAAAATGGTTAGTGTTATGTAAAACGCGCGCAAATTTAAACTGCCCAGTCTCCGTGTGACACGCCATCATCCCTTCCAATTTCCTGAAACATAAACAAAGAAGGCAACGGTTTTGAAACGTTGTTTTACACATGCTATGAGAAAATAGCGAATAGCCATATAGGCTATATAAATTGTTCGCGATGGCATCTTCTTCTTCGTCTGGGTGTACTGAGTTCAGCCATGGCAGTCAGGGACTCTAATTTTTCCCCTAGGCAAAATCCCTAATTTGAGAAAGCTGTAACCCTAGGATTCGAAAATGGCAATTCCTTATTCATGGCACAAAAATGAAATTAAATGCAAGGGTTAGCTCAGAAACTTCATTGTGAGTATGAATGTGTAATTAAAACTGCAAGAATGTGCTTGAATCGTGCTACATGATTTCAAAATTTTTAAGAAGCAGTTGGACTCGTGGATACCAGTTCAAGGAGCTTTGGAAGATGTTATGATTTGGGATACGTTCAAAATCGTCTCAGGAAGCTATTGATACAAAAATTATGGCTTGAGAAGATCCCTAGCACTGATTTCAGTTTTGCCTTTTATGTCCAAAATTTCAAATGTCCAAATGCCTTTTGAACGAGTTTCTTGCTGCACTAGGGTTAGGGTTTGACTCCATGATCATTATGGAATAGACTTGGCTTGCCATTTGACCTTAATCCATGCTTGAGAAAGAATTGGCATTAGGGTTTCATTCATTAACCATTTTTCCTATTTTCTAGCCAAAACCTAGACCTAGTGTGTAAATGAACCTTGGCCTGATTTTTGAGTTGGTTCATGATGTATAGAACTTGTCCAAATTCATTTGACACCATTTCATTGATTTTTAAATTTTATTTGAATTTTCAATGAATTAAAATGAATTAAATCATCAAAAATTAAATAAAATAAAAAAGTCAACATTTGGTCTTGAAATCAACCATGGGCCACGTGTGTGGCATGACAAGGATGGACAAAGTGAGAAAAATGGGGCCCTTTTGTCAAAAATTGGATTTTCAAAGATAGTTGACTTTTGCCATTTCACAAAATTTTCCCAACTTCTACAAGGCATAACTTGCTCAATTTTTAAGCTTTTCACATGTTCTTGGACATTTTGGAAAGGTCTTTGAGTCCTTTAACCAATGCCTTTGGTCCCATGTCATTTTGATTTACCAATCTCAAGTTATGGTCTTTGACTTAAAGTCCCTTTTTGTTGACTTTTGAAAATGACCTATAATGTTGAAATTGATAACTTTTTGTGAGAGCATTTCTTGGACTTGAAGTATGAAGATGAGTTGTAGGAAATGTCTTTCTCTTCAAAATGAGCTTTGGATGGAATTTTTCTGATAATCCATGTGAAAGTTATGCCCTGGTCAATTTCAGTTGACTTTTTCAGCTGTCCAAATATAGCAACTTTTGCATCTTTGATGATTTCTGAGCCAAATTTTGAGAATCATGATCAAGCATTGATCAAATGATGTTTGTGGCTTCAAAATGATATGTTGACCAAAAATTTGAACTTTTGACTGCCAAATGACCATTTTGCCCCTACAGTTGACTGTAGTGCAATCTAGGGTTTTGACTGTGCAATCTTGAGCTGAATGCCTTGAAACTTGATATGAGGATGCTTGACCATGTTTGTAAGCATATGAGACTTGATTGGGCCTTTGAAAAGTTCATTTGCTTGATCAGAACCCAAACCCTAATTTTGACTGTATGGGAAACTGTTGCACTGCACAACCCTTGGGGAATTTTCTAGCTTGGCTTGGCAATTTCTTGAGGAATATGGGAGGGCAAATTTTGGGGTATAACAGTCTTTGTGCACGATTTCAAGCAAATCCAAAGTAATCTCATCTTTCCTCTGTAAAAAAGGATCATGAAATATCTCAAGGGAACAACTAATGTCAGATTATGGTATCCTAAAGGTAGTATATGTGATTTAGTTGGTTATTCTAAATAATATTATACGGGTTATAAAGCTGATCACAAAAGCATACATGGAACATGGAACATCCTAGAAAATGCATTAGTGTCATGGTCTTGTAAGAAACAAGTGTGTGTTGCTCTTAGTACGAAAGAAGCAAAATACATAGTAGTGGGAAGTTGTTGTACTAAGATTCTATGGCTAAAGCAACAACTTTGCGATTTTGGCCTTGATCTTGGATGTATTCTATTGTACCCCAATTTAATTGAGATTGACGTACATAACCTTCATTAGGTCATATGACGCATCATGCATCATTAATCAATAGTTTGGCTTGAGATCAGAGATTTGGAGGAATTAGCTTTGTTGAGTGGCTTTAAGGCTCTTATCTTCGCACAAGCTTGTTTCAGTTGATTTCTCCATCAATCATTTGTTCGAATTAGGATTTTATTTCCTGGACTTCTTTATCATCAAACTACAGGGATATTCTCTCTCCTCAGCATCAGGTTGTGATCTTTCTTCAATGCTTAAGAATTAGGGTTTTCTTCTGTTATGATTTAACTGGGGATCATTGGATTAGGGCTCGATCTTATGGTTATCTTGGGTGTCTCCTTCTTCAACATTGTGGACTTGTTTTGAACGATACCGTTTTTGGTTCTCATCAAATATTTGTTACTTCGATTACAAGTTAACTTGGACTATTGAGAGAAATGACTAGTGATTTGGGTTCGTTGAAACTTCTAATTTTGCTCAGAGTTAATATTGATTCAAGGGCTTATTAAGTTCATGATTTTGTTAACGGTTGATTCAAGATAGGGTCAGGGGATTATTTAGCTCATTTTATCAAATAAAAGTTGGTCGCTTCAAATGCAAGATGACTGGAATTTATGGATTCAATTAAGATTAAGGTTCATTGACCAAGCATGCCATTTGAAGTCAACCGAGTTTCGACTTGTCATGAACGCTCAAGTTACATTAAGGATCGATTTAAGATGAACATGTGTGATACGGTGGCAGAAGCGGAACTGTTTTGAAATGCTGGTTTGTGTTTTGCGTTTGAGTTTGCAAAATGTCGCGGTAAGCAAGAGTCGCCACTGACTTTTATTTTATCCAACCGGAAAGGAAAAAAGCACAGAAAAATTCCTTTTTCGAGATATTTCTGAGTACGGGGGGTAGATTATAGAAAGGGAAGTTATTAGCACACTTTCTATCCGTGGTTTTCCACGGGCTCTTAGGTACTTGCTCATCATTTTAAAATTGCTTATGTGTTTGTGTGATTTGAAAAGTTTTTGTTTAACTTCGATTTAACCCTTGCTTCTGTCTTCAAGAGTGTTACGAAGTGTTTTTGAAAACTTTGTTTGAAAAGAGTGTAAGTGTGAAAAAGTTTGTTTGTATTGAGCAAGTACCTACTAGCATCTACCTACTCGAAAAAAGAATTGTTCTATGTTCGTTTCCTTTAGACAGCGCTATCATATTATTAGTGAGTAGGTAGCACCCTCGTTGGAGTTTTAAAGGGTCAATTTAAACGGGACGTACGATCACTAAAGCAATGTTAGGACGTCTTAGTAATAACCCTAATGTCTTAAGATCAATATTCGAGGCAACATATCCGAGGCAACCGTTCCAAGGCAACTTTGATCTTTTGAGACAAAAGAGCTACTACTAAAATACCCTATACTTAATGATCGTTTACCGAAGGCAACCGAAGTGAGAGTATACCCTAGGAGTGCGCATGTGCGAGTGATTCAATTTCAAGTTATTTATCTTTGCACATTTTGGGTTTGCTAACCGTTTTAAAGTTTATATACATTATTGTCATGCATCCCTATTATTCATACATTTAACAGTTAATATTTTGCGGAAGTTAAAATGCGGAAAATAAAGCTACATTATTACAAGGCTTTGGGTATTAATTACATAGCCAAAAACAACCCGTCAAAACGATAAATGAAAAAAGTCCTAATTAATCTATTACACCTTGTGAGAAATTACATCAATATGGTAAAAATAAATAATGTGCGCGCGAATAGAGAACGAAAGGGAATTAGGGTTTTGACCCCGTCAAACCTAATTAAAAGAAGAAAAATTTTTTTTGTTGTTTTTGATTATTTTAAGAAAATAAAGGTTTGAATTAAATATGTACAAATTTACCAATTAAATTAAATTAAAGAAAATAATTTATATCTGACCTATTTTTGTGGTTTTTTGGTTATTTTTAAGAAAAAGAAAATAGAAATTAAATTAAGCTAAAACCCTAATTTTCTAATTGTTTTTAATTTATTTACAAAAGAATTAAAAGTTACCCTAAAATTAAATAAACTAATTAAATTAATTTTTGTATAAAAAAATAAATTCTAAATCTAATTGGATGAAAATATTATTTTTGTGATTTTATGAAAAAAAGAATTAATTTGGTGTTATAAAAATAATTAAATAAATTAAATAAGAAAATATATAAAAAGAAAAGAAAAATAGAAAATGGGTCTGTGGACAGCAATTGAAGGGGTGTGTTACTAGCAATTCTTGGCCCAAGATCAGAGGTCCACGTTTGACTTCCCAGATTCCATACTGCATGTTGACCAAGGCCTATGATGCTCCTTCATCTGATGGCCTTTAGATCTGGCCATCTGGAGATCCAATGGAGGACCCTTGAGGTTACATGGTAGACTTCTTATCTATGCATGCGCTTGATCAAACAATGAAAAACAATATGAAATAATAGGGGGGACCTGGGATTCGAACCCAGGTCCTGAAGCCTATTCCACTACCTCTTTACCAACTGAGCTGCACGTTCTATTTGTACATAGAATAATAATAAATGATAATATATAATAATGCAAGTTAGTGGGAAAAAAGCGCCAAAATTCAAATGGACAAGTGATATGGTGCCACGCAGGTCGTCCCTGTCCTCTCTCTATTGGTAAAAGTCAAAGACTTTTACCTACGGACAACATCCGTCGCTACAACCCTGGCTCGTTTCAAAATATCCCATGGGCATGATAAATGGAGTCTAAGGCCATGAATCAAATCGTCTTGGCCTGCTGAGCATCATGATGCCCTTCTTGTGGCCCAATTTTGCCTGCATAGAAAGATCCTAAAACGAGACACAAAACCCTAGCCATGGAAAATTCTGATACAGTCCACCAAAACGCAATTAAATGTGATAGATAGTTTTCAAATGCTTCAAGGAACAATAATATGTAAATATTTCATGCTATAAGTTCCGGAATCATGTAATTCGATTTCAAGAAGAAGCCATTGTCGTGGCTGACTTACAGTGAGTTCTGGCGCTGGAGAAGGCCCGTTCTTGATTGGTACATGTGATCGGTGGATCTGGAACTGACTGTTTAACGCTGGTTCGCGAAATGTCGCGGAAGCAAGAGTCGCCACCGTCTTTTATTTTCTCCAAATGGGAAGGACAAAAGCACAGAAAAAATCCTTATAGAGATTGCTCTCGGTTCGGGAGGTAGGTTATAGAAAGGGAAGGTGTTAGCACCCTTTCTATCCATGGTTATCCATGGGCTCTTAGATACTTGCTCACTTGTGTTTTCAAAAATGGTTTGTTTGCTTTTCAACTGTGGGTTTTAAAAAAGTTTCTTTGAAAATTCCAGTTCGACTCTTGTATCGGTCCTCAAGAGTGTTTGAAAAATTGCTTTCGAAAGCTTTTTGAAAATGTGTTGGTGTGAAAAGTATTTTTTTGATTTGTTTTAAAGTTAGAGCAAGTATCTAGAGTCGTCTACCTACCCTAAGGAATTCGTCTGTGTAAATGTCCTTTAAAGTAGTGCCATCCCACCATTGAGAGGTAGGTAGCACCACCGTTGGAGGTGTTCGGGTCAATTCGAGGTTCGGGACATGGTGATCACCAGAGCAATGGGAAGACACCTTAGAAGCTACCCTCATGCCAGGTTCCCGGATCATGAGGACTTACTAAGACATCCTCTACTCGACGATCACCTTTCGAGGCAAGGCAACAGTGAGGCGTATCCTAGGGGTGGTGTGTGATTTGTGTGTCATGTTCAGTTATTTTGTCTTATTCATGTCAAGGTGATCTAAGCGTTTGTTTTTATTTTTGTCATTCATTCTTGCATGCATTTTATTAGCAGTTTAAAAAAAAAGATGCGGAAAGGTAAAATTCCTAAGCTATTACAAAGGCGCGGGTCCACATCGCCAAAATTAAAATCCAGGACCCGATTTGACGGAAAGTAAATAAAGAAATAAAATAAAGAAAATAAAGTGTGAGCAATTAGTTACACGGCTTTGGGAGAGATACATCAATATCTAAACGAAATAAAATAAATATGCGAATAAGAATTAAAACGAGGGCGTTGGACCCTTTTTGCAGAATTAAAATTACATGGAATTAATTAAAAAAGAAAAGAAGTTGTTTTTTTTGTATTTTGGTATTTTATAATTTTTAGGATTTTAATGAAAAAGAATCAATTAAAATAAATACTAACCCTAATTCTAGTGGCTTTTAATTTATTAAGAAAACATTGAATTTTAACCTAAATTAACCCTAATTTTTATATACAAATTTAATTATAATATTTAATTATTATGGGAGAAAAAGAAAAAAAGGATAAAAAATTAATATGAACCCTAGTTCTATGTTTTTTTAGATTTTTATTAAGAGAATTAAAATTAAAACCTAAGTTAAAACTAAATTTAATTATTTACAATTTATTTATGAAAATACTTAAAATAAAATATTTATTATATTTTTATCTTTTTCTGATTTTTTTGTGTTTTTTTTTTATATTTTGTGAAAATAATAAATTAGTTAAACACAATAATTAAAATAAAAATAGAAATAATGCAAAAGGAAATATTTAAAATGGCAAACCTAGGGGGTTCAGACCCAAATAGGAGGTTAGTCTTTTAGAAATCTGGCCCAATTAAATTGCTGGCCTCTTTGACTTTTCAGACCACGCGTGGCTTCGTTGACTTATGCTTATGGTGTTCTCCAGATTCTAGCCTTCTGATTGATCCCCTTGGGCACGTGGACGTTGGATTTTGAAGGTGTATCATGGAACAACAACATTGAACCTGCATGTGATTGTTAATTGGAAAAATATATGGAAAGGGTGAAGACCTGGGGCTCGAACCCAGGTCATGGATGTTGCCAACACTCTCGCTTACCACTGAACCAATTCACGCGTTTTGATTATTAAATAACACAAAAATAACATAAAGCAAGAATATGGGTTAGTGGAATTCCAGCGCGAAAATTCAAATTGACCAATCGTTGGCTGCCACTGCATCGTCTTCCTCGTTGGGGATTTCCTGAAACAAATTAACAAACATTTAACGGGGGTTTTGAACCCCCTCAAAATATGCTGATTTTAATAATAGCGATTAGGCCATGTGGCCTCAGAAATTTGGCGCGATGGTCTCAATCTCTTTGTCTCAACCTGCTGATTTCGTTCATGGCATTGTTATGTCTCAATTTTACAGGAATAGAAAACGCCTAAATTAAAAACCTTGGAACCCTAGATATCTCTAATGGCAAATCCTCATATAAGGCATGAAAACGAAATTAAACCACATGGTTAGCATCAGAATTGCATAAGGAATGTAAATCATATGTTAAAAAGTATTAAAAGTGCATGAATCGGGATGCAAGATTATGAGATTTTCTCTGTACAGGGCGAGGTCGTGTTACCAATCTAGGGTGTTAGAACGATTGGTTTTGATTGGAAAATTCTCCTTGAAGCTTCAGGAAGCTAATGAGATGAAAATCTTGGCTTGAAACCACCTACAAATTGGTTTTCAGTTTTGAGTTTTTAGGCAAAATTTTCAAGTTTGGTGATGGGGTTCTTGCGCAGCTGAGTGGTCATTTAGCACAAGGGTTTGATCAGGCTTATGTATTGAGTGAATTAGGTTAAGAATTCTGATCAAAATCCATGCATTGATGGTTTATGAGATTTGATTTTCAATCATTATTTTTTCAATCTTTTTCATGTAATTTTGTACCAATCATGATCCAATCAACCCAATTCCTTCCAAATCTGATCATGCACGAATCATTGAGCCTATTACATGTACAAAAAGATTTGATAAGTTAGGTTAAGTATTTTTCATATATTTAATTGATTTAAATGAATTATTATTAATAAAAATTCAAATAAATAAATAAAAAATGAATAAAAACTTCCCTTTGGGCCAAGTGGTCGTGCACATGCTTGGGATGATGAATTGTGGAAGAAAAAGGGGCCTATTAGCAATTTTAGGCCATTTGAATCAATGTTGACTTTTCAAAATATCCAAAAATTTCCCAACTTCCACAAGGCATAACTTGCTCAATTTTTAAGCTTTTCTCATGTTCTTGGAAATTTTGGAAAGGTCTTTGAGTCCTCTAACCAATGCCTTTGGTCCCATGTCATTTTGATTTACCAATCTCAAGTTATGGCCTTTGACTTAAAGTCCCTTTTTGTTGACTTTTGAAAATGACCTATAATGTTGAAATTGATAACTTTTTGTGAGAGCATTTATTGGACTTGAAGTATGAAGATGAGTTGTAGGAAATGTCTTTCTCTTCAAAATGAGCTTTGGATGGAATTTTTCTGATAATCCATGTGAAAGTTATGCCCTGGTCAATTTACAGTTGACTTTTTCAGCTGTCCAAATAAGGAAACTTTTGCATCTTGATGATTTTTGAGCCAAACTTTGAGAATCATGATCAAGCATTGATCAAATGATGTTTGTGGCTTCAAAATGAGATGTTGACCAAAAATTTGAACTTTTGACTGTCAAATGACCATTTTACCCCTACAGTTGACTGTAGTGCAATTAGGGTTTTGACTGTGCAATTTTGTGCTGAAAGTCTTGAAACTTTGTATGAGGATGCTTGACCATATTTGTAGGCATGTGGGACTTGATTGGACCCTTGGAAACTTCATTTTCTTGATCAGAATCAAAACCCTAATTTTGACTGTTCAGGAGACCCTTGAACTGAGCAACCCTTGGGGAATTTTGAAGCATGACTTGGCAATTTTCTTGAAGAATATGGGAGGGCAAATTTTGGGGTACAACAGTACAGCTTCCTTGCAATCCCAGGAATCGAATGAGATGGCTATGTGACCTTGAAAACATCTGGAAGTGGGAATTCAAGTCAGCACTTTTTTTTCAAAATTTCAAGTTTCGTTCTTCCTGTGTGCGCCTCCAAACCTTGTGTTTTAGGTCTGCCAATGTTCACTATATGCCAAGGATTGAATTAGGGTTGAAATTATGCTCTCAATCTTTATCCATTATGGCTTTTGATCTTGATTTGATTCACTTGAAAATCTTTCCGAAAATAGGCCAAAACCAATCTTTTCATGCACACAAAGGTCTTGCACGAATTGATTCACTTACCAGCTAGATATAGGACCTGAAATATGCACAAGATCTTGAGGTTTCAATGATTTGGATTTTTCATGATTCGTTTTGATTTAAATTGATTTAATTGGAATAAAAATCAAAATAAATAATAAAAATAAGATAAAGACAAGTGTAAAGAGCTAGGGCTCGTGGACCATGCTATCAACTCAAAAAAAGTTCAAAAGATTGGGCCCATTTAACAAAAATTACAATTTTAGGCATAATTGACTTTTGGCAATTTTGCAAAAAAGGTCAACTTCACCAATGCATAACTTCCTCAATTTTGACTCTTTGAAGGTTTTCTTGGACTTTTTCGAAAGCTTGATATGTCCCCTAAGCAAAAAATTTTGTCTCATCTCAATTTGGTATTCCATGTTCATGTATGAAGCTTTGACAAAAAAGGTGTTTTTGTTGACTTTTCAAAATGATCTATAATGTCAAAATTCACAACTTCTTGTGAGTGCATATTTTGAACTTGGGATCTGAATATGAATTGTAGATAATTTCATCCTCTTCAAAATGAGCTTTGGATGGGTCATTTTTCATAAAGTATGAGAAAGTTATGCTTGGTCAAAGTTGAGTTGACTTTCCTGCAAAACCCTAATTTAGCAACTTTTGGGTTTTGATGAATTGTGAGTAATCCTTGAGGAATCATGATCAAACCTTAATCAAATGATGAATAATACTTCAAAATTAGGATGTTGACCAAAAATCTTGAAGTTTGACTGTATGTGGGCCACAATTGACTTTTGCCCTAGCACAGTCGATTTTCAAGCCTTTGAGCAATTGGCTGAGCAAACTTCCTCTGCAAGGCTTGAAACTTGACATGGATGATCTTGAAAACATATTAGGACAATGGTGAGCATTTAGGATCCCTTGAACTCAAATATCTTGATGCAACATGAAACCCTAATTTGAGGTAGACTATCTTAGGAGAGAGTTTGTCTAGTCAACCCTTGGACTTCCTTGAGCAACTTAAGGATCTCACTTGAAATGTTTGAGAAATATGAGAGGGAAAATTTTGGGGTACAACAGCTTCCCCTGTTCAATCTTCTTAAACCTGAGGATGTAGATTGGTTGGTCTGCCTTTCGTGATCCGAAGGTGGAAGATGATTGAACACTAAAGTGCCCAGAAATTTGCACTCGCATGAAGTGGTACTTGTCTTATGATGTTGGGAATGGGCTTATAGATTCCATTTGGAAGTTGATGTTGTAAGATGGGCTTAAAGATGCCATCAGAAGAAGTTTCGATCGCCTAAGAGATTCCTTAAAGAGAGCTTGCATACCTGTCGTTGAGGAAGATTCCGCTGGGGAATGTCGGTCTCTGTCTTGAGAGAAAGTTGAATTTTAGGAGCTTCGGTCATCTGTTATTCTACTGGGGAATCGCCTCTTGGTAGAAGAGGTGAAAATGTACTACTATCTAGTCGTGATCCAGGCTTCATAGTGATAAGATCGACTGCTATATGGTCGTGCTCTGAGCTTTACAGTGACTTACTGGGGAGATGAGATCAATCTTGCTATCCGGTCGTAACCAGGCTTCGCAATTTCTCAATTCTTATCCGGTCGTAATCCAAGCTTCAGAAGGAATTCAGTTGTTATCCGGTCGCATCCGGGCTTTAACGTGAACTCAGGGCACACTAATATCCAGTCGACTCCGGGCTTCTTAGTATTTGTCCAGGTAAATTGCTATTTGGTCGAAATCCAAGCTTCACAGTGTCTTGTATCGCTATCTGGTTATAATCCAGGCTTCACGATGTTTCATACCATTATCTGGTCGAATCCAATCTTCATGGTGTCTTGTACTGCTATCTGATCGATTCCAGGCTTCACAATACCTTACTTCTTATCTGGTCGAAATCCAGGCTTCAGAAGAAATCAAGTGGTTATCCAGTCGCATCCGAGATTCCATTTGATTTTAAGGCCTACTAATATCCGGTTGACTCTGGGCTTCATAGTAATTGGCCAGGTAAAACTGTTATTTGGTCGAAATCTAAGCTTCACAGTGTCCCTTACTGTTATCTGGTTGTAATCCAGGCTTCAGTGTATTTTACCGCTATCTGGTCGTAATCCAGGCTTCACGATGTCTCATACCATTATCTTGTCGAATCCAGGCTTCATGGTGTTTGGAGGAATCAAGATATTATCCGGTCGAATCCGGGCTTCATAACTTGCATTAAAGATATACCACTATCAGGTCGTAATCCAGGCTTCGTAGTACTCTTGGCTGCTATCTGGTTGTAATCCAGGCTTCACAACGTCTTCTACCATTATCTGGTCGAGTCTAGGCTTCATGGTATCTTGTATTGTTATCTGGTCGTAATCCAGGCTTCATAATAACTTGTTAAGCTGCTATCCGGTCGACTCCAGGCTTCACGGCTTGTGTTTATGATATACCACTATCTGGTCATAATCCAGGCTTCATGGTGTCTTTATACTGCTATCTAGTCGTAATCCAGGCTTCACAATAACTTGCTGGGGATTAAACTATTATCCGGTCGAATCCGGGCTTCATAGCTTGAACTTTGTGAGGCTTTGATTGTATCTTTTCCTGGAATGTAAAGAGTTAGTCGTATGTAATGCCATGTGTTGTACCCCAAAATTTGCCCTCCCATATTCTTCAAGAAATTGCCAAGTCAAGCTTCAAAATCTCCCCAAGGGCTGCACAGTTCAAGGGTCTCCTAAACAGTCAAAATTAGGGTTTTGGTTCTGATCAAGAAAATGAAGTTTCCAAGGATCCAATCAAGTCTCACATGCCTACAAATATGGTCAAGCATCCTCATACAAAGTTTCAAGACCTACAGCTCAAAATTGCACAGTCAAAAACCCTAATTGCACTACAGTCAGCTGTAGGGGCAAAATGGTCATTTGACAGTCAAAAGTTCAAATTTTTGGTCAACATCTCATTTTGAAGCCACAAAAATCATTTGATCAATGCTTGATCATGATTCTCAAAGCTTGGCTCAAAAATCATCAAGATGCAAAAGTTTCCTTATTTGGACAGCTGAAAAAGTCAACTGTAAATTGACCAGGGCATAACTTTCACATGGATTATAAGAAAAATTCCATCCAAATCTCATTTTGAATAGAAAGACATTTCCTACAACTCATATTCATACTTCAAGTCCAAGAAATGCTCTCACAAAAAGTTATCAATTTCAACATTATAGGTCATTTTCAAAAGTCAACAAAAAGGGACTTTAAGTCAAAGGCCATAACTTGAGATTGGTAAATCAAAATGACATGGGACCAAAGACATTGGTTAGATGGCTCAAAGACCTTTCCAAAATGTCCAAGAACATGAGCAAAGCTTAAAAATTGAGCAAGTTATGCCTTGTGGAAGTTGGGAAATTTTTGGATATTTTGAAAAGTCAACATTGATTCAAATGACCTAAAATTGCTAATGGGCCCATTTTTCTTCCACAATCCATCATCCAAGGCATGTGCACGACCACTTGGCCCAAAGGGAAGTTTTTATTCATTTTTTATTTATTTATTTGAATTTTTATTAATAATAATTCATTTAAATCAATTAAATACATGAAAAATAATTAACCTAAGTTTTTCAATCTTTTTATGCATGTTATATCCTCAAGATTTCGTGCCTGGCCAAATATGGAAAGAATCAATTGGATTGGTCATGATTTGTATCAAAAAGCATGTGAAAAAGATTTGAAAATCATGTTTAAAAATCAAATATCATATTCATGAATGCAAGAGATTTGGATCAAGTTTTCTAACCCTAATCATTCCTACATATACAAGCAAGCAAGACCTAATGCATTGGACAAAAAAGCTGCGCAGAAAAGCATACATTGAACTTGAAAATTTTTGCAAAAAAACTCAATTCTGAAAACCTAGTTCTAGGGCGATTCAAAGCAAGATTTTGATCTCATTAGCTTGTTAAGGCTTCATAGAAGGATTTTGCATCAAAAACCACAAGCTTTCGTGCCCAGAAACGTGAGGACAATCTCATCTGTACCGAAAATTTTTCATACTTGTGCATCTCAATTCATGTGCTTTTTGCAAATTTTAACATGTGATTTATATTCCTTATGCAATTCTGATGCTAACCCAATAGTTTGATTTTGTTTTCGTGTCCTATATGAAGATTTGCCATTAACAATATTTAGGGTTTGTGAAGCTTGGAATTAGGGGTTTTAAAATAAGGAAAAATTGGCCTTCAAGACTCACACCATTGAATCGAGCATGTCTGGACGAACAGAAATAAGCCCTCGCGCCTAATTTATGATGATCCCTGGGCTATTCGCTATTTTCCAAAAGCATGCCTAAGGGACTGTGATCGGTGGATCTGGAACTGACTGTTTGAAGCTGGTTCGCGAAATGTCGCGGAAGCAAGAGTCGCCACCGTCTTTTATTTTCTCCAAAGGGAAAGGACAAAAGCACAGAAAAATTCCTTATAGAGATTGCTCTCGGTTCGGGAGGTAGGTTATAGAAAGGGAAGGTGTTAGCACCCTTTCTATCCATGGTTATCCATGGGCTCTTAGATACTTGCTCATTGTGTTTTCAAAAATGTTTGTTTGCTTTTCAATTGTGGGTTTTAAAAAAAGTTTCTTTGAAAATTTCAGTTCGACTCGTGCGTCAGAGTGTTTGAAAAATTGTTTTGAAAGCTTTTGAAAAGTGTCGGTGTGAAAAGATTTTTGTTTGTTTTTGAAGAGAGCAAGTATCTATGAGAATCTACCTACCCTAAGGAATTCGTCTGTGTAAATGTCCTTTAAAGTAGTGCCATCCCACCATTGAGAGGTAGGTAGCACCACCGTTGGAGGTGTTCGGGTCAATTCGAAGGTTCGGGACATGGTGATCACCAGAGCAATAGGAAGACACCTTAGAAGCTACCCTCATGCCAGGTTCCCGGATCATGAGGACTTACTAAGACATCCTCTACTCGACGATCACCTTTCGAGGCGAGGCAACAGTGAGGCGTACCCTAGGGGTGGTGTGTGCGATTCGTGTGTCGTTTTCATTTGTATTTGTCTTGTCATGTTAAAGTGATCTACGCTTGATTTTATTATGTCCATTCATTCTTGCATGCTTTGTTAACAGTTAAAAGTATTTGCGGGAAAGTAATTCTAAACTATTACAAATGGCGCGGGTCCACATCGCCAAAATTAAACCGGACCCGATTTGACAGAAAAGTAAAGAAGCAAACAAAGTAAAAGTGCGAGAAGTAACTTTACAAGGCTTTGGGAGAGATACATAATTATTTAAACGACATAAAATAAATACGCGAAATTAAACAATTAAACAATATGGGCGTTGGACCCTTTTGCAAAAAATTAGAATTACATGAATTAATAAAAATTAAAATTAAAAGAAAATGTTTTTGATATTTTTATGTTTTTTAAGATTTAATAGGAAAAGAATTAATTAAGACTAAAATAAAATGCAAACCCTAATTCTATTTATTTTAAATTTATTAAGAAAAATGTTGAAGTTTTTAACCTAATTTAAACCTAAGTTATTTTACATGCAAATTTAGTTATAAAAATAAATAAATAAATAATTTTAATTTTTTATGAAAAGAAAATAATAGAAAGGATGAAGAAATTGAATAAACCCTAATTCTACATTTTTTAGATTTTTATCATAAAAGAATTAATATTAACCCTAATTTATACTAATTAATTTTTAAGCATTTATTTACAAGAAAATATTAAACTAAAATATTTATTGCATTTTTTGTCTTTTTTGAGTTTTTATGCATTTTTTGTATTTTGTAAAAAATATAATTAAATTAAAACGACAAAACAAATAAACAAATAATTGAAAATAAAATAAAACATAAAGAAAAATTGAAAAAAACAAAACATTGCAAACCAGGGGGGTTTCAGTCCCAATCATGGAGGTTAAATTTGTGAAATTCTGGCCCATTTAGTATAGCCTTCTTTGACTTTTTTGCTAGCATGCTGGTGCGTTGACTGGAGTGTAGCGTGTTCATCCATCCTATGCCTTTGATCTGAATATGCTAGACGCGTGGACGCTTGGATGAGGGAGGCATATGGTACGTCTATGTTACTGAAGCTGCATAGGAATAGTTATGGAAAAATGATAGTGAAATTACACAGACCTGGGACTCGAACCCAGGTCTTGGATGTTGAAGCTATCAATGCTTGCCAGCTGAGCCACTGCAACGCCTTTGTTATATAATAAATGAACAAATAATATAAAAGAAAAACAAGATCAGTGCTGGAAAACGCGCGAATTTTTAAACCAACGAATCATGCTTTGCCACGAGGTCTTCTTCCTCGTTTTCCCTGAAACTAAAACATTGAGCAACGGTTTTAAACGCGTTGCCTTAGGCCGGTTTCCAAGAAATAGCGATTAGGTCCTCATTGAACATAAATTAGGCGCGAGGATTGTTTATTGATCGTCCAATCGCGCTGGTTTTGTTTATGGTACTGATGAGTCTTAATTTTACAGCATTATGAAATGCCCAAATCAAAGCTTGTAAAACCCTAAAACATAACAATGGCAAATCTGTATATGGCGCATGAAAACTCAATCAAATAATGTGGTTAACTTTAGAATTAACCAAGGAATACGAATCAATAAAGAAAATGCAAGAAAAATGCATGAGATTCATGATTCGACCATAGAATTTTTCGTGTAAAGCTGGGCTCAGATATACCAATTCCTGATGCTTTGATGGATGATATGGATTGGAACACGTTCAGAAGTCTTCAAGGAAGCTATTGGAACAAGAATGGAGGCTTGAATTGACCTGTAACAACGATTTCAGTTTTGAGTTCTTTTGATAATTTTCCAAGTTTGCAATGGTGTTCTCTGTGCAGCATTCCGTGTCTATGCATTAGGTTTAGGTTTCTGATTATGTAGTGAAGGCATTAGGTCAACAAAATTGGCCAAAATCTCCTTCATTCATTGATTGAATATTTGATTTTCTTAAAGATCTTTTCATATCTTTTCCATGTGTATTTTGCTCTCAATCATGCCAATCAGTCCAATTCTTTCCACATTTAACTAAGCACGAAATATTGAGTCCAAAACATGCATAAAAAGATTGGTTAGGTCATGTTAGATATTTTTCACATATTTAAATGATTTAAATGAATTAATATGAATAATAATTCAAATAAATAAATAAAAAATGAGAAAATACTTCCCTTTGGGCCAAGTGGTCGTGCATATGCTTGGAATGATGAATCATGGAAGAAAAATGGGCCCATTAGCAAATTTAGGTCATTTGAAGTAATGTTGACTTTTCAAAATATCCAAAAAATTCCCAACTTCCACAAGGCATAACTTTCTCAATTTTTAATCTTTTCTCATGTTCTTGGACATTTTGGAAAGGTCTTTGAGTCCTTTAACCAATGCCTTTGGTCCCATGTCATTTTGATTTACCAATATCAAGTTATGGTCTTTGACTTAAAGTCCCTTTTTGTTGACTTTTGAAAATGACCTATAATGTTGAAATTGATAACTTTTTGTGAGAGCATTTCTTGGACTTGAAGTATGAAGATGAGTTGTAGGAAATGTCTTTCTCTTCAAAATGAGCTTTGGATGGAATTTTTCTGATAATCCATGTGAAAGTTATGCCCTGGTCAATTTCAGTTGACTTTTTCAGCTGTCCAAATATAGTAACTTTTGCATCTTTGATGATTTCTGAGCCAAATTTTGAGAATCATGATCAAGAATTGATCAAATGATGTTTGTGGCTTCAAAATGATATGTTGACCAAAAATTTGAATTTTTGACTGCCAAATGACCATTTTGCCCCTACAGTTGACTGTAGTGCAATTTAGGGTTTTGACTGTGCAATTTTGAGCTGAATGCCTTGAAACTTGATATAAGGATACTTGACCATCTTTGTAAGCATATGAGACTTGATTGGGCCTTTGAAAACTTCATTTTCTTGATCAGAACCCAAACCCTAGTTTTGACTGTATAGGGGATCTTTGCACTGTGCAACCCTTGGGGAATTTTGCAGCTTGACCTGGTAATTTCTTGGAGAATATGGGAGGGCAAATTTTGGGGTACAACAGTTGCCCCTGTTCAATCTTCTTAAACCTTAGGATGCAGATTGGCTGACGTGCCTTTCGTAATCCGAAGGTGGAAGATGATTGAACACTAGAGTGCCCAGAAATTTGCGCTCACATAGTGGCAGTGTGATGGGGGAATGGGCTTATAGATGCCATTTGGAGATTGCTGGATAGGATGATGGGATTATAGATGCCATCTGGATGTTGATCGCGTAGGAGATTCCTTGGCGAGAACCCGCATACCTGCAAAAGAAAAATGAGTACCTGTCATGTTGCAGGAGCTGATTTTTAGATGCTTGGTATAGATGTGTCCTGACTGGTTACAGGAGCTGGATCTGGAGCTTCAAAAGATGATGAATGAACTAGGTATGGTTACTGCCTTAGCATGAATGGTAAGAGAACCTTGGGTGATTTTAACTTCAACAACGCTCGTTGAGAAAATCTTGGTGGGAAATACCATCTTTGCAGGATCGGAACGAGAACCATAGGCCATTATAATCTGAAAGGGAATCACCTCACTCGCCGTCGGAGAGGGAATCATAGGAAAAGGAATTGTCACCTCACTCACCGTCGGAGAGGGAACCATAGGAGACTATCACCTCACACTCACCGTCGGAGAGGGAAACATCTGAAGAAGGAATTACCACCTCACTCACCGTCGGAGAGGGGACCATAGGAGACTATCACCTCACACTCACTGTTGGAGAGGGAAACATCTGAAAAAAGACTTACCACCTCACTCGCCGTTGGAGAGGGAACCATAAGAGACTATCACCTCACACTCACCGTCAGAGAGGGAAACATCTGAAAAAGGACTTACCACATCACTCGCCGTTGGAGAGGGAACCATAAGAGACTATCACCTCACACTCACCGTCGGAGAGGGAAACATCTGAAAAAGGACTTACCACCTCACTCGCTGTTGGAGAGGGAACCATAAGAGACTATCACCTCACACTCACCGTCGGAGAGGGAAACATCTGAAAAAGGACTTACCATCTCACTCGCCGTTGGAGAGGGAACCATAGGAGACTATCATCTCACACTCACCGTCGGAGAGGGAAACATCTTGAAAAAGGAATTACCACCTCACTCACCGTTGGAGAGGGAACCATCTGAAAAGGAATTATCACCTCACTCACCGTCGGAGAGGGGACCATAGGAGACTATCACCTCACACTCACCGTCAGAGAGGGAAACATCACTTCTGCTGAGTCCTTATCAGAAAAATCTGTTGGGAATCGATTTAGCTGAACTAGAGAAGGTCTTGAAATATGTTTGAGCATTTTAACTGCGTCTTTCCTGAAAGGTAAAGGTCAGTCATATGCAATGCATGATATGGATCAAGCAATGATGTTCTCAGCATAAATGAGATTTGTATGATATGATGTGTTATGCATGCTATAATGATGTATGTATGTGATGTTTTATGAATGTTTTCGTCTAGGAAAGTAAATCCTTGACGGGTGCCGGGAAGTCATATCCTGGGCTGATGTTGGAGAATAAGCTTTTACTTCCGCTGGGGATGATAGTTGCAAGAATACCGGTAGGAGAAGATGACTCCGTTGCGGAATAAACTTGGCAAATGGAAGATTCTGCGGGGAGAAAAGATACTCTAGCGACCTTGCTGGGAAGTAATACTCTGTGGGGAGAGTGATGTCTTGCAGAGTGTTGATAATAGCTTGCTGAGGATGTCTTGTTGTTGGAAGTGTGGATAGACTTCGCTGGGGATAAGAAAATTTCGTTGAGGACGCTCTTTCCATGGCTTTTGGCTGAGGATAACCCAGTTATATCCTGTTACGGAAATAACTCTTTAAATAAAGCCGGACGATGCGTTCGTGCTCTGCGAGGGATAAGCTTCCAGAATCTACTGGGGATAAGCTTGTTGTTTGGGGATATGAATTCCAATTTTCCTGGGGAAACTGGATTGGACTCTTCTGGGGAAGTTTTGATATGCTGGGAAAGTGATTCCTATGGATATTTGATATGCCGCCGGGGAACAATCTTGACCAAGACTGCCGGGGATGCTTGTTTAAGAATACATGTATACATGCTGTTGGGGAATGTTGAGATCTGCTGGAGGATACTCCACTTCCTTAAGTTTGATAATAGCTTTGCTTGAGGAGAGTGTACTGCATGCTGGCTCACTCTTTGGGGAATTAAGATGTCTGGTTATGTTCTTCAGCCGAACCTGCCTTGGCACCTTGGTGGATGGAACAATTAGATCGCTTGGAAAACTCCTCATTGCCCCTGTTTCTGAGGTGGGAGAGGAAGACCTGTGAGGTGCTGATAGCTGTTGATGGACAAACTCTCTTCTGGTAGGCAGGTGACAGGATGGCAGGACATAGTCGTACGCTTGAATCCCTAACTTTTTCCTGGACCGCCCTTTCGGGTTTTCAGTCCACCGGGATACCCATTTTTGTCCAAGCCGCCCTTTCAGGTTTTCGACTTACCGGGTGTACAGATTTTTTCATTTCATCCCTTATTTTGCCCGAACCCTTTTGGTTCGCCGGGAAGCCCTTATTTTTGCCTAGGTATGTCAACCTAGCGGGTCTTTGACTTTGCGTAGTATTTTTTCCAACTATGTCCATGCTCTGAAAGTAGGGAGTTGCCCCTGTTAGAAGTGTTTTGTCATGCCACCAGGAGTTATTTGATCAGGCAAGATTCGTTGTTGGAATGCCCCAAGTGACTCAGGCGGAGATTTGCCCCAGACGATTTGGCTTTTGAGAGATTCTCCGAATCTTGATTGGATTGCCCCAGATAATGGACCATGGTCATGTCTGCCCCTTGATTGGAATTGCTTTTGTTCACTAGGTATTCATCGTGCGAACTTCCCTGCTGTTCAAACAAAAAGTCATATGCCAACAATGTTATGTTAAAAATGCAAAGCTTATGTCTGTCTTGAAGATTTTGAAAATGCATTCTTTTTCATAAAACAAATGAATGTTTGTAAAACGTGATGTCAACTCCGTATTTACCGTAGGCCTTAAGGAGTCGGGATACCTTTTGTAACAGTATGCTTTCGAACTAACCCATGCTTCAGCTAGGACTTTTAAGGGTTATATCGTGGCCTGGTTCACGGTTTAAGAAACAAAGGATAAAGGCTCAAATTATTTGTACCCACCCGCTCTTCGTGATGTTCTCCAAACCTAAACTCAGTTGATCATGCGTTAGACCTTGTTCGAGTCTTTGTTTTGATTTTCTGGTGATGGTTCAGATATGGATGATTTATTCTGAACAGGCTGTCACTTTTGCTTTTGTTGAGGGTTTGTGAGACCTCTTTCTTTTGATTTTTGTTATCCCTTTCTTTTTGCCTGAACTGT
Organism: Vicia faba; assembly: GCA_948472305.1. Taxonomy (NCBI): domain Eukaryota; kingdom Viridiplantae; phylum Streptophyta; class Magnoliopsida; order Fabales; family Fabaceae; genus Vicia; species Vicia faba. Next base: position 922,824,464 of record OX451736.1, on the reverse strand, counting down.
TTCCTTTTTTGGAATTACAGTCATCGGGATGCCCCAGTTTTGCAAGTCTTCTTTGTTGGTTTTGACTTTTTGGGCTTTTCATTTATGATTTTTTTTTGTTTTTGATAATGACTGCCTGTCCTTATGATTGTTCTGAACCATCATTGTCTTTTGTTTTTGAAAAACTCATTTGGTGCAATTCATTGTGCACTTGGATCAACTGAGAGAACTACCCTGCCCCAGGTTATGATTAAGGGTTTCAATTTTCGAAAATAAAAACTCCTACTTCTTTGGCTCAGAGGGGTTGACGAGGGATTATCTTCCTTATAACTCCAGTGTTTAGGATTTGAAACAATGCCTGTACCTCATCAGCGGGGTCTGTTCAAAAGCATACTGTAAAGATCGTGGTATCATTTTCGTCATCCTCCCTCAAGAGGTTTAGAATTTTCAATTAAGAGTTGACTATCGCAAAAATATGAACGCAGTTTTAAGCATAGTAAACATAATTAAATCAAGACATACATGTGTAATGCATTCATGAAATAAAAGAGTTTAACATGATAATTGTTTATCTGAACAAGAAAAGAAAAATACAACTTGAATTCAAATGAACAAAAATCTCTCGACTCTAGCCATGTTTTGGCAATGGAGCATTGATCACGTTGGGAGTCTCGGCAGGCTCGAACTCGATCTCTTTGGCATCGATCATGTTCTGGATCTTGTATTTCAGCGCCCAACAATCCTCGGTATCGTGCCCCGGGCTATCAGAATGATAAGCACACCTTGCTTCTGGATTGTAGCTAGGGGAGGAGGTCTTAGGATTGGCAGGAGGGTTGATCACTGCAATCAGGTTCATCTTCAACATGTGTTGCAATGCTTGTGACCATGGCATGTTAATGTTGGTGAATTGTCTTTTAGGCCCGTCCGGCCTTTGCTGGTTTCCCCTTTGTGGTTGACGGCGTGGTGCAGAACCAGAGATCATGACTGCCCCTGCATGTTGATCACGGCGACTCTTTTGACCGTATGCAGCATTAGATTCCTTCTTTCCCGTGTAAGGCTTTTTATGAATATCAGAAGGTGTGGCCTCTTGAATTTTCCCACTCTTGATACCAACTTCAATTCTTTCGCCGGTCAGGATGAGGTCGGTAAATCCAGCAGATGAATTACCAATGAGGTGGTTGAAGAATGGCCCGGATAGGGTCCCCAAGAACATATCAACGAGTTCCCGGTCAGTTAACGGAGGTTGCACCCTTCCAGCAAGGTCTCTCCATCTCTGCGCGTATTCCTTGAAACCTTCACTTGACCCCAGCGACATACCCTGGAGTTAGGTACGTGTGGGAGCAAGGTCAGCATTGTACTGGTATTGCTTGTAGAATGCAGTGGCTAAGTCTTCCCAGGTACGGATGTTGACTCCATTCAATTGATAGAACCACTCGAGCTGAGTCCCTGAAAGGCTCTCTTGGAAGAAATGGATCCATAAGTTCTTATCTGCTGAGTATGGTTGGATTTTCCGAACATAAGACCTGAGATGTAGCTTGGGACAAGACGCCCCGTCATATTTAGTGAATGATGGTGCCTTGAACTTCCGAGGGATGATCACACCAGTAGACAAACCCAGATCTCCGAAATCCAGCCCAGGTACTTGTTGTATTTCCATAGCCTTCAAACGGTCTTCCAACTGCTTGTACTTGTCCTCAGCCGGAGGGTATTGTTCGTCGTTGAAATCTGTCTCGTTGTCGGAGACCACTGGACTAGGCACCTCTCTCTCATGGTGACTGCTTTCCCTCACAGATGGGGTAGTCCTCTCAGTTTCAGTCTGCGGTGTATTCCCAGATCTGCGTCTAGGGCTGAACAAAACAGTCCTCTTCTTCTTCTTTTCCTTCTTCAAGAGGAGAGCTTTCAGATCTTGTTGCCCTTGGGTCAAATTCATGATCAGCCCTTGGAACTGGGCGTTCTGAGCCTGGAGGGCCTTGATAGACTGCTCAGCTGATGATTCAGGATTCATGACGATCGGCTGAAATAAACAGCGAAGAAGGGTAAGCAACCTGTCAAAGGGATACCTGCAATGCAATGAGATGTATGATATGCATGCAATGATTTCAAGGATCTCGCGGGGTAAACAGAGAAACTTGTTAGAGTTGAAAACCGGTAACTTGATTGGAGAAACTTCCTGTTGCAGAAAATCCCTCTTCAAGGGTCGAAGGCTCACCATATCCAGTGGGTCATAGCCCCTGACAGCCTTGGCTAGAGGAAAAGAAATCCCTTTTGCCCCTTGCTGAGACAGTTGATTCACCATGACCTGCATCACAAGCCCTTGAGATCCTTGAAATGGGTTAGGATGTATGCGATGGTATGATGTCATGATATGCATGGGATAATGTGAGTAGCCCTGTTACGAGTCCCAATTAAGGACTACAAACCAAAACCTGCAAGAAACTTAGGGTACTCTATTATGAGTCCTGCAAGAAACAAGTGTCAGGTAACAAGCATGCAGATAGTCAAGTACGAAGGCACACAAGTCACACAAGAGAAGCCCTTAGAGTTTAGGCCAGCATGGGGTCTGGGTATTACCCTCTTGAAGTTGGTGGGTTCAACCTGTCCTAATCAAAGTAACCGGGTTCTAAGGGTCCCAATATCACGGGATTGCTTTCATTGTTCATCGTTTCGATTTAGCCACTGAACTGGCGACCGAAATATTCCAGGAAAGCAACCCTCAATTGAGTGTAGTATCGAGTATCAACCAACCTCGGACTGCACCAAAGTCAGTTATCTCACTACCCTAAAGAGGCCAAGATAGTTCAATTAAGGTTCCTAAGGTCTGTTGATGCTTCATGACACCACGCGGAGGCCCCGTACTCTCCTTGACTGAACTCAAGGGTTACCGGTACACACCAAAGTGCCACATCAACGTAGCAGACTGTTTCAACCATGTCGGTATACCCCGCACAGTTCCCTCACAGCCTTGTTGCTACTTTCTAAGAAGGTATCCCCCAGATCCGGGTTAGGATCTATAGAACTCCCAAGACAGGCCCACAATTTAAAGCAAGCAAAGAAAGCAATTGAAAACATAGTTATGACCTAGCCCTAAGGTACACCCCACTTTAAGTTTATTCCCCACCAGAGTCGCCAGTTCTGTGATCGGTGGATCTGGAACTGACTGTTTGAAGCTGGTTCGCGAAATGTCGCGGAAGCAAGAGTCGCCACCGTCTTTTATTTTCTCCAAAGGGAAAGGACAAAAGCACAGAAAAATTCCTTATAGAGATTGCTCTCGGTTCGGGAGGTAGGTTATAGAAAGGGAAGGTGTTAGCACCCTTTCTATCCATGGTTATCCATGGGCTCTTAGATACTTGCTCATTGTGTTTTCAAAAATGTTTGTTTGCTTTTCAATTGTGGGTTTTAAAAAAAGTTTCTTTGAAAATTTCAGTTCGACTCGTGCGTCAGAGTGTTTGAAAAATTGTTTTGAAAGCTTTTGAAAAGTGTCGGTGTGAAAAGATTTTTGTTTGTTTTTGAAGAGAGCAAGTATCAATGAGAATCTACCTACCCTAAGGAATTCGTCTGTGTAAATGTCCTTTAAAGTAGTGCCATCCCACCATTGAGAGGTAGGTAGCACCACCGTTGGAGGTGTTCGGGTCAATTCGAAGGTTCGGGACATGGTGATCACCAGAGCAATAGGAAGACACCTTAGAAGCTACCCTCATGCCAGGTTCCCGGATCATGAGGACTTACTAAGACATCCTCTACTCGACGATCACCTTTCGAGGCGAGGCAACAGTGAGGCGTACCCTAGGGGTGGTGTGTGCGATTCGTGTGTCGTTTTCATTTGTATTTGTCTTGTCATGTTAAAGTGATCTACGCTTGATTTTATTATGTCCATTCATTCTTGCATGCTTTGTTAACAGTTAAAAGTATTTGCGGGAAAGTAATTCTAAACTATTACAAATGGCGCGGGTCCACATCGCCAAAATTAAACCGGACCCGATTTGACAGAAAAGTAAAGAAGCAAACAAAGTAAAAGTGCGAGAAGTAACTTTACAAGGCTTTGGGAGAGATACATAATTATTTAAACGACATAAAATAAATACGCGAAATTAAACAATTAAACAATATGGGCGTTGGACCCTTTTGCAAAAAATTAGAATTACATGAATTAATAAAAATTAAAATTAAAAGAAAATGTTTTTGATATTTTTATGTTTTTTAAGATTTAATAGGAAAAGAATTAATTAAGACTAAAATAAAATGCAAACCCTAATTCTATTTATTTTAAATTTATTAAGAAAAATGTTGAAGTTTTTAACCTAATTTAAACCTAAGTTATTTTACATGCAAATTTAGTTATAAAAATAAATAAATAAATAATTTTAATTTTTTATGAAAAGAAAATAATAGAAAGGATGAAGAAATTGAATAAACCCTAATTCTACATTTTTTAGATTTTTATCATAAAAGAATTAATATTAACCCTAATTTATACTAATTAATTTTTAAGCATTTATTTACAAGAAAATATTAAACTAAAATATTTATTGCATTTTTTGTCTTTTTTGAGTTTTTATGCATTTTTTGTATTTTGTAAAAAATATAATTAAATTAAAACGACAAAACAAATAAACAAATAATTGAAAATAAAATAAAACATAAAGAAAAATTGAAAAAAACAAAACATTGCAAACCAGGGGGGTTTCAGTCCCAATCATGGAGGTTAAATTTGTGAAATTCTGGCCCATTTAGTATAGCCTTCTTTGACTTTTTTGCTAGCATGCTGGTGCGTTGACTGGAGTGTAGCGTGTTCATCCATCCTATGCCTTTGATCTGAATATGCTAGACGCGTGGACGCTTGGATGAGGGAGGCATATGGTACGTCTATGTTACTGAAGCTGCATAGGAATAGTTATGGAAAAATGATAGTGAAATTACACAGACCTGGGACTCGAACCCAGGTCTTGGATGTTGAAGCTATCAATGCTTGCCAGCTGAGCCACTGCAACGCCTTTGTTATATAATAAATGAACAAATAATATAAAAGAAAAACAAGATCAGTGCTGGAAAACGCGCGAATTTTTAAACCAACGAATCATGCTTTGCCACGAGGTCTTCTTCCTCGTTTTCCCTGAAACTAAAACATTGAGCAACGGTTTTAAACGCGTTGCCTTAGGCCGGTTTCCAAGAAATAGCGATTAGGTCCTCATTGAACATAAATTAGGCGCGAGGATTGTTTATTGATCGTCCAATCGCGCTGGTTTTGTTTATGGTACTGATGAGTCTTAATTTTACAGCATTATGAAATGCCCAAATCAAAGCTTGTAAAACCCTAAAACATAACAATGGCAAATCTGTATATGGCGCATGAAAACTCAATCAAATAATGTGGTTAGCTTTAGAATTAATCAAGGAATACGAATCAATAAAGAAAATGCAAGAAAAATGCATGAGATTCATGATTCGACCATAGAATTTTTCGTGTAAAGCTGGGCTCAGATATACCAATTCCTGATGCTTTGATGGATGATATGGATTGGAACACGTTCAGAAGTCTTTAAGGAAGCTATTGGAACAAGAATGGAGGCTTGAATTGACCTGTAACAACGATTTCAGTTTTGAGTTCTTTTGATAATTTTCCAAGTTTGCAATGGTGTTCTCTGCGCAGCATTCCGTGTCTATGCATTAGGTTTAGGTTTCTGATTATGTAGTGAAGGCATTAGGTCAACAAAATTGGCCAAAATCTCTTTCATTCATTGATTGAATATTTGATTTTCTTAAAGATCTTTTCATATCTTTTCCATGTGTATTTTGCTCTCAATCATGCCAATCAGTCCAATTCTTTCCACATTTAACTAAGCACGAAATATTGAGTCCAAAACATGCATAAAAAGATTGGTTAGGTCATGTTAGATATTTTTCACATATTTAAATGATTTAAATGAATTAATATGAATAATAATTCAAATAAATAAATAAAAAATGAGAAAATACTTCCCTTTGGGCCAAGTGGTCGTGCATATGCTTGGAATGATGAATCATGGAAGAAAAATGGGCCCATTAGCAAATTTAGGTCATTTGAAGTAATGTTGACTTTTCAAAATATCCAAAAATTTCCCAACTTCCACAAGGCATAACTTGCTCAATTTTTAATCTTTTCTCATGTTCTTGGACATTTTGGAAAGGTCCTTGAGTCCTTTAACCAATGCCTTTGGTCCCATGTCATTTTGATTTACCAATCTCAAGTTATGGTCTTTGACTTAAAGTCCCTTTTTGTTGACTTTTGAAAATGACCTATAATGTTGAAATTGATAACTTTTTGTGAGAGCATTTCTTGGACTTGAAGTATGAAGATGCGTTGTAGGAAATGTCTTTCTATTCAAAATGAGCTTTGGATGGAATTTTTCTGATAATCCATGTGAAAGTTATGCCCTGGTCAATTTCAGTTGACTTTTTCAACTGTCCAAATATAGTAACTTTTGCATCTTTGATGATTTCTGAGCCAAATTTTGAGAATCATGATCAAGCATTGATCAAATGATGTTTGTGGCTTCAAAATGATATGTTGACCAAAAATTTGAATTTTTGACTGCCAAATGACCATTTTGCCCCTACAGTTGACTGTAGTGCAATTTAGGGTTTTGACTGTGCAATTTTGAGCTGAATGCCTTGAAACTTGATATGAGGATACTTGACCATCTTTGTAAGCATATGAGACTTGATTGGGCCTTTGAAAACTTCATTTTCTTGATCAGAACCCAAACCCTAGTTTTGTCTGTATAGGGGATCTTTGCACTGTGCAACCCTTGGGGAATTTTGCAGCTTGACCTGGTAATTTCTTGGAGAATATGGGAGGGCAAATTTTGGGGTACAACAGGAACACTATGAAAATCGTGGCCTATGTTTTATGTTTCAGGAATGAGGAAGAAGAAGACTCGGTGGCCGGTTCTGGTTGGTCCGTTCAAAATCGCGCGCCAAAGATCCACTAACGCGTTGGTTTATTTTATATTCATTATTTGTTATTATATATACAAAGAAAACAAATAGCAGGGTTGGCAAGCGCGTTGGCTGGTAATCTCTAGGACCTGGGTTCGAGCCCCAGGTCCTCACCCCCTTTCCATATATTTTTCCAATCAATATTCACATGCAGGTTCAATGTTGTGGTCCATGATACACCCTCAAAACCAAACGTCCACGTGTACCTGGGCATCAAATCAAAGGCCATGATCTGGAGAGTACAGTGGACCCTAGTCAACGCGTGTACACGCGTCATGGAAAGGTCAACAAGGCCTCCAAATGGGCCAGAATTATTGGACTTTCACCTCCACTTTGGGGACAGATACCCCCCTAGGTTTGCATTTTTTACATTCTTTCTTTTTTTGTTTTTTTTCTTTCTTTTAATTATTGTTCTTTTTTAATTAATTATTTTTTCCATAAAAACACAAAACAATAAAAAAAAATCAGAAAAGATAAAAATAAAATAATAAATATTTTATTTAATAGTATTTTGTAAATAAATAACTTTAATTGGTTAGTTTTAAATTTAGGTTTTAATTTTAACATTTTTCACTAAAAATATAAAAAATATAGAATTAGGGTTTATGATAATTTTTATCCCTTTTTTATTTTTCTTTCATAATAATTAAAATATTAAATATTTATTTTTGTAATTTAATTACACGTAAATTAATTAGGGTTAATTTTAGGTTAAAACTTAATCTTCTTTTTAATAAATTAAAAAAAAAACAATTAGAATTAGGGTTAGCATTTATTTTAATTACATTTAATTCTTTTTTCCCATTAAAATCAAAAAATACCAAAAACAATTTCCTTTCTTTTTTTAATTAATTAATTTCATCATTAAATTTAATTTAGTTAAAAAGGGTCCAACGCCCTCGTTTCGATTTAAATTTCAATTCGCACATTTATTTCTTTTTTATATAATATTTGTGTATCTCTCCCAAAGCCGTGTAACTAATTGCTCGCACTTTATTTTCTTTACTTTCTTTATTTTTCTGTCAAATCGGGTTCGAGAAATTTTGGCGATGTGGACCCGCGCCTTTTGTAATAGCTTAGACTTTTACTTTTCTCGCAATTTTTAACTGTTAATCCAGGCATGAAAGAACGTATGGACAAAAATAAAAACAAACGTTAGATCATCAATAACATGACAAAAGACAAAAATATCTGAAAACGACACACAAATCGCACACGCCACCCCTAGGGTACGCCTCACTGTTGCCTTGCCTCGAAAGGTGATCGTCGAGTAGAGGATGTCTTAGTAAGTCCTCATGATCCGGGAACCTGGCATGAGGGTAGCTTCTAAGGTGCCTTCCCATTGCTCTGGTGATCACCATGTCCCGAACCTCGAATTGACCCGAACACCTCCAACGGTGGTGCTACCTACCTCTCAATGGTGGGATGGCACTACTTTAAAGGACATCTACACAGACGAATTCCTTAGGGTAGGTAGACGACTCTAGATACTTGCTCTAAATTCACAAACAAATCAAAAAATACTTTTCACACCGACACCTTTTCAAAAAGCTTTCGAAAGCAATTTTTCAAACACTCTTGAGGACCGATACAAGAGTCGAACTGGAATTTTCAAAGAAACTTTTTTAAAACCCACAATTGAAAAGCAAACAAACCATTTTTGAAAACACAAATGAGCAAGTATCTAAGAGCCCATGGATAACCATGGATAGAAAGGGTGCTAACACCTTCCCTTTCTATAATCTACCTCCCGAACCGAGAGCAATCTCTATAAGGAATTTTTCTGTGCTTTTGTCCTTTCCATTTGGAGAAAATAAAAGACAGTGGCGACTCTTGCTTCCGCGACATTTCGCGAACCAGCGTTAAACAGTCAGTTCCAGATCCACCGATCACACCATGATGCATGACATGTGTCGAGCAATGATGTTCTCAAAATAAATGAGATTGTGTTGTATGGTGCGTATATGTATGTCATGATGTATGGATGTGTAATGTTTTTATGATGTTCTCTAGTTGGGGAAAATAAATCCCGGACTGCTGCTGGAGAATAAAGAGTTTCACTCGCTGGGGATAACGACCGAAGATGATTTGAGAATAATCCTGCTGGAGAATACATTGGTGAGAGAATGGCTCTGTGGGGAAGAGATGATCTGCTAGAAGATCCGCTGATTTGGAGAAATAACCTTGGTTGTGGATGAATTACCGTTGCTGGAAATGATGAACTCTGTTGGGGATAAAGTTTCTGTTTGTGGAAGAAATAAACTCCATTGGGGATAATCTTCCAGTGTTGGTGAAAGATGAACTTGCTTGGGGAGAAACTTACCGACTCATTCGTGATTGCGAACCTCAGCCGGAGAGAGTTGATAATACTGTGTTCTGGTACTTCCTACTCTGCAGGGAGTGTATGCATTCTTAGTCATACTCTTCAGCTAGGTCTATCCCTGTACCTGGTGAGTAGAGCAACTGTAAGGTTTGGACATTTCTGTTTGCCCCTGTTCCCGATATTACGAGTAATCGTCTTTTGTTTCGCATGTAAATATTTATGAGCAACAATTATTTTCAAATGCATATATCAAAAATGAATCATTGGACATTCTTGCGAAACAAAAGAAAAAAAGAAAAACAAATTTGAAATTTATTGTAAAATGAATTGTATTGATTTTGAAGTTGGCTTGTAATAGGCGTTTTTGTACAAGAGGCTGACGTCCTAGTAAGAGAACGCCGTCGAATGATAGAATTTATACAATTTGTGAAAAACAAAGAAAAACAGCTATGTGAATAATCCCACTGGGTTCTAACTCTGCTATTGTCTTTATATCTTCGAGCGTCTCATCACTTTGCTACTTGGTTGAAGGTAGGTCAGATTGATTGGCGTCGTTCGAGCTTGATAGTTGATACCGAAGTCTGGTTGTAAGGTGATCCAATGAGACATAGCATTACGCTTTAATACCTAATTTTTTCCTGGACCGCCCTTTCAGATTTTCAGTCCACCGGGATACCCTTTTTTTCCCAAGCCGCCTTTTCAGGTTTTCGACTTGCCGGGTGTACAGTTTTTTCATTTTCATCCCTTATTTTTGCCCGAACCCTTTTGGTTCATCGGGAAGCTCTTATTTTTGCCTAAGCCAATCAACCTAGCGGGTCTTTGATTATGCGTAGTATTTTTTCACTATGTCTGCATTGACGGGGTGAGGAAGGTCGTCACCATCCATGGTGGTTAGAATCATAGCTCCTCCTGAGAAAATGTTCTTAACCACAAATGGCCCTTCGTACGTAGGGGTCCACTTGCCCCTGGGATCATCTTGTGGCAGTATGATGCGTTTGATCACCAGATCCCCGACTTGATACTCTTGTCGTCTAACTTTCTTGTTAAATGCCTTGATCATTCGCTTTTGATACGTTTGACCACGACAAATAGCAGTAAGTCTCTTTTTGTCGATTAAGTTCAACTGATCAAGCCGGGTCTGAATCTAATCGTCTTCGCTCAAACCTGCATCTTTCATAATCCGAAGAGAGGGTATCTGAACCTCAATGGGTAAGACTTCCTCCATGCCATACACCAAAGAATAGGGTGTTTCCCCTATTGACGTCCGCGCTGAGGTGCAGTACCCATGAAGAGCGAATGGTAACATCTCATGCCAGTCTTTGTATGTCACCGTCATCTTCTGCACAATCTTCTTGATGTTCTTATTAGCCTCTTCAATAGCCCCATTCATCTTCAGCCGGTAGAGAGAAGAGTTGTGATGTTGTATCTTGAACTGTTTGCAGAGCTCAGTGATCATTGTATTGTTGAGATTTGTATCGTTGTCCGTAATGATCCTCTCTGGTACACCATATCGACAGATCAAATTGTGTCGAATAAATTGTGCCACGATGTTCTTAGTTAATTTAGCAAAGGAAGCTTTTTCAACCCACTTCGTGAAATAATCAATAGCTACCAGGATAAAACGATGCCCGTTGGACGCGGTAGGTATGATCTCGCCAATCATGTCGATGCCCCACGTTGCAAAAGGCCAAGGAGATGTCAAAACATTCAGAGGAACTGGAGGTACATGCACCTTATCAGCATAGACTTGGCACTTATGACAGGTCCAAGAATGCTGATAACAATCGACTTCATAGTAGACCAATAATATCCTGCCCGTAGGATTTTCTTCGCCATGGTATATCCACTGGAATGAGTTCCGAAAGTACCTTCATGTAACTCTGCCATGATCCTTTCTGCCTCGTTCTTTTCCACACATCGCAGTAAGGTTGAATCATGGTTACGCTTGTAAAGGATACCATTGCTGATGAAGAACTTCGTAGCGAACCTCCTCAAGAATTTCTTATCATTAGCAGATGCACCCTCAGGGTACTCTTGAGCCTCAAGATACCTCTTTACCTCGTGAAACCAGGGTTTATCTGCTACCTCTTCAGTATCAATATCATAGCAATGTGCGGGTTCGTCCAACCTCTCAATGGTAATTCGGGGAGCTTCATTGTCCCACCTGACCTTGAACATAGAAGACATGGTGGCTAGCGCGTCCGCTAACTGATTCTCCTCTCTAGGGAAATGTTCAAAGGTTATCTCCTCGAAGTGTGGAAGAAATGTCAATACATACTCCTTGTAAGGAATAATATTTGGGTGCTTCATATCCCATTCGCCTTTGATCTGACTGATCATGAGAGTGGAATCTCTGAACACACTCAAGAACTTAATCCTTAGGTCAATAGCTGCTCGAAGACCCATGATGCACGCTCCATACTCCGCCATATTGTTGGTGCAATTAAAACATAATCGGGCGGTAAACGGAGTATGACAACCTTTAGGAGATATGATCACGGTTCCAATGCCATTACCCAGAGCGTTGAAGCTCCATCAAAGTACATAGACCATCGGGATCCCTCCTCGGGTCCTTCATCCGGTCTAGGTTCTTCACAGTCGGTCACCAACATGATGTTCTCATCCGGAAACTCGAAATTCATAGACTGATAATCATCCACGGCCTGATGCGCCAAATGATTCGCCAACACACTCCCCTTGATTGCTTTTTGGGTTATGTATTGGATGTCGTACTCAGTTAAGATCATCTGCCATCTTACTATTCTTCCGGACAAGGCGGGCTTTTCGAAGATATACTTGATTGGATCCATCTTTGATATCAATAGGGTAGTGTGAGTCAGCATATACTGTCTCAGCCGGCGAGCAGCCCATGCCAAAGCGCAACAAGTTTTCTCAAGCAACGAGTATCGGGTCTCGCAGTCGGTAAACTTTTTGCTAAGGTAATAAATAGCATGCTCTTTTCGGCCAGACTCGTCATGCTGCCCCAGCACGCACCCCATTGAATTATCCAGTACTGTCAAGTATAAGATCAAAGGTCTTTCTTCAACTGGAGGCATCGGAATAGGTGGCTCTTGGAGGTACTCCTTGTTTCTTTCGAAAGCGTTCTGACATTCATCATTCCATTTTACTACTTGATCTTTCTTCAGCAGCTTGAAGATCGGCTCACAAGTAGCAGTCATATGCGAAATGAACCGGGCAATGTAATTCAGACGTCCCAAAAAGCCTCTGACTTCCTTTTCCATTCGGGGAGCTGGCATTTCCCATATAGCCTTCACCTTTGCAGGATCTACTTGAATACCTTTATCACTAACAACGAAACCCAGTAGCTTACCAGACCTTACCCCAAAGGTGCACTTGTTCGGGTTTAACCTCAGCTTGTACGTCTTCAACCTATCAAATAGTTTCTGAAGATGGTTAAGGTGCTCTTCCTCAGTCTGGGACCTTGCAATCATGTCATCAACATAAACCTCAATATCATGGTGAATCATGTCGTGGAACAAAGTGACCATGGCACACTGATAAGTTGCCCCAACATTCTTCAACCCGAAAGGCATTACCTTGTAACAGAAGGTACCCCATTGCGTAACGAAGGTTGTCTTCTCCATGTCTTCGGGAGCCATCTTAATCTGATTATAACCAGAAAAACCATCCATAAAGGAGAAGACCTTATGTTGTGCGGTGTTGTCGACCAGAACATCGATATGAGGCAAAGGGAAATCACCCTTGGGACTCGCCCTTTTCAGATCTCTATAGTCTACACACATTCGTACTTTACCATCCTTCTTTGGAACAGGAACAACGTTGGCAACCCTTTGTGGATAAGAAGTAACAACTAGAAATCCGGCGTCAAACTGTTTCATGACCTCAACTTTGATTTTCTCAGACATCTCTGGGCGCATACGACGAACCTTCTGTTTTACCGGAGGGCGGTCTTCTTTAGTTGGTAGGCGGTGTACCACAATGTCAGTGTCTAAACCAGGCATATCTTCATAAGACCAAGCGAAGATCTCAACATAGTCGCGTAGCATCTGTATCAACCGTTGCTTAACACTAGGCTCCATATTTTCACCTATCTTGACCTCTTTCTCATCTTCCTCTGTACCCAAATTCACTGATTCCACTGGCTCTTCATGCGGCTGTATGGCCCTCTCTTCCTGAAGTAACAGTCTAGCAAGTTCTCCAGGAATCTCACAACCATCCTCACCTTCTTCCTTGGTGTTGTACCCAAAAAATTTCCCTCTCATTTTATCAACATTTCTCATCACCAGGCTCTTGGAACTCAAGACCAAGCTAGGGTTTGCTCTGCTCAAGACACCTCCTTGCACTGTTGACCTAATTTAGGGTTTGAGTTTGCACAGGTATTTTTTGACTTACAATGCCCAAATTGACTTTCATACTTCATGTTGGAATCATAAGTTTGTCCATACCAAGTTTCAAGCCTTGAATCAAATTTTTGCCCAGTCAATTGGATAATTGACCTAAAAATCAGCTGTATTGGGGAAAAAGTCAAATGTGGCCAATTTACAGTCAAACCTCATGAATTTTGATCCACATCAACATTATGAACTCATATGAACCATTTTATCAAGTTTAGACCACAATTCCACAAGAAATTTGATCAGATCACCAAAAGGGCAAAATGGTCATTTTTAGGGTTTTGACTATACAAAGGCAATTTTTGACTGTTTGACCTAGCCAATGGCAAATAAAGTTCAACCATGGACTCAAGGACTAAATGGAATCATCTTGACATATTCAACAAGTTCAAAAGATCTCAAATGCATAGGATTGACAGATGAATTTTTCAGTCAACTGATCAAAATTTGACTATACACTAAAAAGTCAAACTTTGACTTTTTGGTCAAAATCAAGTGCCAAGGGTCATTTTTCATCAAGATATGTCAAATTATGAAACTTGTTCATCAATAAACCCAAAAATTGCAAATTAGGGTTTGAAATTGAAAAAAATTCATAACTTAGAATTTTTCTAAGTTATGAAATTTTCTTATTTTTTCCTAACTTTGTCCCACATTTTCACTAAGATGCAAATGGATTCAAACAAAACTTACAACATGAAAGTTGTATTCCTCCACAAATTCTACAACTTTTATTCACAAAGTTTTCTCAAAAGAAGCTTGGATCTCAAGTTATGATTTTTGGAACAAGGGTCCCTAAAACTTTTAACTTAGAGAAATGTTGCCCTAGTTTAGGCAGGATTTTGACCCATCTTCTTGGCCATTTTTCACATAGTTCCACTTGGAGTCTCAAGTTGCATTTCAAAGATGGATTATAGTAATTTTTGCAAGCTTTCCAAATTGTCCAAGAACTCCTCAAACACATTTGTGGTTAGGGAGAATCGAATGCTTGAAGGTGGCAAAAACTCACTTTGTAACCGTGGCCATTACATGTTCATACAAGTTGCAAAATCTGACCAAACTAGCTTTGTACTTAATTACAGGTCTCTAACCCTTCAACACTCAAAAATTGAATGCAAACATATTGGTTAGAGGCATTGTTCTGATCAAGGAAGCATTATACAAAGGATTAATCCATTTTTGGCAAAAAGGTAGCATTGCCACTTTGATAAAGCATGCTTTATGTCAAATTGCTTATCTTGAGCCAAGGACCCAATCTTTTGCAGCAAACAAAGTTCACTAATATCAGGCAATTGGTACCAACTCTTGGCAGACCCTAAGCTAGATTGTACAAGCCTTTGCATTGTCAATTCTCACTTTTACTTCAAAAACAAGAAACCTTGCAAAAGGTCAACAACTTGCATATCTGATATATTCAACTTGAGCCAACATTTAAAACAAGCTTTGCACATCCCTTGGAACCATAAACACGATCCATTCATCCCTCAAACACCCTTGTACACAAAAATCACATTTTCTTGCAAAACAGGGCAGGCCCTGCAGAATCACTTCCATTTTCACATCCACTCGTGCGTTTTGCTTGCAACCAGTTCCAATACCTTCCATTCAACTCACTCAAACTATCCCAAACCTCCATTGCCAACTGTAACTCCATTTACAGTGTTCACCATTTCTGTTTTGAAGCTTTGCAGGTTGAGTTCTATAGAGAGATTCAGACCATTTCAAAACAAACTAAGTATTGGGAAAGGTCCAGGGAACATCAAGCAAGCTCAAAAGAACCTCGGGCCTCACTGAAAGTTGCTGCATTGCCATACTCGAGCTTGGATGAAACATGTATTTCTCAAACTTCTATCTCTCTATTTAGGAACATTTAGCCTTAGGTTTGTGAATGAAAAATGTAGTCCTCATTGCCCTTGAGCTGTACATATGCATAGAATTCATTTATGTTAACTGAGCTAGGAGTATTTGATGTTTGAACTTTCTGAAAAAAACTAGGTCAAGATTTAGGGGTGATAAAATTCTCCATGGTTTCTTAGAGTTAGGTCAAGTGTTTTATATGGTTGAAATCGTTGTTTCAAGCTCTATAATTTTCATGTTATGAGTTTTTGATTTCAAGCAAAGTACAGAGAGAACAGGTTTCAAAGTCAGAAGCGCGCACGTTTGGTCGTTGGCCAGAGGACAGGGACGAAGGCCATTGGGCTGGGCTTGACTTGTTGCTACTTTTTGCACCCCTATGCTTGCTCTTCACACCCCCTGGCCCAATTTCTTGTATTTTTTTTATATTATTTTTGCATTTTAATTTCATTTCTGACTTTATTATTTTATTTCCAAACATAAAAAATGCTTAAAAAATATTTTCATAATTTTTTACATTTATTTGGTATTTATTTTATTTTTTTTCTAATATAGAAAACATTTTAATACCTTTTTATTATTTGTTTAAATTTAAAAAACAATATAAATAATACTTTTACTTTTATTTTTTTATTTTTATTCACACTGGAAATATTTTCTTAAATTTATTTTTGTAAATATTTTATTTTATAAATTTATTATATACCTTTATTTTATTAAAAACATAGAATAAAAATGCAAAAATATTACATTTTTATTTTTATTATTATTCATACTAAAAAACACATTTTTTAAATATATTTCATTTTTGTACATATTAATATATTTTTGTATATAAATAATATATGATATTTATCTTCTTAAAGGAAATATTTTTTTAAATATATCTTCTTAAAGGAAATAATATAAATTTATTTCTTTATATTTCTTTACATTGAAAATATTTTTACATACATAAAAAACTTCTTTTTTTGCATAATACATTTTACTTCTATATTTATTTATTTTGTTTATTTAAATATTATGTATTTAAATATTTATGCATTGTAATTCAATTTGGATGTAATAGTAACTAGGGTTTATTTTTCTTGTCAAATACCCCCTATTCAAAATTGTACCCCCATCCCCATAATCATGTTGTAATAGCTTATAATTTAAATTCTCGCACTTTTACGCTTTCAATTATGCCATGGTTAGAGAACTAGGGTTTGTATACCAAAATCAAATCAACAAATAGTTTGACCTAATCAAAGACAAAAATGCATGAAAAACAAACACAATGCATACTTGCACCCCTAGGGTTACAATCCACTTGTTGCCTTAAAAAATGGGCCATGGTATGCATGTTAAGTACTTTGGCAAGACAAAAACAAAACAAAAGATCATAGTCCCTCGATGACGCTATCTGAGTTTCCTAAACAAAATGATCAAGTCCCTCAAGAAAATTGCCAAAAATACTTGACATAATTGCTATCATGGTCTGTACGATGACCCGCGCCTGTCCCGTTTAACATCCTAACACAAGGTTGTTCACCAAATACAATGATGAAACAACACTGTTAAAAGGGTTAAAAACATAAGAAAAATCTTTGAGTAAAATATGATAGATGACCCTTAGTTACTTGATCAAAAGCTTGCAAAACATCCTTGCTATTTTCAAACACACTTCACAACACAATTTCAAAATCCAACTTTCAAACATTGAAAACTTTTCAAAATACAAAAACACATTTGTATACATTCAAACAAGAATCATTACAAAGGTTGCCACAACGATGGCCTCTTTTCAAAACATCTTTCAAAACCACACACAAAGCACCATTTCAAACAATTGAAAAGCACCATTTCAAACAATTGAAAAGCAAAGCAAGTGATCTAAACAAGTAACTAAGAGCCCATGGATAACTATGGATAGAAAGGATGCTAATATCTTCCCTTTCTATAATCTACTCCCCGAACCCAAGAAAACATCTCAAAGGTCTTTCCTGTGCTTTTTGACCTTTCCTTAGGATAAAATAAAAAGTTGGTGGCGACTCTTGCTAAACCGAAACATTTACGAACACAAACGTAAAATCTCAAGTCAGTTCTCCCACCGTATCACACTTGGCTTGGTTGATCGGACTTTCAAAGTCATAACTGGCAGTAGCAGATTCGTTATCAATGGGATCCAGAGTGGATGTGGATCTGTATTATGATATTTGAGTGTATGTAAGACAATAGCTATTTTTATAAAGTGTGAGATAGAAAGGAAAAACAAAGAGCGCAAAATTTATAATGCAAGAAAACGTCCAATGCTTTATTGATGATATATGAAAATGACAAATAATAAGCCCTCACAAACAAAGCCCAGGTGCCTCGGGCAAGGCACGGGGCCGTAAAGTTTCAAACTGTCTGTTACAAATCTCAAAACAAAAGTCTATTACTATGTAATAAAAGAAACAGGCACGAAGTCCTTCGCCGTCCAGTTGTTCAAGCCACCGTTGGTAGTCGGATAAATCCAGCTGTCGATATCTGACTCTTCTTCATCATCTTCAATTGCATTCACTCCCGGATTACTGATGCGCAGAGGAGGCCTTCCAATCTGTGCGCGCCAAACAGCCCTTTGAGCCTCTGTGGTAAAGCCCAAACCAAACTTGTCAATTTTGTGTGCAAAGTCAGGGAGTTGTCCCCAATTTGCACACCCACCTTGATTAATAACAGCCCTGGCATCCTTGAGGGAAGCCATCTTCATCATAGGTTTGTCAACAACAACTTCAGTTGACGCCAAAGTCTGGGGAACCTCTTCAAAATTCTGACACGGGGTTTCGATGAACTCTCCATCCATCTCCACATACCAGAAGGAGTTAAGATGACTCACCATGTACTCCTCTTCACCTTGTACCGTAACAATCTTCCCTTTTACTGGATATTTCAACATCTGATGGAGCATAGAAGTCACTTCCCCAGCCTTATGAATCCAAGGGTGACCCAACATGCAAGAATAAGATGGTCGGATATCCATCACATAGAACATAGATGCAAAAGTCTGAGAGCCAACTTTAATAGGGACGTCCACCTCCCCGTGCACCATCCTTTTCGACCCATCGAAATCCCTAACCACAATATTGCTTGGCTTCAGATCCAAGCCTTCACAGTCCAGATGGTCTAGTGCTTTCTTTGGTAAAACATTCAATGAGGACCCAATATCCACCAGTACGTGGGCCAAAGTAGTGCCCTTGCACTCGATCGAGACGTGCAGAGCATCATTGTGATTTCTTCCTTTAGCAGTCAGATCTGCGTCCGAGAAACCCAACCCGTTGTCGGCAGTCAAACTAGCTACACAGTCTTTGAATTGATCAGCAGAGGTTTCCTGCGGCACATGCGCAGTTTTGAGGAAAGCAATTAAAGCCTTTGCGTGGGCTTCAGAACATAATAACAAGGATAACATGGAGATTTTCGATGGAGTTTATCCCAGTTGCTCGACTACGTTGTAGTCGCTCTTCTTGATAATCTTCAGAATTTCCTCTATCTCCTGCTTAGAGGTTTCAACAACAATCTTCTTAGGCGCCTCCGTCTGGGCAGGCTCACCTGTAACTTCTTTGCCCCGAGTGCCAGATGACTCAGCGACAGGGGTGATAACTGGAGTAAGGATTGGAACAGTAGTTGATGTACTAGCAGATGGAATGATAACAGGCTTTTGAACAGTCAGAGGGGAAATCTCAGGAGAGAAGAGTCTTCCACTTCTGGTGACTTTGCTAGACCCGATAATATTGCTGACATCAGCATCAACCTCTTCAACCTTCAAGTCTTGTTTGATCCCATGATAATACACATCAGCCCTATAGTGCCACGGGACAGCCTTATCCTAAGTGTATGAGATAGGACCAGGAATAGTAATGATTAATGGAGCAACTCTTGGAACAAATGTAATCCTAATATGCTTTCTTCAGGAAGCCTTGGGAGGATTGGCAGAAATGGTTATGATGGAAATATCTTCAACAGGAATCAACATAATCAAAATTTTCTCGAACAAGATCTCTTTGTTATCCATCAGGCGCTGAACACCTGATTTCAGTAGATAGCAACCAGCAGGCAAGATGGAACATAGGTGGCAACCTTTGCCACAACCCGGAAATAAACCGGCCAACAATAGATTCTTCTTAACAGTCATCAACGGAGTAGAAATGTCTTCCATAGAGGTCACAAATGAATCATCGTCCACATCATTTACTCCATTATCGTGCTTGGGTATAGGAGCAGTTATGACGTTGGGTTTCTCTGGAGCGTCAAACTCAATCTCTTTAGCTTCAATCAAGTCTTGCACCTTATTCTTCAAAGCCCAACAGTTATTCGTATCATGACCCGGGCTATCGGAGTGATAGGAACAGCGGGCGTTCAGATTATACAGCAGAGATGTGGTGCTAGGATTCTTCGGGGCTTCCCTTAGAGTTACTAGGTTGGTCTTTAACAATTGCGGTAGAATTTGTGACAAGGTCATATTAAGCCGAGTATACTGTCTCTGTGGCCTCTCCATTCTTTGCTGATTGTTGCATTGTGGGGCAACGGTAGGTCTTGATATTACTATCGCGTTCACTGCTTGGCGGCGCTCAGGTCAGTTTTGGCTCCTCGAGCTGTAAAATGCACTAGCTTCTTTCCTGAAAGGCTTCTTTTCTGTACTTGATGAAGCACCTTTCTGTATCTTGCCAATTCTAATACCAGCTTCTACCCTCTCCCCAGTCATAATCAATTCAGTAAACCCAGATGATGAAATGCCAATTAGATGATTAAAGAATGGACCAGACAATGTCCCCAGAAACATATCAACCAACTCCCTATCAGACAGAGGGGGTTGGACTCTTCCAGCCAGATCTCTCCACTTCTGAGCATAGTCCTTAAAACCTTTGCTTGCACCCATGAACATACTATGAAGCTGAGTACGAGTAGGAGCAAGGTCGGCATTATACTGGTACTGCTTGTAGAAGACAGCAGCAAGGTCCTCCCAGTTGTGGACATTAGCTCCTTCCAATTGATAAAACCATTCAAGCTGAGTCCCTGACAGACTATCTTGAAAGAAATGCACCCACGGATTCCTATCAGCAGTGTAAGGCTGAATATTTCTGACGTATGAGCGAAGATGGAGCTTTGGACAAGATACTCCATCGTACTTATCAAAAACTGGAGCTTTAAATTTGTGAGGGATCACCACCCCCGATGCTAGTCCCAAATCTCTGAAGTCCAACCCAGGAACCTTCTGAATCTCCATAGCACTCAGACGATCTTCAAGTTGTTTGTACCTATCCTCAGCAGGAGGGTACTGTTCATCATCAAAATCAGCATCATTATCAGAGACCACAGGGCTAGGACCCTTTCCTTCCTCTTGATTCTCTCCTCCTCCAGATGAATGAGACAGATCAGCTTCCTGTCACAACCTATTCCCAAATCTGTGACCCATATTCAGCAGAACCACCTTCTTCTTCTTCTTCTTCTTCTTCTTCTTCTTCTTCTTCTCCTTCAGGATGAGAGTCTTCAAATCCTGTTGTCCTTTGGCCAAGTTCAAGAACATCTCTTGGAATTGGGCATTATGTGCTTGAAGAGCTTTGATGGCTTGATCGATAGGTATTTCAGAAGACATTTTGTGCTGAAATAAATAGCGAAGAAGATAAGAAACCTGTAATGGTACCTGTAATGATGTGCATGATAATGGAATGCGTATGAAATAATTTTAAAGACTTTGGGAGATTCAAATTTGTAAACCAAAATAAAACACACTTTATTAGATTAACTTGTAAAAATATTTAACAATGCCTTCAAGGCGTTACAAAAGAAATAAACTGAAAAGCAAATCTAACTAGAAATAATAAAAGACATCAGAAATCCCATGGTGATTTCCCCTTCGTGCTGACATAATCATTGATTGTCCTTTCATTCTCAAGCTGCCTCGTGAGCTTCAAGATCTTCCTTTCCTGCTCATGATACTTCTCTCGGTAGGTATCCCTTTATTCCTTCAACTGGATCCAGGATCTCTTCAATGCCCCAAGATCAGTAGGCATATAGGGATAAAGGACCGTATAAGGAACACCTTCTTCATTGGTATGCTCCACAACTACTGGCAAAACAGCTTCATAAGGCATCCCCATCTTTTGAGCACGGGCTCGAACCCACTGGAGATAAGGTTGCATTGGGAGAGAAGTCTTCGGTCCTAGCTCATGAGGGTCAGACCTGTTCCCCCTGCCCCAGGCTCGTATAAACCTTCGGAGATGCTCATCCACGTCCCCTTTGTAATCAAAGACAATATCTGTAAGAAGTAGCTCATGAGTACCGTCTCTTCAAGCGCGACCAAACTGTCGTAGAGCCAAGCAAGGACTGTAAGTTATTCCCCATCTAATTCCAAGAAATGGGACATTAGGTTATTCCCCACATCGATCAATGACAGCTACTCTTTCCATATCCTTAGAACTCCAAAGAATGTCGGTATGGGCAAGGGATATGATTCTGTAAGCCCAACCTAACCCTTCTTCATTCTTCAATACAGACTTGGGGAGGTGCGAAATAAACCACCTCGCTAGCAGCGGTGTGAAACACATGAGAGTCCCCCTTCTTCGCACAGTACGAGTGTAGAAAGCATGTAGGATATCACCCAGAAGAGTAGGCACTGGATTGCGGGACAAAAAGATCTTAACTGCGTTCACATCTATGAAGGAATATGGATTCAGAAAAATAACCAAGCCGTAGATGAGGAGGGCCAAAATGTCTTTGAAAGCCTGAAAATCCAAGTTATCCGAGAACTGTTGAGCTTGATCCATCAGAAACTTAGCCAATAAACCTTTAACCCCACTCCGTGTCTCCCAGTTGGACACTACATCAACCCTTTTTAGATATAGGGCTGAAGCAATATCCTTTGGCCTAGGAACCTCCTCCAAACCTGTGAAGGGTGTCTTCTGGAGGATGGATATGCCCGGTAAGTCTGAAAACTCTTCCAAAGTGGGAACCAGATGATAATCTAGGAAGGTAAAACAATGATGCACCAGATCAAAAAACTGGAACATCACGCTCATCATCTGCTCATCCAACTTTGAAGTGACCAGGCTAAGGAGATGACCATGTCTTCTAACAAATGAAGAAGTATCAGGAACTTTTTAGACTAACTCTCTGAGTTGAGTAGGTGTTTGCACGAAGTTGACTCGAATGGTGTTTCTGCTCATATAAGCCATAATCTGCAAAACAAAACAAATATAAATCCCCTCGGTCTTTGAAATGGTTAGTCTAATGAAGTATGCATGCTATGTTATGATGCATGATGTCATGATAAAAGCACACAACAGGTATAGCAGGTAACAAACATGGTAAAGGCAAACAAGTCACACAAGAGCCCTTAAGTTTCAGGCTTGCATGGGGTCTAGGTACTACCCTCTTGAAGTTTAGTTGGTTCAACCTGTCCTAATAATAGTAACCGGGTTCTAGAGGTTCTCAATATCACTGACCATCCTCCATTGATCATGGTTTCAGCTCACGCAATCTTTTCTTGCGGCTGGAACTATCTCGAGAGTATGGTCTCAATGAGTGTAGTATCGAGTATCAACCAATTCCCATCTTTACACCGAGACCGACCATCTCACTACTTCATATGGCCAAGTTGGTCAATTATAGGTTCTAAGGTCAGTTGATGCTTAACGACCCATATAGCAGCCCCGTATTCTCCTTGTTCCTCCATAAGGGATACCGGTACCAACCAATGTGCCACATCAACGTAGCTACTGCTTCAACCGTATCGGTCTACGCCGTACAATTCCCTCATAGTTTATTGCTACTTACCTAAAAGGTGTTCCCTAGATCTGGGTTAGGATCTATAGTAACTCCAATACAAAGCCCTCAAAAGTAAAGAAATCAAATCAAACAATAGAGGCAATATGATGAACTAATCCTAAGGTACACCCCACTTATTAATTCCCCAGCAGAGTCGCCAGTTCTGTGATACGATGGCAGAACCGGAACTGTTTTGAAATGCTGGTTTGCATTTTGCGTTTGTGTTCGCAAAATGTCGCGGTAAGCAAGAGTCTCCACCGACTTTTATTTTATCCAATCGGAAAGGAAAAAAGCACAGAAAAATTCCTTTATCGAGATATTTCTGAGTACGGGGGGTAGATTATAGAAAGGGAAGGTATTAGCACCCTTTCTATCCGTGGTTTTCCATGGGCTCTTAGGTACTTGCTCATCATTTTAAAATCTCTTCTGTGTTTGTGTGATTTGAAAAGTTTTTGTTTGACTTCGATTTAACCCTTGCTTCTGTCTTCAAGAGTGTTACGAAGTGTTTTTGAAAACTTTGTTTGAAAAGAGTGTAAGTGTGAAAAAAGTTTGTTTGTATTGAGCAAGTACCTACTAGCATCTACCTACTCAAAAAAAGAATTGTTCTATGTTTGTTTCCTTTAGACAGCGCTATCATATTATTAGTGAGTAGGTAGCACCGTCGTTGGAGTTTTAAAGGGTCAGTTCGAACGGGACGTACGATCACTAAAGCAATGTTAGGACGTCTTAGTAATAACTCTAATGTCTTAAGATCAATATTCGAGGCAACATATCCGAGGCAACCGTTCCGAGGCAACTTTGATCTTTTGAGACAAAAGAGCGACTACTAAAATACCCTATACTTAATGATCATTTACCGAAGCCAACCGAAGTGAGAGTATACCCTAGGAGTGCGCATGTGCGAGTGATTCAATTTCAAGTTATTTATATTTGCACATTTTGGGTTTGCTAACCGTTCTAAAGTTTACGTACATTCTTGTCATGCATCCCTATTATTCATATATCTAACAGTTAATATTTTGCGGAAGTTAAAATGCGGAAAATAAAACTACGCTATTACAAGGCTTCAGGTATTAATTACATAGCCAAAAACAAACCGTCAAAACGATAAATGAAAAAAGTCCTAATTAATCTATTACACCTTGTGAGAAATTACATCAATATGGTAAAAATAAATAATGCGCGCGTGAATAGAGAACGAAATGGAATTAGGGTTTTGACCCCGTCTAACCTAATTAAAAGAAAAAAATTATTTTTGTTGTTTTTGATTATTTTTAAGAAAATAAAGGTTTGAATTAAATATGTACAAATTTACCAATTAAATTAAATTAAAGAAAATAATTTATATCTGACCTATTTTTGTGGTTTTTTGGTTATTTTTAAGAAAAAGAAAATAGAAATTAAATTAAGCTAAAACCCTAATTTTCTAATTGTTTTTAATTTATTTACAAAAGAATTAAAAGTTACCCTAAAATTAAATAAACTAATTAAATTAATTTTTGTATAAAAAAATAAATTCTAAATCTAATTGGATGAAATATTTTTTTTGTGATTTTATGAAAAAAAGAATTAATTTGGTGTTAATAAAAATAATTAAATAAATTAAATAAGAAAATATATAAAAAGAAAAGAAAAATAGAAAATGGGTCTGTGGACAACAATTGAAGGGGTGTGTTGCTAGCAATTCTTGGCCCAAGATCAGAGGTCCATGTTTGACTTCCCAGATTCTCTGATGCATGTTGACCAAGGCCTATGATGCTCCTTCATCTGATGACCCTTAGATCTGGCCATCTTGAGATCCAATGGAGGACCCTTAAGGTTACATGGTAGACTTCTTATCTATGCATGCGCTTGATCAAACAATGAAAAACAATATGAAATAATGGGGGGGACCTGGGATTCGAACCTAGGTCCTGAAGCCTATCCCACTACCTTTTTACCAACTGAGCTGCACGTTCTATTTGTACATAGAATAATAATAAATGATAATATATAATAATGCAAGTTAGTGGTAAAAAGCGCCAAAATTCAAATGGACAAGTAATATGGTGCCACGCAGGTCGTCCCTGTCCTCTCTCCGTTGGTAAAAGTCAAAGACTTTTACCTACGGACAACATTCGTCGCTACAACCCTGGCTCGTTTCAAAATCTCCCATGGGCATGATAAATGGAGTCTAAGGCCATGAATCAAATCATCTTGGCCTGCTGAGCATCATGGTGCCCTTCTTGTGGCCCAATTTTGCATGCATAGAAAGATCCTAAAACGAGACACAAAACCCTAGCCATGGCAAATTCTGATATAGTCCACCAAAATGCAATTAAATGTTATAGATAGTTTGAAAATGCTTCAAGGAATAATAATATGTAAATATTTCATGTTATAAGTGCCGGAATCATGTAATTCGATTTCAAGAAGAAGCCATTGTCGTGGCTGACTTACAGTGAGTTCTAGCGCTTGAGAAGGCTCGTTCTTGATTGGTACAACTTCCTTGCAATCCCAGGAATCGAATGAGATGGCTAGGGGACCTTGAAAACGTCTGGAAGTGGGAATTCAAGTCAACACTTTTTTGTCAAAATTTCAAGTTTCGTTCTTCCTGTGTGCGCCTCCAAACCTTGTGTTTTAGGTCTGCCAATGTTCACTATATACCAAGGATTGAATTAGGGTTGAAATTATGCTCTCAATCATTATCCATTATCACTTTTGATCTTGATTTGATTCACTTGAAAATCTTTCCAAAAATAGGCCAAAACCAATCTTTTCATGCACACAAAGGCCTTGCACGAATTGATTCACTTGCCAACTAGATATAGGACCTGAAATATGCACAAGATCTTGAGGTTTCTATGATTTGGATTTTTCATGATTTATTTTGATTTAAATTGATTTAATTGAAATAAAAATCAAAATAAATAATAAAAATAAGATAAATACAAGTGAAAAGAGATAGTGCTCGTGGACCATGCTACCAACTCAAAACAAGTGCAAAAGATTGGGCCCATTTAACAAAAATTGCAATTTTAGGCATAGTTGACTTTTGGCAATTTTGCAAAAAATGTCAACTTCGCCAATGCATAACTTCCTCAATTTTGACTCTTTGAAGGTGTTCTTGGACTTTTTAGAAAGCTTGAGATATCCACTAAGCATCCCTTTTGGTCTCATAACAATTTGGTATTCCATGTTCATGTATGAAGCTTTGACAAAAAAGGTGTTTTTGTTGACTTTTCAAAATGACCTATAATGTCAAAATTCATAACTTCTTGTGAGTGCATATTTTGAACTTGGGAGATGAAGATGAATTGTATAGAATTTCATCCTATTCAAAATGAGCTTTGTATGGGTCATTTATCATAAAGTATGAGAAAGTTATGCTTGGTAAAAGTTGAGTTGACTTTTCCTACAAAACCCTAATTTAGCAACTTTTGGGTTTTGATGAATTGTGAGCAATCCTTGAGGAATCATGATCAACCCTTGATCAAATGATGAATAATAATTCAAAATTAGGATTTTGACCAAAAATCTTGAAGTTTGACTGTATGTGGGCCACAATTGACTTTTGCCCCAGCACAGTCGATTTTCAAGCCTTTGAGCAATTGGCTGAGCAAACTTCTTCTGCAAGGCTTGAAACTTGACATGGATGATTTTGAAAACATATTAGGACAATGGTGAGAATTTGGGATCCTTTGAACTCAAATATCTTGATGCAACATGAAACCCTAATTTGAGGTAGACTGTCTTAAGAGAGAGTTTGTCTAGTCAACCCTTGGACTTCCTTGAGCAACTTGAGGATCTTACTTGAAATGTTTGAGAAATATGAGAGGGCAAATTTTGGGGTACAACAACATGGAATAGAATTTTTTAATGTGACTTAAGGATAAGACATTTAACTTGCTTGAAGAAACGAGATATATGCGAGAGACGTTACAGGGCTTGTGGATAACTTTCCTGGTTTTCTTGTACTCATAATATAAGTGGTTCATCAATTGGCTTTGCTTAGAATTTGGATTATGTTTGAGATACAAAAATAAGATTTTGAACTTAAGGTTAAAGAAGGGATCGCGATTCATTCAAGATACATTTAGGGAAGATGTAAGCATAAGAGAATAAATTCAAAGACTCTTTTCTTGATTCAACCATGGCTATTACAAAATGAAGAATTAGGACATATACATTTTCAACCATTTTAAAATTACATAAAAGTGACAATTTCAATCCAACTTATGAATATATTACATCAAAGTCCATAAACCAAAATTCAATTACATAAAAAAAAAACCCACACTCTCTTCTCTCAATTCTCCTAACAATTATGGCCAAACTAGTTCCCAGTTTAGTTCATCCATTGAAGTCAAGGTTTTTCGGTAACCATTGCACTCTTTTAACAAAAAAAAAAAACTTTATGGGGTTCAACCAAAGCTTTATTATTATTCTTCTTCATCCAAGATAAGCATGAGCCTTAAGGCTGGTATTGTTGGTCTCCCAAATGTTGGCAAGTCTACTCTCTTCAATACCGTTGTGGAAAATGGAAAAGCCCGAGCTACTAATTTCCCTTTTTGTACAATTGAGCCAAACGTAGAGATTGTTGATGTTCCAGATTCTCGTCTCCATGTGCTCTCCGACCTCAGTAAATCTCAACGAGCTGTTCTAGCATCTATAGAGTTTGTAGATATTGTTGGGCTTATCAAGGGTGCAAGTCAGGGCGAGGGGCTTGGTAATAAGTTTTTATCACATATTCGTGAAGTGGACTCCATACTTCAGGGTGTTAGATGTTTTGATGACAATGACGTTATTCACGTGAATGGGAAATTTGATCCCAAATCTGATATTGATGTTATCAACTTGGAGCTTGTTTTCACAGACCTAGACCAGATTGAGAAAAGACTGGATAAACTAAAAAAAAAAGCAAGGCAAAGGATTCACAAACTAAAGTCATGGAAGAGGCAGAAAAGGCTGCTTTAAAAAATTAGTGTGGCACTCTTGGATGGAAAACCTGCACGATCTGTGGCCTTAACAGACTTTGAAAAGCATGCTATAAAGAATATCTGCTTACTCACCAGGAAACCCGTAATATATGTGGTAAATGTTGCGGAGACTGATCTAGATGATGCTGCAAACAATGATAATGTTGTAAGTGTCAAGAATGTTGCATCTGAGCTGAAGTCAGGAATTGTAACAATTTCAGCACAGATTGAGGCAGAGTTTTCTGAACTAGCAATTGAGGAAAGGCAAGAATATTTGAAATCCCTTGGTGTTAGTGAAAGTGGTCTTGGGAACCTAATTAGAGCAACCTATGATCTTTTGGGGTTGTGAACTTATTTTACTTCTGGTGAGAAGGAGACAAGAGCATGGACAATACTTGAAGGGATGACTGCACCTCAAGCTGCTGGAGTTATTCATTCTGACTCTGAGAAGGGCTTCATTTGAGCAGAGATATTGACTTATAATGACTTTGTTTCTGCTGGTTCACTTGCTGCAACACAAGAAAAAGGACTTTTGAGATCTGAAGGCAAAGCCTGCTTCCAAAACAAAACCAGATGCCAAGACTTAGCCAGTCTCGTACGGCTGCCCCACCCCTTTACCGATCCTGCAAAAACACCCAGAAAACAATTCATCAAAAAACCCAGTCCATTACTATCATAACAGAAAACGGAAACTGATTTCTAATAGTTTCTAATCTAAAAAAAACTAACTCTAACAAAATTCCAACCAACTTTCTAACCTCCTAACCGCCTGTAACTAACTTCCAATCAACATTTAAAACAGAAACTGATTCCATAATAGGATCTTAACAAATTTTCTAACGGTATCTAACAAATACCAAACCAAAACTAACTCCTTAACAGCCATAACAACCTCTGACCCTTCTAACTTCTTCTTAATAGAGAAATAACAGAAAATGGAAGGAGGAGAGGATACAATGGTTTGAGAGAAGAAAAAACATAATAATGAAAAACGAACCAGAAAAAAGATCGATTCCATTCTCTCACTGCACTTCAAAAAATCTCAAACATACTCATCTTCTACTTCAATCTCTCTCACCCCCAAGAACCACGGTTAATCTTCTCAACTCTTTCCTCTAGGGGCAACTAAAGAATTCCAGATTCCTCTCTCTGATTCTCTCAATCTAGAACCTTGCTGCAACTTTATCATCATCAATCTTCACCAATCTGAATGGTTCTTCTCACTGCAACATATCCATCATCGCAAATTCTTAAATCTTCTTCACTTTTCTCTTTAAGCTCCATCATCATCTTGGCATCATCTTGAACTTCGAAAATAACCATCATCATATTCATTGCACGATTTTTGCAATAGCTTCATCTTCATCACGTTTTCAATAGGTCTCGTTGCAATGGAATTTCCTACAAACAACCATATCATCGATTATGCATAACGCATCAGAACTATAACAGAAGCGCAAAAAGCACTTAATCAGAGAAGAAATGGAAGAAGGCAATTAGGGAGGAACAAGTGAAAGATGCAGAAAATACCTTATCCACAGTGGTCATAGATTTCATCATCGAATCAAGGTTCGTTACTTTTATTCAAATCTTTCTAATGATTCTCTGGCGGTTTAACATACATTCATGGTGATTAAGGTGATTTTAGGGTAGTATGAACTTTAAATCGCGATGTTATCAACGTAGATCCATGAATTCTATAGATTTAGGGTTCCGAAGGTACTTCATAGATCCGGCCTGGTCTTGAATTTTCGCGAGAGATTGATATGATGATTGAGGTCAGGATGCAATCTGAGTAAGATTATGGATGGTTTGAGGTATGTTATGGTGGTAATGGCCGCGGTAGAATCACACCGTGGTCTCAATATTAGAAAAGAGAAGAGGAAGTGTGAGAATGTTGAAGGGAAGATGGAAGGACACAACGTCCTTAAAGCCAAAACGCATCATATCAATTTAAGATTCACTCTCTTTAAGTTTTATAAAAAGAACCATGTTAATTGGTGGATCTGGATAGGTTATATTTTGGGCCATTATTGTATAAAAGGCCTGATATCCATTTTTTTGGCATGGCTGGAGAAAGATGAACAAAAAAAGGCTTAGAAAATTGGGCTCAGCATTCCACTCCATTTACACCCTTTCCCAATTCACTACACCTCACAGCTAATTCTTAGTTTCTTTTAAATTTTCGTTTTGTAAAGAAATTAATTCTGATATTTCCCTTTACAAGTTTTAACTGAAATTTTGTGGGGATATTAACATGTTGATTTCTGACTTGGTGATATTTTTTCCATAATTTATTATTATTATTATTATTAGTTTAGGAATTAATCGAGCTAATGCTTGTCATATATGTAGAATTAAGGTTTTAATGCATTTTTTTGTCGATCCCGTATCCTCGATTCAATTCCCTTGGCATGATCAATGGTTTAACAGAATTTCCGATTATGCACCGCATTCGTGACACACGTTTGCCTTTATCTTAATTGGAGATTGTTTCTGCCTTTGTTTATTTCTTGGTGAAGTTTGCTCGACGCGTACTCCCTGCTTTTTCAGTGCTTTCGTCTGCTCTTGACGACTTACTTGCTTTGGTAGCCTCCGCTACTACCCTTGTACTTCTCGCACTTTATCGTATTTCGTTATCACTTTCTAGATATCTTAAGAAGTAGGAAATAAAGAGCGTGCACTCGAAGTCACTGTTTAAAGACCTGTAGCAGGCATTTCGCACTTCATTTGCTATATGTGTTGTACTTGTGTTTGTTTACTTTCTTGTTGATCGATGAGTCACTCAATTTAGCAATTGAGATCACGACTTCTCTCTCAGTGCATGCTCCCTATAGGATTTTATCGCTTTCCTTTCTTTCTTTTTGATCGATGAGTCACTCAATTTATAAATTGAGATCATGACTTCGTTCTCATTGCATGTTCTCTATAGGATACTTTTGTTAGACTTTCTTTGGCATGCTAACCTAGGCAAGATCTCTTTAGGTGCTCTCTTGATCTTATTGGCTTGTTTGCTTTATCCTTGTACATATCATGTTCCCTTAGGATGTGCTTGCTCTGTTCGAACGTAAGTTAGACCTTAGGTTGTAAACCATGCATGCTAACAGTAGGTAGGAACTTCCCCTTTCATCCTCGACATAGGACTACCATTGTATGATAACATTAGGTTAGAGATAGGCTAGTCTCCCATAGACTCTTTTCTTTCCCTTTTTGCATCCTTGCATCTAAAATAAAACTTCTTTTCTTAGCAAATCAAAAACATGCTAATCATACTTAAACCCTTTTTCAAGGTAACAAAAATACAAACCAATTCAAACAATTTTGTGCGCTCAAGCACCTTTTTCTCTAAAACCCTTTTCAGGTAAGGACATGATTAGTTTACTTCTGTGCCAATGCATAAGTCTCCAAAGGTAGAGCTGCGGCAGAAGGCAGAATTAACATTGTTCGTAAAAAATACAAACAAACAAAATATATGAGCCGAACTACGGTAGCTCTGATTCCTCTAAAAGGATACGTAGGCATTGGGGTAGGGCCCAAGCGAGTACAACTTTATTTTCCCTACATTCTTTCTCTTTTCTTTGCATGCATTCCCTCTTAGTTTATAACCCTTAAACATTAGATTGAACACACCCTTTGATTCGAATAACGAGAGTGGATCCTGTAGAGTACTATGGATGTGTGGGGTGCTAATACCTTCCCCTCGCGTAATCGACTCCCTTACCCAATCTCTCGATTGCAAGACCTTGATTTCCTCTTTAGGTTTTTCTTCAATGATTTCCCTTTCCCTTTCATATGGGATGAATAAATACTCGGTGACAACTTCATTGATTTTACCGCTACACATTCCACTTAGATGCGACAACACAAGTGCAATTAACATAACAAAGAATTAGATCAAGCATTCTTGTACCAAACACATAGACATTCTACACCACTTTCTATGTGATCATGTACTTAAAGGTGACGTTGAAGTCACATTCATGGATACTGATAATCAGTTGGCGAACATTTTCACCAAGTCGCTTGCTAGAGAATATTTTTACAAAATAAAGAGGGAATTAGGCATCTTGAATGAAAACAATGTATGAAGAATCTTAAAATTCATTGATTTGCCATGACGATGATCCTTCAAAAAAATTTATCACAGGTACATGATATTTAATCATCCTTATAATTTTCAAGAATTTCACAATTCTTTGTGAAATTATTATTTTTTATCTATAGTTATTTTATTTTTATGTGTATATTAAATGATTGTATGTGATGTTAAATGTTGGTATGTGATGTTAGAAGAAATATATATATAGGCACTTGAACCAAAAACATGTTAGAAATATTTTTTAAAATCTAACAGGGTAATCTAAAAGGGTCGTTTTGGCGTTGTTTTTATGGTAATCGATTTCCACTTATCATTAATTGATTATCGCACCAGTTCAAGGCCTATATACGTCATTTTTCAGCCTTTTTTTCTTCATTTGTGTTATTCTCTTCTAAAGGCAATTGAACCCTAACATCCTCCCTCTCTATAGAATCTTCTTAAACCATAAAATTTTCTCAAATCTTCGTCATTTTATCACATATAATTCCTATCCAACATCAATTCCTTCACTTATCTCATCTTAATTCCTCAAAATTTTCCAAAATCCCAAAAACCCTTTTTTCTCCAAAAACTTACATGGCTGACTACAGAAGGTTTGGATCAAAGAACCCATCAGTTGGAATTGTTGAAAGAGAAGTAGAAGAGAGGTATATGCTTGATTTGTCGCATTTTTTTGAACCGAAGATCATAAGAAATGATATCGGGACAAATATCAAGAGCGCCCTGTTATCACAGTAAAGTATGGTATTCTTTCAAACTTTTTTCGGTTATCTTTTTCCAGTAATCTTGATAAGTGTAGTTTGAAGAACATTGTTGAATATTCTGGTAATATTTATCCCAGGCTAGTGAAATTATTTTACTCGAATTTGACAATGCAAGGCAACTCTTTGAAATCATGGGTCAAAGGAGTTGAATTTACTATCACCAGTTATAGCCTTAACTCTATTTTAGGGATTCCAAATGAAGGAACTCTGGTGTTATCTGATGGAGAAGATGATTTCAACAAAATTGAGACCTACCTATCAATGTTTCATGTACCTCGCGAAGAAGCCTTCAACAAAAAGCAAAGGACAAAATAAATGAGTATTGTAGGTAAACTCATTCTTTATGCTAGTAACCTTCATCGGAATGAAAGAATGTTGCACTACTTTCTTGCATATGCCATTTTTCCTAAGGCTGGAAATTACTCTCAAATGATTGGGTTTAAAGTTAAACTACTGCTTGCACTCAAGGATAATGTAACGGTTAATTAGGCATATATCAATAAAAATCACATGTATGAATCTAGACTTAAGATTGGAGGTCTTCCATATGCACGAGAGATAAGTAAGATACTTGAACAAAGTCTGGTAGTTATGATTGGAGAAAGAGTGGTTCAAATGAACAAGTTCAATAATTTGATTGGTGAAGACATTATCAAGAAAGTAGGTATTATTTGTGATGGTACCAAGTATGTTTACAAGCATGAGAATCAACCCTCATCATCTTATACATGTCCTTCCTCATCCAGCCTTCCTCATCCGGGTCAATTGCGAAGAGGAGGATTAATATCGGTTTATGTTGTCCTTTTTTGTTTGGTTCTTAGTACTATGTCTTTTACGTTTTATCTAGACTAAATTATGTTAGTTTGTCATGTTACTAATGCATGTTTAGAATGTTATTAGGTTGATTTATATTTTGTTGACTAGCACTATATTTTGGATATTATGGATTATTCTATGACTATGTTGTTTATGTGTTTTAAGCTACTCCTATGTTACTAGCTAAAATCATTTTGTGTGTCTATGATTATGTTGTTCATGTTTTCTTCTTTTTGATAATGCCCAAAGGGGGAGAGCATTAGCAGTGTGTTTTTGTGTACAATTTTGTTTAAAAAAATTGCAGGATTTCTTCATTGGGTCATAAAGGGGGAGTTATATGACTTAGGGGTATCTTTTTTAATCTTGATCAAAAACTCAATGTCAATGATTTGTCATCATCAAAAGGGGGGATTTATGAAGAAATGGTTCACTATGCATCTTAGTTTTGATGAAGACAATGCATATCAAAGAAGAAGAAAAATTATCTTAGTTGCTTTATAAAAGTTCTCAAGACTTCATGTTTAAGAATCTCTTTGAAAACAATGGCTTAAGGTATAAAGTTTAATTTAATGTGTGATACTCTTAATATGATCACAAAACATGTCTTTTGAATCATTTTAACCTTGTCTCATGCAAACACTTTCAAAAAAAATTGAAGAACAAATTTTTTTCATTTGAAAATGCATTCTTTTTTTATTGCCAGTAATAAATTACCAATAACATATTACTAGATATTGGTAACATATTACCAGTAACAGATTACCAATCATTGGTAATCGATTACCGACAGATAAAATTCAAAAATATAGTTGTTGGAACATGGTAATCAATTATCACTTATGTAATCGATTACCATGGGAAATGCTACAACTTTTCAACATACAGTGAGTCTAATTTGAATGGGGAAGGTTCATGGATCATCTCCTTTCAGATACACCTATACATAAGGGTTTTATAACATGTATATAAGACTTTCAAATCAGATTTAATTCTTCACCTCTTCCATTCAAACTTTTACATCAAATTCAAGCATTTATACTTTGAAACTTTTTCTACATAATTTTATATCAATTATCAAAAGTTTCTGAGAAATTTAATTGTGTTATACTTGAATTATTCATTGGAAGAGAAGACCAAGTTATGTACAGAAGTTGGTTCAACAACAATAAAAACAACTTATTTCAAATACTTTATTAAAGATTTTGTTTTGATCACAATGTGTTAAGTGATCATTGTTTGATATAGAAAGTGGTGTGCTTTCTATTCAAGTGTAAGAGAAAGTGGTGTTCTTTCTTATGTATGTTAGAAAAGTGTATGAGTGAACTTGGTGTGAGGATTGTACAAATTCTAACATAGTGAAATCTCTCATGGACTATGAGGGGACTAAATGTACCCTTGTTTGGAAAAGGGAACTAGTATACATCTTGGCGTCTTTTAATTTTCAGCACTTATTTTCAGCACTTTACCATTCATTACAATTTTGAAAAATTAAGAACACTTTGTTATCGCTCATAAAAGAAAAAGAAAAAAAAGATATGGTATAATCTAATTCACCTCCTCTTAGATTACATTTCATACTTACAAATGTAGTTATTGACTCATTAGCCAGAGTATCAATGACTATACTCCATGATAACATACATTTTGTGAGTTAATTTCATGCCTTTAGTTTCTTCTGTTTAAGTACTTTAATTTCTTTTTAGTTTAATTTCATGCATTTTAGAGTTAATTCAACGTGTAGTATGAATTACAATAGGTGCTCCCCTTTTTAGTTTTTAATTGTGTTTTTGTGTGAACAAAGGTTAGCAGAGTCGAGCAGAGTCAAGACAGAGTTGGACTATTGCAAGTTGCGCAAGATGGAAATTTAAAGAAGAATTATTAGGCAAGATAATTTCAATAAGGGAATTTGTTGGCCTTTTAAGGAAAGTGTAGAAGGATAATAAAAGGAGGAAAACTTGGTGGTATAGAAAAAGAGGATAAAGTTATTCAAATTTAAAAGATGATAGTGGAGTAGCTAGAAGACAAAAAAGGGTACAATCGTACCCTACTCTAGTCAAACCAGTGCCACATGCGTCTGGTGCAGAATCTGCCACAAGCCACCTTGTCTCCCACCGTTGTTTCGTTTTGTACGATTTCCTTGTTCTATCTAGCAGTTGTTGGTGTTTTGGTGTTAATCCACTTGGCTTGATGTGATTCATAAGAAAATCCCATGATCTAATTCAAGATACAAACCATAATACTTGGCCTATATAAAGAGAAGCTAGAGAAAGAGAGGGAGAGAGAGAGAGAGAGTTTTGCTGCTGAAAGAAATGTTCACAAAGAGTTTGTGTGCTTGAATCTTGAAGTGTGAGAGAGTCTTCTTTCCTTATCTATTCTGGTGCTAACTGGCGAGCAGATTATCCATCTCAAGGAGACCTTCAAGTCCTCTCTTAGGTTTATATCTTTTGTTAATTTCAGTTGTCCTAAGATGTTTATTGTAAGATATATGCTTGTTGTTTGTACTTAGCTCACTATGAGCTAAACCTTTTGTAGTTGAGCAATGAGAATTTAATATTAAGTTGCATTTATGTTATATGATGTGTGGTTAGTGTTTGATTTACCATGTGTTGTTTGTTGCAAAACTTATTTCTTTAATTGATCAACTTAGAAATAGGTAATAACTTGATGTTGACAAAGATCTAACATCAAGTGTACTTCATGAGTAAAAATGGTTGAAAAATTAGGATAGATATATTCACTTGACCTAGCTTACTTAGATATAAGAAGCTGCAACTATTAAGGAAATCAGATTAATTTAAAGACATATTTTTGGGTTATAAGTGAGACTTAGAGATTTGTTCCCCTGCCCTTGCATGCATGTTTTGATTGTTGTAGAAATACACTATATGATCATTCTGACCTTGCCTGTCACGACTTCATACAACATTGACACATAAATGTACAAACGACATTAATGGATCTATGCTCAACTCAACTCAATCACTCTTGTTATAACTCACTCTTTTTTTACACCCTTTGTAGTCTTTTTATAATTAGCACTAAACTCATCACCATCAACATTATTATTTCTCACTCGTGCTTAATTTGAAAGAATAGAAATTTACAAAGTCAAATCTAAGTAGCATTTACTCTATGTGGGTACGATACTCTTATACTTATTACTTGCTGCAATCACAACATGTATACTTGCACGTGACAATTTAGAATCATGATTACGACCAAAAAGTTTTTGGCGCTGTTGTCAGGGAATAATTTGTTACATTTCTGATTTTATATTCATTTCTATTTTTTTTAAGGCATTTGAGTTTTTGACGTTCTGCTGGTAGTTTGGTGTCACGACAGGTGTTGACAATATTGTATGCACAGATTGTTGCGCCCAATCTGCAGTGGATATCCTAAACTTGAAAGAACACTCAGAGCCCTTAGAAAAACTAGACTTGCTAGACCCACACAAGGAGTTACTCTTGCAGATAATCTGGCTGGTTTAGGAGATCCTGAAGTACAAATACCACCACCAGTTGATTCAGACGAAGAAGAGGGAATCCCTGTCATGGGTGATAACGATATTATCGATATAGCCAATGATAGGGCCCGTAACATCAAGGACTATATTGTTTTTGAGCCTAACGTTATGAGTACTGGAATCATCTTGCCAGAAATCACAACAGCTTTGTTTGAGTTCAAGTCTATGATGTTCCAAATTCTACAAACAACTAGTCAATACTCTGGTTCCCCATATGAAGACCCTCATATGCACTTGAGGCAATTTTTGGACGTGGCTAATAATTTCAAGATCCCATGCGTGATTGATGATGCCTTCAGGTTGAGGTTGTTTCCTTATTCTCTTAGGGATAGATCCAAAAGTTAGCTAAATTCCTTGGAGCTCAATTCCATTGCCACATGGAATGACCTAGTTGAGAAGTTTTTAGCTAAATACTTTCCTTCTTCCAAGAATGCAAAGATGAGAAATGATATTACCTCATTTAGGCAAGGAGATTATGAATCATTATTTGATGCTTGGGAAATATTTAAAGAATTACTTAGGCAATGCCCTCACCATGGCATCCCTATTTGTATCCATCTTGAAACATTTTACAATGGGCTGATTTCTTCTTCAAGGAATATGCTTGATGCATCTAGAGGAGGAATGCTTTTGTCTAAGTCATATAAAAAGGGATATAGGTTGATAGAGAGCATCATGACCAACACTTATCAATGGCAATTAGCAATAACAATTTCAAGTACTACTCAAAAGAAGCCCATTGTTGGAGTGCATGAAGTCAACGAGACTATAATCCTTGTTGCTCAAGTTTCTCAGATTCATCAAATGATGAAAAATATTATGACTCCAGATGTGCCTAAACCTAAGCATGTGTAGGTGGTGACAGACGCGTTTGCGGTTACATGTGTGCATTATAGAGGGGCACATTTGTTTAAGGAGTGTCCAACGAATCCTGTTTCAGTCAACTATGTCGGTAACATTTACAACAAAAATAACAACCCTTACAACAACACTTATAACCCAGGATGGCGCAATCACCCTAACTTTTCATGGAGCAACAACCAAGGTAAAAAAAACCTCAAGCTACCCAAGAACCACAAGTTCCTCATGGTTTTGATGCTCCCAACTATCTAGTGGCAAATCAAGGCAATAACCAGTTGGAGAATGTTCTGAAATCATTTATTTGAGAGACCAAAAATCAGTTTATAGCACAAGGGGTGAGTATAAAAAACCTAGAGAACCAAGTAAGGAAAATCACCACTGCTTTGAGCTTAAGTCCTACGGGTACACTCCCCAGTGAAGGTAGAGAAAACACATGAAAGGTGGATTTGAATTGTGTTCATAGAAAATATTCCCCATTAAAATTATAAGCACTCAAATGATAACAACAATAAAGATAGTGAAGATAAAAGATACAAGTATTTTATCCAGGTTTGCCATTAACTAGGCTACTCCTGTCCACCCTCTCAAGGATGATTTCTCCTTATCCAAGGACTTAATCCATTATAACCAAACTGATTTTAACAGCATGGGCAACCGCCAATGACTAACACACAATGACGTATTCAGGGATCCAACTAGATATAACGTTCATTGACCCAATAAAATATGATTCCTTGGAATCTCCTGCCAGGATTTCCTTGCAATGATATCCATCAGGGAACCTTCACTCGATCCTCTTTGAGATATGACTACCATTGACCCAACATAATCCGATTCCTCAGAATCTCCTGTCAAGATTTCCCATAATGACCAGCAGCCATTGTCTTCTTGAGATCAGACCTTCACTCAGTCTCTCAAGGAACTAATCAACAACAATTGATGGGGTTTCTTGTGTTTACATGAATTCTTCTCCTAAGAAGATACACAAGTGTTTTGAGCACATATTTTTTTACACTTCTTTGAGCAACAAATCAAGTGTTAAAACAATTTACATGAAGAGATATGAACATAAACACTACTCGAGCAACAAATCTAGTGTTCATTATAAAGTTCTACAAAGATGTATATGATCAGAAGTTGAGTATCATATTGTAGTGTTCTTCTTTATCTTCTTGTTGAGCAAGCTACGAGCAATAATTCTTTGC
The DNA here is from genome assembly GCA_948472305.1 of Vicia faba. Lineage (NCBI taxonomy): Eukaryota > Viridiplantae > Streptophyta > Magnoliopsida > Fabales > Fabaceae > Vicia > Vicia faba. The sequence goes on along the minus strand of OX451736.1, from coordinate 922,784,949 downwards.
TTCTTCTGAGATCTACCAAGATGTATTTGATTGGAAGTTGAATAACATCTTGTAGTCTTCTTATTTCTTTTCTCTCTTCTTTTAGTGGTCTTCAGCATGTATAGTATTGCAACTTTAACATCTTCGGAGTCCACTACTTTCCTTCCACATGATAAAGCTTTTTAGCCAATGCCAACTGTTAAACCGCTAACAAGAAATTTATCTTTGAAGCTTTGATCTTCTTTTATATCCCTTGGTAGAGAGAGACATTGTGAGGATAAAACAAAATTTTGCTGCACCAACTGTTAGCTCTCAACAGATAGAATAAGGTGTAAGAGTTTAGACAGTATAAAATAATATTTTTGTATCCTTTCACTATTCAATGACAACTTTCCACCTTTTCCTAATACTAATATTTTTCTATTAAGCTTGTAAACAGAAATTCGTTAAGTAAAGAAAGATAGTTGTAAATCCAGCTGTTTATTCCCAACGGCCACAATGAGAGTGGTTATCAATACAGCATAAATGATTGTCCTTGAGCCACCCTAGAGAGTAGAGGTCACAGACACTTTATGTACCTTTTGCACAACATCACATGTTAACCATTTGAACTTTCTTCTTATCTTAAGAGGCTTCAGATATTTGAATGTTGAGCGTTGAAGCTTGTTTTAGAAGAATATTTCTTATGAGCCTTAGAACCTAAGTCTTTGAGTCTTCGGAGTTTGTCACATAAAACCTTATTCTTCAGAGTCTTCAGCACTTGGTTGTAAGAATTTCCTTTTCTTCAGATCATTAGAACTTGTTTAACAAAACCTCGTTCTTCATAATCTTCAGAACTTGTAACACATAAGTAAAGCTTTAGAAGGCCTCTAAAGCTAAACCATAAAGCCACAATCAAAACTTCTTGTACTAACGTTCCTAGGACACATTGTAGAAGATTAGTTTAAAACCTTGACTTTAACGAAACATGTAATCACATGTTTTCTTCCAGAGTGTATGTTCAGAATCTGATGACGTCACACGCTGTGTACCAGAGTCAGAATATTATAACAGCAACTACACACTATACGAAACCATTAGTGTATACAATTATTCTCTAAGGTAGAACAATTTATACAGGGAATCACCATAATCAATAAATTCAAAGTCAAGATCACAACTCCCACTGAATATGTTAAACCCAAAATTTAATTTAAGCTTGTTCAAAGTCTCCCCCTGAGCCTAAGACTCACAAAATAAATTTTGAGTATCAAAACATAAGAATAGAGAAGTAACACTTCCCTACAATAACTCATCAGAGTCTGACTAAAACACATTGTCTTCATCTCAGAAACTGGTTTCTATTAGCACTTGATGAAGAATCAAAACTTGATTTGAGCCTGATTGAATAATGCCACACATTATGTATCAGCGCTTCTGGAACATGATTCTGGCATCACAACCAAAACACTCTGTTTCTCAAGCATCAGCATTTGATCTGATATTCTTCACTGTATCAGACATTCAGGCAGTTCACAACTTCTAAATAGAGCATATGTTGCTAAAGCACACGTATTAGAGCATAGATTCTGAGTGGCATCTCTGTATGAGAGCATGCATCAAAATGTTGACTTCTTTCCAGGAGAACACAACTTCTGATTAGTAAAACTTGACTTCTAATCTTGCAGTAGAATATTATCAGAGACTCTTCCTTCTTGGAGATACATTGAGATTCTTTTGATCATTCAGCATTCCATAGAACTACTGATGTTTCATTAAAAACAGAACTCAATGGTTCTTCTTTTAATTGTGTATCTTCACACTTAATGAAACTATTAAAACTAAACTTGTTCTTCATAAAATATATGTTTTTTGTCATCAAAACTCAGAGATTAAACATAGATTCAAATCTTGTTCTTACACCTATCTCTGCTGAAACTCCAACAACCATATCTGGAGTAAAGAATGTGGAGACCTGCAAGGTAATAAAGTTAAGAAGTGGTAATGAATGTGAAGTATCCTCACCAAGGGGCGCTGAGACCAGTGGAGTCCTTCCTGAGCATGATATTTTTGAAGAATCTAATGAGGAACCGGCCTCAGTTGGAAATACTGAAGAGACTGTTGATAACATTACAGCAGGCAAGAATTCTCAAACAAGTAAACAGCCTGCAGTCATGCCAGAACTGGACAAAGAAAATAAGTTTTTTCAAGAAAGACAACCACCTCTTTTTCCTCAAAGGATTAGGAAGGCAAAAGAAGAGCGACAGTTTGGCAAGTTTATGGAGATACTAAAGCAACTTTATATCAACATACCTTTGATATAAGCCATTGAACAAATGTCAAACTATTCAAAGTTCATGAAGGGTATGCTTACAAAAAGAAGAGGAGTGGGATAATTTAGTATGGTAGCACTCACCCAAGATTGTATCCAATTGGTCCAATGCAAACTCCCTCCCAAGCTGAAGGATTCAAGAAGTTTCACTATTCTATGCAACATTGGAGACTCTTTTAGTGGAAAAGAACTATGTAACTTAGGGGCTAGCATCAACTTTATGCCCTTATCTATCCTTAAGAAGTTAGGGATAGGCGTAGCCATGCCTACGGCTATCACTCTATAATTGGCAGATAGAAGTATTTTCTACCCTCAAAGAAAGATAAAAGACGTCTTGGTAAGGGTTGATAAGTTGGTGTTTCCCACTGACTTTGTCATTATGGATTTTGAGGCTGATGAGGACATTCCCATTTTGTTGGGGAGACATTTCCTATCCATGGGAATGACTTTAATTGATGTTGAGAAAGGAGAACTCACTGTGAGTGTGAATGGATAGCAAGTGGTTTTCAATGTACTTAATTCACTTCAATATCTTGAAGAGGAAGTTGCTGATTTCTCTATGATCTCCAGTTGGGACAAAATAGTTCACAAGAGTTTACTAATGTCAAGCGAAGTCTTGACTCAACCACTGGGAAAGATAGAGAAAGAAGTTGATTCACAAGAGGGAATCATGTATGGACCAATGTGTAAACCCGTTGTTAAAGATGAAGCCATGGAATCTTTGGAAATATCAGCTGATGATAAGAAGCAATGCTCTCCTTCAATAGAAGTTCCCCCTGATCTAGAACTGAAGCAACTACCTGCCTACTTGCAATATGCTTTTCTGGAGGTAGGACAAAATTTTCCTGTCATTGTTGCAACAGACTTGGGTGAAGAAGAGAAGGGCCAGTTGCTGGATATTCTGAAGAAACATAAAAAGGCTATTGCATGGCAAATTTCTGAAATAAAAGGGATCAACTCGACTATATACATGCATAAGATTTTTCTAGAGGAAAATGCTAAGAATAGTATTGAGAGCCAAAGAAGACTCAACCCTATCATGAAGGATGTGGTACATAAAGATATTATCAAATGGATAGATCCTGGAATTATCTATCCCATTTATGATAGTGTATGGGTAAGTCATATTCAATGGGTGCCAAAGAAGGGAGACATGGTTGTAGTCAGCAATGAGAAAGATGAACTAATCCTCACAAGAAAAGTGACCGAATGGAGGATATGTATGGACTACAGGAAGCTGAACAAGGCCACTGGGAAAGATTATTTCCATTTACCTATTGACCAGATGCTTGATAGATTGGCTGGGAAAGAGTACTATTGTTTCTTGGATGGTTACTCAGGTTATAACCAAATAGCCATAGCTCCTGAAGACCAAGAAAAGACTACATTCACTTGTCCATACGACACATTTTCCTTTAGGAGAATGCCTTTTGGGTTGTGCAATGCTCCAACCACCTATCAAATGTGCATGATGGCTATCTTTTCTGACATCATTGAAATTTCCATGGAAGTATTCATGAATGACTTTTCTATTTTTGGACAGTCGTTCTAGAATTATTTAAACAACTTGGATTTAGTTTTAACAAGGTGTGAGGAGAACAATTTGGTGTTGAATTGGGAGAAGTGTCATTTTATGGTCAAGGAAGGAATTGTTCTTGGACACAAAACTTCAAAGAGTGGTTTAGAAGTAGATCAAGCTAAGATAGAAGTCATTGAGAAGTTGCCCCCACCAGTGAACATTAAAGGCATTAGAAGTTTTTTTGGGCATGTTGGCTTCTATAGAAGATTCATTAAAGACTTCTCAAAGATCACCAAACCACTTTTCCAATTGTTGTAGCATGACATGCCTTTTGACTTCAATCAAGATTGTTTGAGCTCCTTCAACTACTTGAAGAAAGCTCTCATCTCTGCTCCCATTATGAAGGTTCCTATTTGGACAAAACCTTTTGAGCTAATGTGTGATGCAAGTGACTTTGAAATTGGAGCGGTGTTGGGTCAGAGGCACGACAAGGTATTTAATACCATATACTATGATAATAGAACATTGATTGAAGCTCAAGTTAACTACACAACCACTAAGAAGGAATTGCTGGCAGTTGTGTTTGCCTTTGATAAATTCATATCTTACTTGGTTGGGACCAAGGTGATTGTCTACACAGATCATGCTGCCATTAAGGATCTAATTGCTAAGAAGAATGTTAAGTAAAGGCTTATTAGATGGGTACTCTTGTTACAATAATTTGATATGAAGATTAGAGACAAGAAGGGAGTTAAAAAATCTGGTAGATGGACATTTGTCAAGATTTCCAGAGGAAGTGCAAGATAAAAATAATGGAGAAATCCAGGAGGCATTTCCTAATGAAAAACTACTGATGATAACTACCGGCGTGACTCTATGGTACGCTGACATGGTTAAATAATTGGTCAGCAGATATGTGCCATCTGAATTCAACTCTCAATAACGGAAGAGGTTCTTTTATATAACCATAAATTATTTCTGGGATAAGCCTTTTCTTTACAATAAGTGTGTTGATCAATTGCTAAGGAGATGTATGGACCATCCAGAGGCACGACATGTCTTATCTGCCTGTCATGAAGCTCCTTATGGAGGACATTTTGGAGGAACCAAAATTGCAGCTAAAGTTCTACAATTAGGTTATTTCCGGCCCTCTCTTTTTGAAGATGCTAATGATCTGGTAAGAAAATGTGATAGATGCCAAAGAGTAGGAAATATCTCCATGAGGCAAGAGATGCCTCTTACCAACATCTTGGAAATTGAAATTTTTGATGTATGGGGCATTGATTTTATGGAGCCATTTCCTTAATCTTTTGGCAATATATACATATTGGTGGTCATGGATTAGTTTCTAAATGGATAGAAGCAATAGAAACTCCCACTAATGATGTTAGGGTGGTGACAAAGTTTTTGGTGAAAAATATTTGTCTAGACATGGCACCCCTAGTGATCTGACCTGATCAGAAATGGACCGTCACGGCTGGCTCCGAGCAGAAAGCTTTTTTGAACGAGGTGGGGGGGGGGGGGGGGGGGAGGGGGTACCTGCAAGGCACTCCGATGCTGAAGTAAGTAGGAGTACGAGCAGATAATAGCAAGTTTGAGGTTAGAATGATGAATACCTGACCCTCTGGAAGCAGAGGGTATTTATAGCCCCCAGCGCTGGGCCAAGGTTCCTCCATTGGGCCGGGCAGGTTTGGCCCAATGGAGGAACTGCCAGGTTCTACGTGGGTAGTGGGGACCCGCACGTGGTCCCCTTCCTGGATGTTCTGCATAAAGTGCGGGCGGACGGAGATGCGGTCTTTCCGGAGTATCGTTGGGGGAACAGTGGACTGAGTCTGCCCTAGTTGGGATGCTCGAGGCAATGTCGAGCTGGACAGCAGGATGTCGAGCTGGACATCAGGACGTGGAGCTGGACCGCAGTATGTCGAGCTGGACATCAGGATGTGGAGCTGGACCGCAGTATGTCGGGCACGACTGTGACCCTTTGGTCAGCGTGGTCCTCAGTAAGTCCATTTGGACTGGGCCTTAGCAATGCTTTTGGGCCTGTCGGGCCCAGTCCAGAACAGGAGCCCCCCAAGTCGTGGTTCCTTTGCGAGGAGCCATGACTTGAACCCAAGTCGTTCCCTCGTCGAGGTCTCGTGCCCGGGACAGAGGTGTGGGCCGTCGAGGGCCTCCTCGTGTCATGCTCGGAGACATCTTCGGTGGTGGATGCGCGGAGGATCCTTACCGGGCGCGTCTGTCGAGCACACGAGGTATCTTTCGGGAACTGTGCTGCCACCCTATGAGGATAGGGTCATCATTACGTTGGGAGCAGCGCGTCGAGGAGAGGGAATCCGCGGTTGCCCGAGGTGACGTTTGGTATTCCACGTCATCACTATAAATAGGAACCTTGGGCCCCATAACACGTTTCTGTTCTCTGCGCTCTCTCTGCTGCTGCTCTTCCAGATTTCTTCCAGTTGCGGCTTTCTGTCACAGATTCTTCTATTCCGTAGTCAAATCCTACTCTTTGATTCAAGTAAGTGGTCTATCTTCTTCATTTTCTTGTTAGAATGCATGATTTTCGGCGTTTGTAGATGTTTTAGGGCCGTGCGCGTGGGATTAGCCCGATAAACTCATACTTAGCTCGACGTATTCATGCCTAGGACCGGCAAACGCATGTTTGTGGCCGGCGCATTCATAGTTTTAGGTGATAAACTTCAGAGCTGCCCGGGGTCTTCATGATCCAGGGCGCCTGATTCATGATCGCGCCCGGTATGTTCATGGTCTTGGCCGTGGGCCTCATGGTGTGGCTTGCCATGTTCATACCTTGGGTCGACATGCTTGGAGAGTGACCGCGCAGTTGGTTTGAGGAAGAACACCGAGTTTCAGGATGTCGGGGAGGCAACCATTCGTGGAAACGGACTTACGTAGTCGTGCATGGGACGACGTGATTTATCGAGCGTATGGCTTCGTGTTCATTTGACTGGTTTCCCGTGCTCTGCAGGTAACCATGGCGGACGAGCCGAGCTCCTCCGGACGCCGCGATCGTGAAGAACAGAGTGCCGACGAGTCGGTCACCCTGATTGATACCGTGACCGACCCTTTGCTGGAATGGGTGGGCGTCGAGCCCCGGGGGATTGCGTCGGTCTACAGTCGGGACGACCGACATCCATACGCTGTCATCGAAGCGGGTCAAGACCAGCCCGGCTTCCAAAAGAACTTCGCAGTCATGCGCCCGTCATCCCGTGCAAGGATCTGCTCGGTTTATCCGGAATACAGCTTCGCGATGTATAAGATCGCGTTCAAAGATCTGGGGCTGCGGCTGCCCTTCACTGATTTCCAGGCCGGGGTCTTCACTCACCTGGAGCTGGCCCCGTCCCAGCTACATCCAAACTCTCTCGCCTTCATCCGGGCGTTTGAGTTGACGTGTCGCTACCTGAGGATCGGGGCGACCATACCGCTTTTCTTCCGGATATTTCACCTGCAGCGCCAGTCCCGAGGAGGGAAACATAGCTGGGTCTCCCTGAAGCAGTCGAGGAGACTCTTTAAAATGTATATGGACTCCGTGAGGGGTTTTAAAGACAAGTGGTATATGGTGCGGCCAGTTACCACCTCTGCTTTAAATTCTCTTTTCGAGGAGGAGGAGCCGGTGAGCGACGAGGACGGGGAGGCGGTTCTGGGCGACGATGGGAACCCTGTGTTGGGTCGTACGGCTAAAGTCCCTGTGCACTGGATGTCCCGGCATTACGAGCATGGGACGGGTTATTACCATACCGCCGCCGGGGACATGTGCACAGAAGATGAGGAGGCGTACGCCGCACTTTGCCAATTTATTGATAGCTTTCATCCTGCTCGGTGGGTTACGCGGGAAGGGGATGATATCTTGGACAAGGATGGTTACCCAACGTTCGAGTCCCGTCCGATTGATACCAAGGCGCTCGTGGAGTGCCCGGCATACAGGCAGGCTGCCCGCCTGTTAGGTTGTTGCTTGAATTTCTTTATTCGTCATTTATTTATGAAGTTTACTCGATACTGACCTAACTTTTATTTTGTGCAGGTTCGATGGCTGGTCGACATGAAAGGCTCTTGAAATTATCCTGCGACCAAAGGCGAGGCAGGAGGGTCGTGAAGGCCCCACAAGCGACGAGGATGGGCCCACCGCACAGTCCAAATGCTCCTCAGCCGGTGAGGGTGGACTCGTCGTCAAGCTCGGGGCCCACGTCGGATGGGACCCCAGAAGTTGAAGAGATCGACCCTAGTGCCGTCTTGATACAGAAGAAGAGGACCCGTGTGGAGAGTGGTCCGACTGCTGGCGAGGACGCCGGTGCCGTTAAATCTTTCGCCTTCCCCCCTTGCTTCGAAGAGGCGGGTTTTTTCGAGAGATTCCCTTCGACAGTGGTTGCCCACGAAGCTGCAGCCATAAAAAAGATGAGTAAAGAGGACCGGAAGGCGTATCTGGCCGCTAGCATGGACGGGCTGGTAAAAATGGCCGAGATGGCTTTGGTGCTATCCGAGGATGGAGGGGATTCTGCCCGTGTTGAAGAACTCGAGCAGGAGAAGGCGGCCCTGACCTCGAGCTCGCGGAAGTTAAAGGTCGCTCTGGAACGCTCCGAGGGGATGTTCCGAGAGCAGACTGCGATGCTCGATGCTGAGAGGGAGATGTTAACCCTGGAGAAGGAGAAGTCGGGGAAGTTGGCCGAGGAAGGGGAGCTTCTTCGGGCAGACTGGGATCGTCTGGGGGCCGAAGTCGAACGTTTGGCCCAGCAGGTCGAGGAAATGAATGCTGCCCTGCAACCTGCCGAGGACGAGCCCGAGGACATAGTGGCTTTGAAGAGTCGGGTGGAGCTGGTCGCCCATATCCGGCTCCTCGAGGCAGACTGCGTCGGTGCCCTGGAGGACGGGTTCAACTCTGCGGTCGGTCAACTCTCCTTGCTAAACCCTGGCCTGGTCACTGAGGGTATCGTCCACACACATCAGATCGTGGATGGCATGATCGTTCCTCCGCCCGACTCTCCAAACGCCGACAATGATGATTCCGGGGAGATCTGAATAGGATAGCGGGCCTGCGTGCCCTTGACATTTGTATTCTTTGGGCCTGCGTGCCCGTTTATTGTACGTTATGAACATCGCCGGCCTTCTTGGTCGGTTTATTATTGTTTTGTCGCCTTCGGGCATTTATATCAATGCTGTTTTACATTTTGGATGTTTTGCCCTTGTTTGAAATCATATATTTGCATGAGTTTTTAGCCTAAGTCATGGGCCCGAGGAGTGCCCGTAAGTGGCTTTGATTTGGCGAGCGAGTCTGCCGCCTCCGTTTGGCGAGTGAGTCTGCTAAGTGTTGTGCTTGAGGGGAGAGATTTTCCTTTGACCCTTTTGGATGGCCCGTTATCCTTGATGGAATGTCGGGCATTTCGGAGCGAAGTTGCTCAGTCGGGCGTGGAGCCCGTTAGGGACTATTCGCCCTTGGCGTGAACTGCCCATCGCGAGCTGGGTGTTCTGCCTTATGGGTACAACGACGGTGGGGCTCGGTATAGCTGTCCACGTCGGGCACTATCGATCGTCATCGTTTACCGCGCGATGCTGTGCCATTTTGGCCGTATGTCGGGCTTGTACCTTAGCCTTATACGAAATTGGACGTTTTTCCTCGTTGACCGAGCGCGGGTGCTGCTGGTCGAGGGTCCCAGGTGTTGGTAGTTTCTAACTGTAGTACTGCTTTAGCTTAGCAGCGTTCCAGGGTCGTGGTAATGGCTCTCCGTCTAACTGCTCGAGGTAGTACGCCCCGGTACCCGTGGTGCCGTGGACGCTGTAAGGTCCTTCCCAGTTCGCGGCCAACTTCCCTTCGCGGGAATCTTTCTGGTTCCTGCGTAATACCAGACTGCCTATTTCGAACTCGCGCTTGATGACCTTGTCGTTGTGGCGCAGAGCCACTCGTTGTTTTAGGGTGGCTTCGCGCAGGGCTGCACCCGATCGGATTTCCTCGACAAGGTCGAGTTCATCCCTTAGTGCTTCGTCATTCATTTCTTCGTCGAGGGGTTCCTCCGTTCGCCGGGATGGTTCCATGATTTCGACCGGGATGACAGCTTCGGTGCCGTACGTCAGTCGGAATGGTGTTTCACCCGTCATTGAATGGGGTGTGGTGTGGTATGCCCATAAGACGCTGTGGAGCTCCTCGACCCATCCTCTTTTGGCTTCGCTGAGTCGACGTTTGAGCCCTCGGAGGATGACTCTGTTCGCGGCTTCGGCTTGCCCGTTGGTCTGAGGGTGCTCGACCGACGTGAAATGTTGTTTTGTCCCCAGTTTGGTGACGAAGTCTCGGAACCCGTGGTCGGTGAACTGGGTACCATTGTCGGTCACCAGGGCCTGCGAAATTCCGAACCTGGCGAGGACGTTTCTTTTGTAGAAACGAAGGATATTGTGCGAGGTGATTTTTGCGAGTGCCTCGGCCTCGATCCACTTCGTGAAGTAATCCACGGCGACGATTAGAAATTTGTTCTGGTAGGTTCCTTGCACGAAGGGCCCGAGGATGTCCATGCCCCACCAGGCGAACGACCATGGGGACGACAATGTGTTCAGCTCGTGCGGGGGGGCGAGGTGTATATCCCCGTGCTTCTGGCACTTGTCACATTTTTTCACGTGTTCCTTGGCGTCCTGTTGCATCGTCGGCCAGTAATATCCTGCTCGGAGGGCTTTCCTTGCCAAGGATTTACCGCCCATGTGCTGGGCGTTAATCCCTTCGTGTATCTCCCGCAGTACGTCGGGGATGGCGGACTCGTCGATGCATTTCAGGAGGGGAATGGAGAATCCTCTTCGGTACAGTTTCTGCTCGAGGACAACATAGGAACATGCTCGTCGCTTGATTATGGCAGCTTCGGCCTGGTTCGACGGGAGTTCTCCCTTTGTCAGGAAATTATAAACCGGGGTCATCCAGGACGTGGCATCCCCGATGGCGTGGATCTCGACCGTAGTCGAGGGTGGTTCGATACTCGGGCGTGCCAGAGATTCCTGGATGACGGGTTTATTCCCGCCCTTCTTTCGTGTGCTCGCGAGTTTGGACAATATGTCCGCCCTCGTGTTTTGCTCGCGGGGAACATGAGAAATTTCTGCACGTACGAACTTTGTCATGTGTTTTTTGACTAAGTTCAAATACTCAATGAGGTTGTCATTTTTGGCCTGGTAGCTTCCCTGTACTTGAGAGGCGACGAGCTGGGAGTCGGTGTAAATTTGAACCTCGCGGGCTCCTAGGTCCTCGGCTAATCTCAGTCCTGCGAGCAAGGCTTCATATTCTGCCTGGTTATTTGACGTCGGGAAGGAGAGAACCAAGGAGTGCTCGATCACTACACCTTCTTCGTTTTCCAGGAGGATCCCTGCGCCGCTACCGGACGAGCTGGAGGCTCCATCAACGAAGATGGTCCACTTGTGTTCCTTCCCCGGGGGAAGGTCGTGAGTGGTCATCTCCGCGACGAAGTCGGCCAAGGCTTGTGCTTTCAGGGCCTTCCTGCTCTCGTACTGAATGTCGAATTCGGAGAGTTCCAAGGACCACTTCAGCATCCTGCCCGCCATATCTGGCCGACCCAGGAGTTGCCTCACCGGCTGATCGGTTCGCACGATGATGGTGTGGGCTAGAAAGTAGTGTCTGAGCCTCCTCGCAGCGTTGATGAGGGCCAGGGCAACCTTTTCTATCTGTTGATATCTGCTTTCGGGGCCTTATAAGGCTTTGCTCGTGAAGTAGACAGGTTTCTGCCCGTCAGGGGTCTCGCGGACAAGGGCTACGCTGATGGCTTCGTTCGAAACGGCCAAGTATAAGTACAGTGGTTCCCCGTCGTCTGGTCGAGACAACACGGGCGGTTGAGACAGGCTCTGCTTCAGATGGCGAAGTGCGTGCTCGCATTCCTCGTTCCATTCGAAGGCTGCTTCCTTTCGAAGGAGCTTGAAGAAGGGGAGGGCGTGCTGAGCGGACTTCGCGACGAAGGGGATAGTGACGTCAACATGCCGTTCATGATTTGTATCGACTTCTTCGACGTCGGTGTCGGGAGGTCGGAGAACGCCCGACATTTGTCGGGGTTGGCTTCAATCCCTCGTTCTGTTAGATAGAATCCAAGGAATTTTCCTGCCTTAACTTCGAACGTGCACTTCTCGGGGTTGAACCTCATTTTGCACTGTCTTGCTTGGGCGAAGACTGTCTTGAGATGAGCTGCGTGATCGGTGTCTGCTCGGGATTTGACGATCATGTCGTCCATATATACCTCGAGCATGTCGCCAATCTGTTTGTTGAACACTTTGTTCATCATACGTTGGTAAGTTGCACCGGCGTTCTTCAGACCGAAGGGCATTACGTTGTAGAAATAGTTGCCCGAGCTGGTCATGAACGCCGTGCAGTGTTTGTCGCCCAGAGCCATTGGGATTTGATTATATCCCGAGTAGGCGTCCATGAACGACAAAGTCTTGTAGCCGGCCGAATTGTCGACCAGCATGTCTATGTTAGGTAGAGGAAAAGCATCCTTCGGGCAAGCCCGGTTGAGGTCGGTATAGTCAACACACATTCTCCATTTTCCATTATTCTTTTTAACAAGTACAACATTTGACAGCCAGGTGGAGTACCGGGCTTCAGAAATAAAATTTGCCTCTAGGAGGTCTTTTACAGCTTTTTCAGCAGCCTCCGTTTTTTCTGGAGACTGCCTACGCCTACGTTGTACTACGGCCTTGGCGGCTGGATCAATGGCGAGGTGATGACAGGCGACCTCAGGGTCGAGTCCGGGCATCTCTGCAGCGCTCCAGGCGAAGAGATCAGCATTCTCGCGCAGACAGGCCTTGATTTGCTTCCTGGCCAAGTCGGGGAGGTCTTTGCCAATCTTCACTCCCTTGGTCGGGTCTGCTCCGAGGGGAACGAGTTCAAAATCACCGTCCGGAATAGGTCGGAGTGGGATTTGCTCGCTGCTGGATGGCTCGTCCTGGTCGAAGCGAGCGTCGAGGGCTATGGAGTCGACCTTTGGTGGAGCCTTCTGGACTTCTTCCTCGGGGGATGCTTTTCTGTCGGGCTCCTGCTTTGTCCTCTTGGTGGGTCTGGTCCCCACAGTCGGCGCCACTGATCTGACCTGATCAGAAATGGACCGTCACGGCTGGCTCCGAGCAGAAAGCTTTTTTGAACAAGGTGGGGGGGGGGGGGGGGGTACCTGCAAGGCACTCCGATGCTGAAGTAAGTAGGAGTACGAGCAGATAATAGCAAGTTTGAGGTTAGAATGATGAATACCTGACCCTCTGGAAGCAGAGGGTATTTATAGCCCCCGGTGCTGGGCCAAGGTTCCTCCATTGGGCCGGGCAGGTTTGGCCCAATGGAGGAACTGCCAGGTTCTACGTGGGTAGTGGGGACCCGCACGTGGTCCCCTTCCTGGATGTTCTGCGTAAAGTGCGGGCGGACGGAGACGCGGTCTTTCCGGAGTATCGTTGGGGGAACAGTGGACTGAGTCTGCCCTAGTTGGGATGCTCGAGGCAATGTCGAGCTGGACAGCAGGATGTCGAGCTGGACATCAGGACGTGGAGCTGGACCGCAGTATGTCGAGCTGGACATCAGGATGTGGAGCTGGACCGCAGTATGTCGGGCACGGCTGTGACCCTTTGGTCGGCGTGGTCCTCAGTAAGTCCATTTGGACTGGGCCTTAGCAATGCTTTTGGGCCTGTCGGGCCCAGTCCAGAACACCTAGAATGACCATTAGTGATGAATTAACCCATTTTTGCAACAAAATATTTGAAAATTTGATGACAAAATATGGAGTAAGACACAAAGTTGCTACTTCCTATCATCCATAATGTAGTGGGCAAGCTAAAATTTCAAATAGAGAAATAAAAAGGATTTTAGAAAAAGTTGTTAATCCTTCTAGGAAAGATTGGTATAGGCATTTGCATAATGCCTTATAGGCATATAAGACAACCTTTAAGACTCCCTTAGGCATGTCTCCATATAGACTTGTCTATGGGAAGGCATGCATTGAGTTAGAGCATAAGGCTTTTGGGCAGTTGATAACTTGAACTTTGATTTATCCAAGGCTGGCCAAGCTAGAATGCTTCAACTTAATGAGCTGGAGGAGCATAGGTGTGATACGGTGGGAGAACTAACTTAGTTGTTTTGCGTTTGATCGCAAATGTTGCGGTTAGCAAGAGTCGCCACTGACTTTTCTTTTATCCAAAAGGAAAGGTGAAAAAGCACAGGAAAGACCTTTGAGATTGTTTCTTGAGTTCGAAGGGTAGATTATGAAAAGGGAAGGTATTAGCATCCTTTTCATCCATGGTTTTCCATGGGCTCTTAGTTACTTTCTAGATCACTTGCTTTTGTTTGAAAATGTGCTTTGTGTGGTTTTTGAAAGTATTTTGTAAAGAGGCCTTTGTCTAGGCAAACTTTGTAATGATTCTTGTTTGTAAGAATGTATACAAAAGTGTCGATCTTTTTTGAAAATGTTTTCAAGTTTGAAGGTGTTTTGAAAATAGCAAGGATGTTTTTGTTTTGAATTTGAGCAAGTAACTAGGAACATTCTACCTACTCAAAAGTCTTTCATGTTTATTTCCTCTTTCTTTTGACATTTTTATCTTACCATTGATTTGGTAAGTAACTCTATCTTTGGATGTAAAAGGGACGGGCGTGGGTCATTGTATAACCATGATTAGCAATGTTGTAAGATATCTTATCATTCTCTTTTAAAGGACTAAGATCATTTTTGAAAGGGAACTTTGATAGCGTCATCAAGGGACTGTGATCTTGTATTTTGCTTGTTTTTGCTAAGATACCTCACATGCATAATATGGCCATTTTTGTAAGACAACCAAGTGGATTTACCCTAGGGGTGCATGTGTGCAAGTGTATTAATTTACATGTTTGATTTGTCTTTGATTAGGGTTTGCTACTTGTTGGTTTTAGTCTTTCTATACAAAACCCTAATTACTAGCATTTGTATATAAAACGATAAATTGCCGAATTTAAAATTACTACGCTATTACATCATTTAGGGGAGGGGGTGTACAAATTACAAATGGGGAATATTGCAAGAAATTAAATCTAAATAATTATTACAACCATATTGAATTTTTTTAATAAATATACAAAATAAGGATAAAATGCAAAAATATGAAATGTAAGAAGAAATGTGATTTTTTTATTTGTTTTTTTTAAGAAAAGGATTTTTGACCTAATTAATTAAAATAAAATAATTAACTAAAAATAAGAAAATTAAGGTTAAGTTAGTAAACTAAATTAATTTAAAGAAAACACGTTTTTTAGGGTTTTTGTGAATTTAATTAAATAATTAAATAAAAATAATTAAATAAAAATCCTAAATTTTAAATTGATTTTAATTTACAAGAAAAATAAATAATATAATATAATAATAATTAAAATTAAATTATCTAAGTAAAAGGGGTAAATTTAATTATTAAAGAAAATATAAAAGAAATGTTTTTGTTCTTTTATTTTTGTAAATAAAAAATAAAATATAAAAATGTGAAAATAATAAATAAAAATATTCCTTTGGGTTTTTATTACTAACAATAAAAATTAATATTAATAATAATACTAATAATAATAATAATGAAAAAAAAGTAGAAAAAATAAAATGGGCCAGGATGTATGAACAACAAGGCAGGGGGTTAGATCATAGCAAAAAAATAAGGCCCAAACAAAAGGTGGCCCAGGCGCTGCAAAAAGCCAAAAAATGTGAGAAAAATGCAAAAAGGTCACGTCGGGGCTTGAACCCAGGACCTAAGGGTGACAGACGCGCGCGCTTTAACCACTGGGGTGGTGATACATCCGTTAACTTAAACAAAACAACAAATATATAACATAAGTCCTGCCCTAAATATACTTCATCTTCAACCTCCAGCCAGAATCCCTGTAACTTATTTGTTTCTCAACCATTTGCAAAAATGTAAACATGAAAGTTGTGTAAAATTTCATCATGAATCCAGAAATGTAAATAACTAAAACTATAGATTAAAGATGAATGAAAATTTCTAATGGTACCAAATTCTGACCTAACTTTTCCAGGATGTTCAGATTCAAAATTCTAACTACTCAAGCAATATAAATGAAATCTAAAGACATGGTTAGTTTCAGGACTATGATGTCTAATTTTTCATTCACAAATTAAACATTAATGATGCTTGTATGAAGAGTTCCAAGTTAAGGAAACTTACCTCAAAACTAGAAATTTTATTCTGAGTTTGAGCACTCCTCAAGATGTTGTGATGATCAGAATAGCTCCACCGAGGTCCCAAGAAGCTAATGCAATGTTTAGTTTGTACTAAAGATGGCTGAATCGCGCTGGAGAAGTACAAGTGCAAAGATTGGTTTTTGAAAATGGAGGATGGTGTTAATGGTGTTACAGTCTTGTAACAGTGTGTGAGATGAGTTCTAAATGATGTTTAGAAGCTTTAGGAACAAAAAGGCTTGAAAACGCACGAGGGAGATCTGAGTTTCAAACTTTTAGTCAG
Organism: Vicia faba; assembly: GCA_948472305.1. Lineage (NCBI taxonomy): Eukaryota > Viridiplantae > Streptophyta > Magnoliopsida > Fabales > Fabaceae > Vicia > Vicia faba. Next base: position 922,768,690 of record OX451736.1, on the reverse strand, counting down.
GTTATGCAAGGATGGAGGTTGTGATACAGTTTAGAGTTCTTGAGAGTTTTTGGGCTTAAGCATGCGTGTGTTTTCTGGCAAATGGCTTGTACATAAGTAATGAGAAGGTTTTTGTGCTTGAGAGGGTCAGAAGTACAAGATATAGGCTGAATGATATGCTACTTGATTTTGAAGAAAAGTGGGAGCATGTTCCAAGATTAAGTACAAGCATGGGTTGAGTGATTGTAAGGCTTGAGAGAAACTTCTCTTGAGTTATAGGACGTGTATGATCAGAAGAAAACAATTGAAAGGCTCAAGAACAAGTTTTGTGCATAAAGCTACTTTTTCAAAATGGTAGTGTGTACTTTCTTCCTAAAATGGATATAAAGCATGACATTGCATTGAATGCTTGAGTTGATACCTCTAACAGCTGTGCAAGCATTTAATTATGGAGTTCATAATAAGTTTGAGGCCTGCAAAGCAGAGATTATGCAACATAGGTTTTAGATTTGAATTTTGTTCATCACAAAATTTACCTTGTAAAACAACTTGAAACCCCAACTCCCGAGCTTCGATTATCCTTGCTCACAAATGATCTCAAGGAGTTCTTGGACATTTTGTAAATCTTATAATATTCTCTACAACCCCTCTTTGAATCACTTTTGCAAAATCCAAATGGAACTAGGTGAAACTTGGGTCAGAAGTTAGGTCAAAATCCTGACCAAAAATGTTCAAAATTTCACTAAGTGTTTAGTTTCATGACCATGACTTCATGGATTAATAAATTGAGATCCAAGAATTTCTAGGAGAAGTTGTGTAAAGCAATGTTGTAGATCTCATGGAGATCTACAACTTTCATGTTGAAAGTTTCTTTGAATCATCTTGCACCATGGTGAAAAATTGGCTCAAAGTTGTGAAAAAATATGAAGTTTTCAACAATTAGAAAATTTTCTAAGTTTGAAAACTTTGACTTTTCAAAATGATATCTTTACTTATTGATTTCTTGATGAACAAGTTTCATATTTTGACATGTTTTGATGAATTGTGATTTTTGACACATAATTTTGACCAATAAGTCAAAGTTTGACTTTTCAGTGTACAATTGACTTTTGATCAGTTGACTGAAAATCCACTATCAATCCAATTGATATTGAGCAATGTTTTGAGTCATGCCATTAGGTTAAAATGATGCAATTGAACTCTTAAGATCATTCCTCAAAACAATTAACCAATTGCTAGGTTAAAAACCAGAAATTGCCCTTTCTCAGTCAAAACCCTAATTTTGACCATTTTGCCCTTTTGATGATTTGGTCAAATTTCTTGAGGAATTATGGTCCAAACTTGATAAAATGATACATATGAGTTTATAATGTTTATGTGTATAAAAAATTATGAAGTTTGACTGTAAATTGGCCATATTTGACTTTTTCCCCAATACATCTGATTTTTAGGTCAACTGCTCAATTGATTGAGCAAAAATGTGATCCAAGACTTGAAACTTAACATGAGTAATATTGGGGGTCCATAATGATCCATGAAAGTCATTTGAGGAATTGAAAGTTCAATTATCCTTGTGAAATCTCAAACCCTAATTTCAGTCATCAGTGCTTAAGGAGGTGTCTTGAGCTGATCAAACCTTGTGCAATCTTGAACCAAAGGAGATCTTGTGAGAAAATATTTGATAAATGAGAGGAAAAATTTTGGGGTACAACAATAGGCTATTCTCTTATGAAAATGTTGAATTATACAAAGAAAATACTAAGAAGTGGCACAAAAGGAAGTTCCCGCAGAGGGAATTAGTTGAAGGGCAGCCTGTTCTCTTGTTCAATTCTAGATTGAAACTTTTCCCTGGAAAGTTAAAATATAGATGGATGGGCCATTTAAACTCCTAAGGATTTATACTTATGAGGAATTTGATCTTTTAAACAAGAAAAAAGGAGAAAACTTTAAAGTAAATGGTCAAAGGGTGAAAATGTACTATGGTAAGTTCTCAAACAACACAAGAACCACCATGTTTTTGAAGGATTCTATCTGAATTTTCCCCATAGTCAGGCTAAAGGACTATAAAATAATTCTACTGGGAGGCAACCCAGTTTAATTTTTAGTTTTTAGTTAGTTTTATTTTTCAGGTATCATGATTATGGAGTTAAGGTGTAGAAGAAGAAGAGAGTTATTGACAAGTCATGTCGTGACTGAGAAAGCTGAAGCAGTCTTACACGAGAATAGCTAAAAGTGACTGATGTATTTCCATGAGAAGTGTCTTGAGATATGCAAGTGTTTAGATATGTGATCAAAAAAGTGAAGAGGTAAAAAGGGAGAGTAAGGCGCACACGCATAGCAGTCTGCTTTGCAGCAGAGTGACGTTGCACAATAAGATACCCATTTATTGCTTTTGGAACACTTTCATGATTATTAGTAGCTAGGGTTAATCATCACCATACCCTAGGGTGTCTAAACAGGGTAATGTGTCACAAATTAAAATTGTCCTTTACCAATTGTGTACATTACCTCCCCCCCTCTCCACTCTTAACCCTTCAACTTCATAATTGCCTTTCACAAAGAAAAACCTCACACTACTTCTTTAGTATTCAAAACCGTTCCACCACCCTCTATAAACTCCAACAATCATAATCACTCATATCACCTCAAACCTTTCTCTCATTCTTATTCAAGAACTTGAAACTTCTCAAAACCCTAACATTGAAACCCACCTACTCACAGAAAAGAATCAAGATGTGTGCTAGGAAAAACTCTACTCCATCCATGGACATTTCCGATGATGACGGAAGTGACTGTGAGATCTTTATTAGCGACGATTCTAGAAAGAGGTTCATTGACTGTGTAATATGGTGGGAGAGATTACTTAGGTGTTTTGCGTTTTATTGTAGTTGTTGTGGATAGCAAGAGTCACCACCGACTTTTCTTTTATCTGAAGGTGAGAAAACACTTAGAAGGGGGGGGGGGGGGGGGGTTGAATAAGTTTCTCTTTTTCTTTTCTTAAATGCTCAACAATAATGGAAAGACACAATTATTTTTTATCCTGGTTCGTTTGAACTCAAACTACTCCAGTCCACCCGCCAAGGTGATTTCGCCTTTCTCAACAAGGACTTAATTCACTATAATTAAACTGATTACAATCACACAACCAAACTGTTGTGACTAACAATTCAAAGCACAAGTAAACTTACAATTGACTAACACCACTAAGACTCAAACTAGTCCTAGCCTTCTTGAGAAATCTGACCAAACTTGGTCTCTCAAGGAACAATTACAAGAATTAAATCTTTACAGATAGTGAAACAAATTGATTCTTAGAAAGCTATATCACAAACTGTGATTTTTCACTAAGATTAGTTTTGCACAAAGTGTTTGTAAAATGATTTGTGAGCAGCATAATATTTTCACGTCATTAGGTTGTACGCTTGCAATAAATGATCTTCTATTTATAGCATGAAGAAAACGACTGTTGCTGCCTTCAAAAGTGTGGAGCAATTAATGTTTGCGTGTTTGCTTGCAATATTGCATTTTCCAATGAACTAGCGTAGACACTTGAGTGCATGTAGCCGTCTTTTCATTTAATGAACAAACGACACTTGTCAGAGCATGTTTCCTGAAACTTGACAAGGCTTGTTAGCTTCTTTATTCTTTCAGAACTAGCTTCACGTCTTGCTTCAGAATATGCTTGCAAATAACTTCTTATTAGCGCTTGCTTTCAAAGTACTTCTGAACATGGTGTACATGGAAACTTGCTAAGCTTTAGAAGATGCATAAAATAGTTTCTTATCAGAGTCAGCATTAGAACTTACGCTAAAACAAATAGTTCTTTCATCAAAGAACTTCTTCATTTATTTTCAGCTCAGCACGTCAAAATGATTTTCATCTAGGAAAATACTTCAGTCAGAACATTATCTGAAACAAATAAATATGCTCATCAGAGTATCAATTATATAAAATATATTTTATTGTTATCATTAAAACTCTGAGATATGATCAGAACCTATCTTGTTCTAACAATCTCCCACTTTTTGATGATGACAAAAATATTCAGGTTTTGAAATAAAATTGAATAAGAGATAAGAATCTCCCCCTGAAATAAATATTTTTATAAGAAAAACTTCCTGAGAATTTTCATCAGAGCTTTGAGATTTTTCTTTTAGGATTTCTTCAGCAAGTCTTTTGAAGATAATGTTCGATGATTAAACTTCCAGAGTTTAGTGATACCTGCACAATTCTTTAAACAGAGTAAGAAATCTTTTTATTTTGTTAGTAATGTTTGAGAATTAGTCCCATAACTGTTAATCAGAGATTAGATCAAAATACTCATTTTCTCCCCCTTTTTGTCATAATAAAAAAGTATATAAAATTAAAGAGCGTAAAAAGTTTTTTTTTAATAAAAAAAATTCAGAGGTACAAAACAAAACAAAAACAAGAATCAGAATGACACTAAGATTTTTATATGAAAGAGAAGGTTGAATTTTGAAAGAGAAGGTAAAAAGTGAGAAAGGGTTTTTACAAAGGTATTCATATGAAAACTTGAGAAAAAAGGGTTATAAAAATAAAACTGTAAAAAAGAGTTTAAGAAAAAATTAATTAAAAAGAATCTAATCATTACTAGCATTTAATGATATTGGAAATTGAGGGGAAATCGTGAGATTTGAGCAAATCATAACAGTTACCTAGGAACGGCGTCAATAGCTTAGCACGCGTGACCTTTCAGAAACACACCACTTGTTCATCTCCTGAAGGTTGCATGGGACAGTTGTTTGATATAACGAACTGCTGAACTATACTTGTAATGAAACGTTAGAACATTTCAGAACTTTATATATAGCTTCTGATATAACTTATCTTCTAACTTCTGAAGTGTTGTTAATCAGAACATTCATTTCAGAACATTCTGAAGGCAAACACAAAAGATAAATACAATTTTATTCAGGACATAATTCCATATAAATATTTTTCAAAATGAATTTAAATCTATCTTCTGAAAGGGGTTTGGTAAAAATATCAGCCCATTGATGGTCTGTTTTTACAAAGTTTAAATTTAAAATTCCTTTCTGAATGTAGTCCCTTATAAAATGATATTTAATTTCTATGTGTTTAGCTTTAGAATGCAAAATGGGATTTTTAGAAAGACAAATTGCAGAAGTATTGTCACAGAAGATAGGAATCTTACTTTCATAAAGATTAAAATATTCTACCTGACTTTTCATCCAGGTCATCTGAGAACTACATCCAGCAGCAGATATATACGCAGCTTATGTTGTTGAAAGTGCAATTGTTGCTTGCTTCTTGCTGTACCACGAGATAAGATTGTCACCCAGAAACTGGCAGCTTCCAGAGGTGCTCTTTCTTTCAATTCTATCTCCAGCAAAATCAGCATCACAATAACCTACTAGTCTGAAATCTTTTGATCTTCTGTAACACAGACCCAGATTAGTAGTACCTTTCAGATACCTCAGAATTCTCTTAACAGTAGTTAAGTGAGATTCTCTAGGATCTGATTGGAATCTAGCACAAAAACATAAGCTGGATAATATATCAGGTCTAGATGCTGTCAGATAGAGAAGGGATCCAATCATACCTATGTAGAGCTTCTGATATACCTTCATACTTACCTCATCTTTTCTCAGAATGCATGTTGGATGCATTGGTGTCTTAGCATCTTTGCTTTATGACATCTGAAATTTCTTTAGAAGCTCTTTAACATACTTCTTCTGATGTATGTAAGTACCTTATGGAGTCTGGTTAATTTGTATTCCCAGAAAGAACTTTAATTCTCCCATCATGCTCATCTCAAATTCTGCCTGCACGGTCTCAGCAAATTCTTTTCCAAGAGAGATATTAGAGGTTCCAAAAATAATATAATCAACATAAACTTGACAAATCAAAATGTCATTTTTAAATTTCTTTCTGAATAAAGTTGTGTCCACTTTCCCTCTGGTAAAATCTTTTTCTAAAAGAAAATTACTCAAACGTTCATACCAAGCTCTGGGAGCTTGTTTTAAACCGTATAAAGACTTTTTTAATTTAAAAACATGTTCTGGATACTTTGAGTCATTAAAGCCAGGAGGTTGATAGACATAAACTTCTTCTTCTATATAGCCATTTAAAAATGCACTTTTAACATCCATTTGCTATAATGAAATGTTATTTTGAATAGCAAAAGAAATTAATAATCTAATAGATTCTAACCTGGCGACTGGGGAAAAGGTTTCATTATAATCAATTCCTTCTTGTTGACTATAACCCTGTGCAACCAGTCGTGCTTTGTTTCTGACCACCTCTCCTTGCTCATTTAGTTTGTTTCTGAAAACTCATTTAGTTCCTATAATGTTGAATCCTTTGGGTCTTGGAACTAGATCCCACACATCGTTTCTGGAAAATTAATTGAGTTCATCTTGCATTGCTAAGATCCAATCATTGTCTTCCAGAGCTTCATCAATAGAGGTTGGCTCAATCAGAGATGCCAATCCAAACAATGATTCTTTATTGATTCTGAGAGAGGATCTTGTTCTGATGGGATCTTCTTTTCTTCCAATAATCACGTCTTCTTTATGAGCTGAAGAGATTATGGGAAACCTTTTCTGAGTGGGTTGTTTAGAGATTCTGAGATTATACAGAGCATTATCAAGAGGAGGATCTTCTGAGTTTTCCTTTGCTTTTGAGTCTTCCTTTGCTTCTGACTTTTCAGAGTTTGAGAGATGATCTTCTGTACCTACAGAAATACCAATTTGCTTTGGCTGTTGCTGGCCAAGCTTATCATCAAATCTGACTTTGATTGATTCTTCAACAATCAGAGTTTCTGTGTTGTATACTCTATAGCCTTTTGAGCATTCAGAATATCCAAGCAGAAAACACTTTTGTGCATTTCCAATGGTTCCAGAACCAATAATCTTATGTTTCTGATTGCCCCTGAAACCTGCGAATCTTTTAGATTCCAGGCTTTGGAACATATGCTTTCTTTCCTCTATGTGTAGAGAGAATCCAGAGTCTAGGTGTTAATACTGGAGTTTCAACCTTGTTGTTAAAAATATCTGCAACATAGATGATTTTGTCTTTTGGTACCCATATCTTTATGGGTCCTCTTAGGTTAGAGTATTTAAAGTTCTGTTTGAACTTTCGATTAGCATAAGAGTTTCCAGAATGTGATGTATATTTAATATTATGTGTGTGTCCAAATTTGAATTGTTTGTTCAGAGGTTTATATGTGAAAGTCATCTTAGCAACATGTTTTGGTATATATGTCTCCTTCCCTTTGGGAGTTTCATATCCAATTCCTCTTATGTTGTTCCCACTAACTCCATAGATCATTAAAGCCATTTTGCTTCTATCTATGTTTTTAGCCAGAAACTTTTGAAAGCTTTGATCATATTCCTTTATAATCTTATCAGCATTACTGGGATCCTCTGATATTATTTCCTTCTAAGAGTTTTGTAAATTATTTTCTAGTTATGAAATCTTTTCTTTTAACTCAGAGTTTTCTGATCTCAGACTTTCAGTTTCTTCAGAGTCAGAAGCAAGATCCTTTTTCAGGTTCTTGAATTTGACTCGAAGCTGCTGATATCTTTCCAGAATTTCACTCAGACTTTCTTCCAGTTCAGCTTTAGTAAAATTAATAGTAAAGTCAGGAAATACCTCTTCAGCGTCTGATTCAGATTCAGATTCAGAAGATTCAGAGACATATAATAAGTTATCTGTTTGAGCTATATTGACTTGTTCATCTTCTAATTCTGTTCCGTCTTCAGAAGATTCAGAGTCATCTCCTGTTCTTCTGGAGTTTCTGAAATTCTTCTGCATGTGCTTCCACAGCTGATTGATTCTTCTGAATGGAAAGAACAATTCGTCTTCTTCTGACGAGGATTCTCTAGAGTTTTCTGCTTCTGCTTCTGTCTGCAAAATTTTGGTTTCATATTTGTTAGATTTCAGAGCGATAGACTTATATTGCTTCTGAGGCTCATCATCTTCTAACTCTATCTCATGGCTTCTGAGGGAGCCGACAAGTTCTTCTAGAGATATTATGTTCAGATCTTTTGCCAGTTTGAGAGCTGTGACCATTGGTCTCCACTGTTTTGGTAAACTTTTGATGATCTTCTTTACATGATCAGCAGTTGAGTACCCTTTGTCCAGCACCTTTAGCCCTGCCACCAGAGTTTGGAATCTAGAGAACATTGTTTCAAAGGTTTCGTCTTCTTCCATTCTGAAGGCTTCATACTTCTGAATGAGCATAAGGGCCTTGGTTTCTTTTACTTGCATGTTGCCTTCATGCGTCATTCTCAGAGAATCAAACAAGTTCTTAGCTATTTCTCTGTTTGTGATTTTCTCATACTCTGAATATGAGATGGCACTCAAGAGAATCGTTCTGTCCTTGTGATGATTTCTGAAGTCTTGCTTTTGATGATCTATCATCCTTTTTTTGTCAATCTTGTTTCCTTCTGAGTCTATAGGATGTGTGTAACCATCCAAGACTATATCTCATAAGTCACTATCATGACCTAGAATGAAACTTTCTAGTATATCTTTCCAATATTCAAAATCTTCTCCATCAAATACAGGAGGTTTGTTGTAGCTATTGTTGTTTTGTTCAGTTGCCATTGTATTTTCTTTCTGGATATTTTTCTGACACGGTTAAGTGTTGCGCTCAGAGTCAAGCTCTGATACCAATTGAAGGTGAGAAAACACTTAGAAGGGGGGTGGGGGGGGGGGGGGGGGTGGGGGTTGAATAAGTTTCTCTTTTTATTTTTTCTTAAATGCTCAACAATAATGGAAAGACACGGTTATTTTTATCCTGGTTCGTTTGAATACAAACTACTCCAGTCCACCCGCCAAGGTGATTTTTCCTTTCTCAACAAGGACTTAATTCACTATAATCAAACTGATTACAATCACACAACCAAACTGTTGTGACTAATAATTCAAAGCACAAGTAAACTTACAAGTGACTAACACCACTAAGACTCAAACTAGTCCTAGCCTTCTTGAGAAATCTGACTAAACTTGGTCTCTCAAGGAACAATTACAAGAATTAAATCTTTACAGATAGTGAAACAAATTGCTTCTTAGAAAGCTATATCACAAACTGTGATTTTTCATTAAGATTAGTTTTGCACAAAGTGTTTGTAAAACGATTTGTGAGCAGCAGAATATTTTCACGTCATTAGGTTGTACGCTTGCAATAAATGATCTTCTATCTATAGCATGAAGAAAACGATCGTTGCTGCCTTCAAAAGTGTGGAGCAATTAATGTTTGCGTGTTTGCTTGCAGTATTGCATTTTCCAATGAACTAGCGTAGACACTTGAGTGCATGTAGCCGTCTTAGCATTTAATGAACAAATGGAACTTGTCAGAGCATATTTCCTGAAACTTGACAAGGCTTGTTAGCTTCTTTATTCTTTCAGAACTAGCTTCACGTCTTGCTTCAGAATATGCTTGCAAATAACTTCTTATCAGCGCTTGCTTTCAAAGCACTTCTGAACATGGTTTACATGGAAACTTGCTAAGCTTTAGAATATGCATAAAATAGTTTCTTATCAGAGTCAGCATCAGAACTTGCGCTAAAACAAATAGTTCTTTCATCAAAGAACTTCTTCATTTATTTTCAGCTCAGCACGTCAAAATGATTTTCATCTAGGAAAATACTTCAGTCAGAACATTATCTGAAACAAATAAATATGCTCATCAGAGTATCAATTATATAAAATATATTTTATTGTTATCATCAAAACTCTGCGATATGATCATAACCAATCTTGTTCTAACATTATCCAATAAAGGAAAGGGTGAAAAGAACAGGAAAGACCTTTTGAGAATTTTCTTGAGTTCGAGGGGTAGATTATGAAAAGGGAAGGTGTTAGCACCCTTTTCATCCGTAGTTATCTACGGGATCTTAGTTGCTAGCTCACTTTGAAATGCTTTGTAAATGTGTTTGTGCTTGGTGTAAGTTTGAAAATATTTTAAAACGCCTTTGTTTCGGTAAACTTTGTAATGATTCTAGTTTCAGCGAGAATGTATACAAGGTGTTGGTTTTGAAAATAGTTCAAAGAGATGTTTGTTTTTGGAAAGATGTTTTGAAAGTGTGAGTGTGGAAATGGTTTTAGTTTGTGAGCGAGAAACTATGAGCATTCTACCTACTCAAAAAGTCTTATTTCTTTTCCTCCTCCCTTAGATAGTGTTATCTTACTATTAGTTGGTAAGAAACCATATCATTGGATGTGAAGGGACAGGCGTGGGTCGTCGTACAATCATAGAAGGAAACATTGTAGGATACTTTAGCAATTTGTCGTAAGAGTCTAAGATCGTTTATCGAAGACAGTGTCGAAGGGTCATGGAGGGACTACGATCTTGCATTCGAGGGCCTTTGCTAAAGTATCCCACGTTCGAGGCACATGACTGTTTTATTCTAAGGCAACAAGTGTGGGTTAACCCTAGAGGTGCGAGTGTGAAAAGTGTGTTATTTTCATGTATTTATCTTGAATTGGGGTTGTCTACTTGTTGGTTTTATGTATTGCCATATAGACCCTAATTACTAGCAATAATATGGAAAGTGATAAATTGCAGAAAGTAAATGTCCTACGCTATTACATCATTTTAGGGGATGGGGGATACAAATTACAAATGAGGATGAAAGAAATTAAAACCTAATTACTATTATAATCATATTTAATAAAGCAAAATAAAATGTACAAGAATATAAAGATAATATAAAAGAAAAGAAAAAAAAATTGTCTTTATGGTTTTTTGGGTAGAAAAGGTTTTATGGTTAACCTAATTAATCTAGTTAATTTATAAGAGAAATTAATTAATTATTTAACAAGACCTAAAATCTAAGTTAGTTAAAGTAAACCATACGTCTAATTTGCTTGCTTAGAAAATAATTTTGTTAATATTAATTTGGAAAAGAAATTTTTTTATAAAAATAAAAAAATCTAATTTAATTAACAAAATGAAATAAAGTATTAAACTATTTTTAATTTAGTTATTTTAAGAAAATATATATATTTGTATTTTTGGTTTTAATAAAATAAATAGGTATATATATATATATATATATATATATATATATATATATATATATATATATATATATATATATATATATATATTTGTATTTTTGGTTTTAATAAAATAAATAGGTAAATAAAAAGATAATGAAACTATAAAATGAATGAAAAGAAACGAGCTAGGAGGTTTGAAACATATATAAGAGGTTTAAATGTAGCAACATGCCCAAAAATAGTTTTTTGTTAGAAAACAGAAATGAAATAAAAAAAGAAAAGAAAATAGGCATGCGTGAAGTAATGTTGAAGGGTGCAGAAAGCAAAGATGTCTAGACTTAGTAAGCAAATTCACAGATCCTATGTGTCTGGGTTGTGGTGGTGCATCGTATGATAGCGTGTCCTGGCGTTTGATGTTGATCAAATGATACTGGGTGATGGTGTATGATAATTAGGGCGGAGCCACAACACAAAATTGGGAGACCTATAACCATAAGGGCGGTGACAAGTGTCACCGCCAGATTAATTGAATGAAAAAGACAAAACTAAAAATGAATGGAATTTCAATCATAAATAGAAAAATATATTTTCTCTCCATTGTTCTCTTCGTTCTTTCTCTGTAACTTAGGGGCTCACCAGAAATCACCCTAGCGGCGGTCGACAACGGCAGGCAGCGTTTCTCACGGCGGCTTGGCTCCGATCTTCATTTTTTTACATCGTTTGATTCGTCTTTTCTTTCCGATTGTTAATCCATGGTTGATTTTTGCAGATCATATACGGTTGGGCGTAGATCTTCAAGGGGGTGAACTAAACCCCAGTGGTTCCAATTTGGCTTTTTGCATGGTTTTCGTGTGAGCACGTTCCGATCTATTTTTTCTTCTTCTTCTTTAGGAATTTATGAAGGGTTGGTTTGGAAACTGATGAACAATGGTTTAGGGGTTTGGTTATTTCTACAGTTCTGGGGTTTGTGTTGCTGCAACTCTGTTTATGTATTCTCTCTTTTCTGAAGGGTTTTTGTTTTACGAAAATGATGATGAATGTTTAGGGTTTTGAAACTGTTATGGATCTATTTCTGTATGTTTTTTCTGTGAACGGATTTGAAAAGGGTTTTTTATGGCTATGGCTCTATTTTTGTGTTACAGAAAAATTAATGGAGGTTTTGTTATTGTAGTTCCATGACCTTATTTTCTGTTACAGAACCAAAATGGATGTTGTTTTGTTATGTTGTTGTGGCTCCCCCTGGTTCTGCCTCTTTTTGATGTGAACTATGTTCCTGTTTTTATATTGTGAGCTTGCTTGTGAACTATGAAGGGTTTGACTTGTTGGAGTTGATATAACAAGCTTGTCACTTTTGATTTCTGATATATCAATTCTGTTGTACTTTTTCTATGCTGATTTTTTGACTTTGCTTGTTGGCCTTTGTAGTTTGGTTGCTTGCTTTTTTTCGTACCTGTACTTGTTGGTGGCTTTTGTACTTTGTTGCTTGCTGGCCTTGATAAGTTGTCTGGTTTTCTGCGCTGGTTGCTTTTTCAAATGGATTTGCATTTTGTGCAGTATATTACCTTTTGAACTTTTTCCTTTACTGTGAACCAAACAAAAGCATTGTTTTGAGATTTTTAGTAAAGCTAGGCCTATGATTTGAGTTTGGAATTTTGACTTTTCATTGAAACAAAACAAACATGAGGCCTTTTGGGATTGTTGCGTGAAAGCATGCTGTTGGGTTTGAAAATCTGATTTGATTCTTTTGATTTTTCTTTATCTTTTGTGAACCAAACTGTCTTGTGATTTGCAAAAGATTTACTCCTAGCCAATGATAGAATTTTGACTTGTGAAACAAGATTGTATGAGGCTTGTATGCTTGAATATGATGCTGAGTTTTGACATTCTGTTTTGGATTTGATTATTTTTCTTTGTCTTTTTGTGAACCAAACTTAGATTTGTGACTTGCAATAGGCAAAGCTTGGCCCTAAAAATCTAATTCCTTAATCCAAAACCCTAATGATGAACTAAAGCACTTTGCAAATTTCTTGTTCACCTTTGATTGCTTGCTAATTAATCCTTTTTCTCTTGTTTCATGTACTTGGCATTGATATGAGCTTGGAAAAATGATGAAAGGAGACTTTGAAGATGGAACCGAGGCAATACTTGAAATGGAGCAAGAATAATGAAGAATTCTTTTGCTTTGTATGGAACAAAATAGGAAAATTGTAATTTTGCTTTAAAATTGTAATTGAATTTTGTAAGGGTTAAGGACTTGTAATTTAGGCTATGGAGCTTGTTTTCCTTGTAAATTGAATGTAATAGTTCTTGAGAAGTTTAGGACATGGCCATTTTGGATACTTTTGTAAAATATTTAGAACTTCAATTCTAATTTGTAACTTTTGAATGTTGAATTAGTAATCACTTGAAAGAAAAATCCATAAGTTCTAATAATGATGTGATGACTTGAAAAAATGAGAAACTTGGCACATTCTTGCATTTTCCATGATACAACTCGGAATGGAGACTTGAATTATACTTGCATCTTGAGACCAAATCTTGAAACAACAAATTGCCTGAATCACGAAATTAAATTCTAATTGAAGTCTCTAAGATTCGAACACTTTAACTCCTAAATGCCCAAAAATGATGTACTATAAAAAACCCAAACAATTCTTTGCAAAATAGACTCCAAAATTCATCCTCAAAAGATGAACCAACAAATAATCCAAAAATCACTTCGCCATAAAAACCTGAAAATGAAGCTCACCACTTGAAAGGGGTCAAAACCCTAATTTCAAGTTCAACTTCGATTAATTTTCTTCACAAGCAAACAATGTATCATCAAAGAATCCTCAAAATCAAAAGCCTTTATCATGAATCAAAACCTAACTCAAGATAAACTCAAATGTAAACCCTAATATTGTGCAACCATTGAACCATGAACCTTGGTGTCAGAAGTGGGATTAAAAGCCCTAGGAGTATAGAGGGATATTTTCGAATGAAAGGAGAGGGCAAATTTTGGGGTACAATAGACTGTATCTCTAGTCTAGGGCTATTCTTTGAAAGGGGTTTTGCTCTCGACCTGAAGGATGAAAACATGGGCTTACAAGCAATCATTGGTTCATTGATCACCATCAAGAAGTGGTGCAAGCTGTGCCAATACCACGAACGATACAACCTTCAAATCATGAAAGAATTTTATTCTAATCTGAGTCTTTCCAACAAGAAGCTTGTAGTCATGGTGAGAGGCTTCGAAGTCTCTTATTCTGAAGGAACAATCAACATGAGGTATGGGCTGAAGAAGGTGGAAGAGGAATATCATGACATTCTGTCAAAGGCTGACGAGTTAGAGTATGAGGTTTACATGAAATCTCTTTGCAACCCCAACACCACATGGGTCGAGTCTGGAGGGGAGAAATCTATAAGAAGAATAGATCTTAAACCAGAATCCAAGGAGTGGTACCAATTCATCAAGCACTCCATAAAGCCTACCAATCACAATGATATGGTCAACAAGCAAAGGTTGGCTCTTATCCATTGTATCACCTCTAGAATGAATGTCAATATTGGAAGGATAATAGTGCAAGAAATCTAGATTTGCGCCAAGAATAAGGATGGAATGTTATATTTCCCATGTCTGATCATAACTTTGTGCACCAATCAAAGAGTGAATAGCAGAGCATCTCTGCAACCCAAAAGTTGGGTTTGATAGAAATAATTTGAAAATGTTGATGAAGCCAAAGGTAAGAAAGAGAGAGGAGGCAAGATAAAAGTCGTCTAGAGGAGACTTCAGTTTTGAAACCGACAATTTATCATGGCAAGTACTGTTGAAAATGCAGAAGGATCAAAGAGATTATTACAGATTATCAAAAAGCAAGATATGAATGGGAGTTTCAGATTTACAAAATAATGGATAATGATATTCCAACCGCTTCATTACCTGACCACATATTGGGGATGCAGGAAGAAGAAGAAGAAGAAGATGAGGACTTGGTGAATAATTAAGAAGAGAAGAAAATTAAGAGAAAGGGTAAGAAGGCAATGAAGTTTGAGCCTGTTGTTGTGAGAGATCCTGGAACATCCATTCAAGGCGTGCCTCTGGACGACTCACCTAAGAAGAAGAAGAAGAAGAAGAAGAAGAATAAGAAAGCCAAGGGAGAAGCACCAGCCAAGAAGGTGGTGCCAAAGGAAAAGACAGTGGAAGAAGTACCAGTGGTGGAGGACAACTCAAAATCTGATGATGATGATACTTTGAACAATATGATCAAACAAGCGGCCAAGGACAAGAAGGAGTTTAAAGCAGAAGTGCCTCAAAAGGAAAAATCTAAGAAGGCCAAGAAGAAGAGTGTTGAGGAAGTTATGAAGGAGTTAGAGGATCAGCCAGTTGAAGAAGAAAAAATTGATGAAGAAAAAGTGGAGATTGAAGCTGAGAGGGAGGAGGATGACAAGGAAGAAGGAGATATTAAGATGAAGGACACTACTGTCATGACTGAGGAAGACTCGAGCGAAGATAGGGAGGAAGAAAATGAAACTAAGGTTGTTGTGACTGAAACTGAGGAAGGTCCTAATAAAAAAGTTGAAGAAGTATATGAGGATGAAAAAAGAAATCTCTCTGATAGTTCAAAAGAATTGGAACAATATGAGATGACTCCTGAAGTCACTCCCAAGAAGGTTAAGGGGCCTGGAAAGGCCAACACCCTATGTTCAGCTAGTAAGAATGCCATAAGACCAACCCTAGTCAAGTCTCTAGTAACAGCCAAAGCACCTCCAAAGAAGTCCCCAGTCAAGACTGCGGATGTGAAACCCAATCTTCCGGAGCCTGCCCAGAAGGAGGCTAGGAAGAAATCAAGCAAGATCCCACTCTCAAGAAACCCTCAAGGAAGAGCAGCAGGCTTGGTGCCTAGCTGGTAAGCACAAAGTATAGAGGTGTGCCTTGCCCTTCCAACTAAATAATGAGGACACTGTGCTTACTCTAAGTTTAAGGGAGTGGTGGAAAGAGTCATGATTCGACTCTTCTCCTGTTTCACCTTTTCAATCATATCATTGTTTGCTTTGTTGTTTTGATGGTTATTTCCAGCCTTTTGTTACCTTTTGTTATTGTTTCTTTTGTCTTTCTTGTTGTTGGCTGCTTGCAATTGGGACTTCAATAATGGAGGGAACATGGACTTGAGGAGTATTTAAAGCATTGATCTTATGTTATAGGCAAGTCCTGACATGACTCGAGTAGTCTATCAAGTAGTCAGCCTTTACGATGAAATTGCTTTGGTTTTAAGTATGGAACATGAATTAGAAAAAAAGGCTTAGTGGGGTGATTAAAACAATGGTAAAAGGGCTGGAACACTCCGGGATCACTGCGTGACTTAGCAAATAAACACACCAAAGTGTGTAAGAAATGAAGTTGTTAAAAGAGCACTCCTAAATAAAGCTCTTGTGCCCGAAACTGGAAGAGCATACTTTTAATCAAGTTCTTGTGCCTGAAAATGGAGTAAAGGTAGCTTGCCCCATCATAATTAGCAGGTTGGACTCATCACAAATGAGATATAGTCTAGTGAAAAGTGGGGTAACTACACAAAAATCGTCTTGAAAATAAAAGCATACACGTGTAGGTCCTAGGTGTAAGTTCAAAGTTGTATGAAGCCAATAACCCCATCAAAATCCTGAAACTCTAAGTTCTAGACCATAGGAGGAAGAAAATAAAATGTGAAAAAAATAGGCTGAGTATCTTGATAGAAGAGTTTTATCGTGACAAGAAGTGTACATGGCCTATAGAATGTATGCTCATAATTGTGCCTCTGGGGTCCGAGTTATACCTATTTTTGAGACAAGTCCCTTTAGGAAACATTTTTTTAGTTTAAATAATGTTTGTCTTGGTAAAAGAAGTTAGGTATGTAAAGGAGGGGGGTCAATGCTTGTTGTTGTTTAGTTTGTCTTTGTATGTTGCATCATCTGAGGACAGATAATGATTCAAGTTTGGGGGTGTGTTAACACACATTTTATGAGTTAATTCATGCCTTTAGTTTCTTCTATTTAAGTATTTTAATTTCTTTTTAATTTAATTTCTTGCATTTTAAAGTTAATTCAATGTTTAGTGTGGAGTACAATAGATGCTCCCCTTTTTAGTTTTTAATTATGTTTTTGTGTGAACAAATGTTAGCAGAGTTGAGCATAGGCAAGACAAATTTGGATTACTGCAAGTTGCACAAGCTGGAAATTTAAAGAAGAATTATTAGGCAAGAGAATTTCAATAAGGGAAATTGTTGGCCTTAAGGAAAGTGTAGAAGGAGAATAAAAGAAGGGAAACTTGGTGGTACAGAAAAAGAAGATAAAGTTATTCGAATTCAAAAGATGACAGTGGAGTAGCTAGAAGACAAAAGAGGGTACAACCATATTCTACTCTAGTCAGACTAGTGCCGCCTGGGCCTGCTGCGGAATCTGTCACACGCCATCTTATCTTCCACTACTGTTCTCTTTTGTATGACTTCCTTATTTTATCTAGTTGTTGCTGGTGTTTTGGTGCTAATCCATTTGGGCTTTATGTGATTCATAAGAAAAGCCCATGATCCAATGCAAGATACCAACCATAATTATTGGCCTATATAAAGAGAAACTAGCTGGAGAGAGAGAGAGAGAGAGAGAGAGAGAGAGAGAGAGAGAGAGAGAGAGAGAGAGAGAGAGAGAGAGTTATGCTGCTGAAAGATATATTCACAAAGAGTTTGTGTGCTTGAATCGTGAAGTGTGAGAGAGTCTTCTTTCCTCATCCATTATGGTGCTATTTGGAGAGTTATGAGTGCTAAATTATTGTGAATTTGAGTGTTAATAATTATCACTCATCGTCTTAACATTTTCTTTTTGTTAATAAACCTCAACTTTAATGTATATTCGGTATAGTTTATGTTATAGTGTATTTATTGCGTTATTATGTAAATATCAATGAGTTCAATTGATTTTATCTCATTTTTGTAGCTATTCAAGCTTTGATATTCAGGAATTATTAGAAATAGCATTGAATAGGCTTTCCAACGCTTCGAACCGGGTGCGAATTGGAGTTACGGTTCAAAAGTTATGGCCGAAATAGTGTAGAATGTTGTATTGATTTTTTCAACTTTCTGTCATTCGTTATGGGAGACACTTTTTGGTCGCCGGGCGACGCTAGGCAAGCTGTAGCATGGGAAAAATGTTGTTTTGGTCATCGGGAGACGATTTTTGGTTGCTGAGCGATGCTGGAAAGTCAGAAATGCGTATTTAGGTGTAAAAACACATTTTCTGGGTATGGTTTTGGGTATTTTTGATCCCAACTCCATCACCCTTCATTTTCGGATAGGACTAGCTTAGAAAACAACATTGAAGCTTGCATACGGATGATCCAGGGTGGATTACTCATCTATCAATGATGACAAACCGGTAGATTTGTGGTTCATTTCTCTTCCTCTTTGTGTATTCTTTATGTGTTGAGTCTGTACATATATTTACTCTGAACTTATGTATATTTGTCTCCCATGGCGTTGTATAAAACTTGTTTTACAATTTGTGTCGATTATTATCTTAGATTTTTGCTCTGTGCTAAGGATTTGAGTTGTTATAGACATATACTGCTTAGATTCTTATCTAGGATGATTATCTATTAGTTTCTAGACTCTAGAGATGGATTTAGAGCTGACATCTACTTGGGTATCAGAGCTTAATGCCTATGTGTGGTTGTGCTGTACTGAGAGATTGTCACCGCGGTTACATAGTTGTCTTCTGTGTTGTTGAGGAGGTAGAGAGATCATTTCCTTGGTGATACAGTCTCTCTCAATTTGGGTTAGAAATAATTTATCTTGTGAGTGATACGTAGTGACATTGATGAGTATTGTTAGGTTGAATGTAACTGATTGATAAATTTAAGTCTGTGATGAGTAGATTATATGTAGGCTTGATAAGTTCTTCCTTAGTTTTTTCTTTTGTTTACATTTATTTTCTGTTGATAACATTTTCTTTACAAACCCATTTATCCCCAAACTCATAAACGAGAGATTTGTCGAACGAAAATTCAATAACCAATCTCTGTTGACACGATAAATTCCCGGATAAATATTTCCAAAACTTTTGTTGCTTGCCGTTACACCGCTTTAAACAAAATGGCACCATTACCGGAGATTGGTTCTATTGTCTTCCCATTGCGATAATTCTTTTGTTTTTGAGTTTTATAATTAATATATATGTTGTATAGAAATTGTACATTAACTTGTATATGATATTTGTGCATATATGTGTTTTCACGTATTTTTGTGAATTATCTCATTTTTGTAATGTTTGTTGTGTGATTGTTAGGACACTTTCTTTAGGTTTGCACGGTGTGACAATACCATGGCATGATGAGATGAGGATACTAGCTCGCACAATAAAGGCGTCGAGCTTACAACGTAAAACGAGCATGTTTATTTGTATTTGTTTATGTGTGTGGTGATTTGTGCTTTAACAAGTTAAAACAAGGAAATGTTCTGAATTTCAAATCTTCACTTTTCAACTTGTTAATTCATTTTCACCCAGTTTTCATATCGTTATTAGTATTTGTTTTGTTATGTAAATTTGTGTTTTCCGAAAGCTTGTCGTGTTTAGCTTGAGGAGTTTTATTCGTTGTATATATTGTAAATTTTGTACATTGAAATTTTGTAGGAGTATTATTTTTCTAATTCTTTTGTTGTTGTTTGTACTCATGTTTTGGTCTGGTAACTTGTAGAATATTGAGGTTATTTATCAAGTTTGATCGTTTCAATTTGCGAATGTGTGGTAATGATTTTGTTAAAGTTTTGTACACGTTCGAGGTATGTGTTTATCGCTTTCTATACTTTAACATATTCATGATATTTAGACTTTTTACAATTTTTATGCCATTTATTCTTTTGTATACTTGTTCATTTGTGAATCACTTTAGTTCCTACCCTTTTTGTGAGGTAGCTTTCCATTATTCACATATGTTGGAGATCACAATTCTTGTTTTAACTAGATTTTATTATGCTTAATCTTTTGTTTGTGTTGATTTTATGAAAGCTTGAATATGATCAAGGCATATTTTTGTTTCATTTTGAGCACAAACTACCTTGGGCAAATAAGTCAATTCACCTTGAGAGTGTGTGATCATTAGTAACCCCTTTGAGCTTTTTGTCTATATCCATGTTGTATTTGCTAAATACTTGTCTATGAGTGTTTAGTTTCCCTTTTTGCATGAATGTTGATTCGTTGTTTTCTTGAACCCTCCTCAACCATTGTTTTGGTTTGAATTTTTACCTTGCATTAGAAAGTAGGGAGTATTCACTTTAATGTATGGTTGAATTCAAGTTGGAGAGAAAAATGATTGTGTATTTATTGGTTGATTTCTATGAGGTTGAAAAGAAAAAGAAAAAAAGTGAGAAAAGAAATGAAAAAAAAAGTGATAGAAAAAGAAAGGAAAAAAATAGAAAAGATTTAAAAAAGAAAAACAAAAAGAGTATGGAATAATATTGTGTTGAATAAGTGATGTGTTTTGGTTTGAAATTTAGGATGAAGAAGAAGTTTGATTGAAATTCTATTGTTTGAAACTTTGTGGAAGTAATTACTCCCTTAGGTTCAGGCGAGTTTTTGTTTCAATTAGCTTCAGGACTTATCACTTGTTTGTTAACCAAGCCACATTACAACCTTGAAAAGCCCTTGATATTCTTAATTTTATATTTTCAATGTAAATTTTAAGATGAATGCATAATTTAGTCTATTGTTTGCAATATTGTTGGATGAGTGAAAATATCCCATTTTTGTGTTTTTTTCATCTACCGATGATTGTGTTTGCTAGGTGTGATTCATTTATAAACTAGTATTATTTTAGAATGTTTGGCATAATTTTTGTATTTAGCATTTGTCTAATGTTTATGTTATCGTTGTAGTTTAGTAGTAAGTATATTTCTTCGTGTGTACCACTTTTCATTTGAGCCATAACATTTGTTTTCCGTTTTTCAAAACCTGTTGATTCGTGATTCTTTGATTATCGTCTTTTGCTTCTTTAAGTTTATTTGACTTTGTTTGAGGATAAACACTGTTTTAAGTTGGGGAGAGTTTTATGAGTGCTAAATTGTTGTGAATTTGAGTGTTAATAATTAGCACTCATCGGCTTAATTTGTTTGCTTTTTGTTAATAAACCTCAACTTTAGTGTATATTTGGTATAATTTATGTTATAGTGTATTTATTGCGTTATTATGTAAATATAATTGAGTTTAATTGATTTTATCTCATTTTTGTAGGTATTCAAACTTTGATATTTAGGGATTATTAAAAAGAGCATTGAATAAGCTTTCCAACACTTTGAACCGGGCGCGAATCAGAGTTACAGTTCAAAAGTTATGGCCGAAATAGTGCAAAATGTTGTGCTCGTTTTTTCAACTTTTTGTCATCCGTCGCCGGACGACATGTTTTGATCTTCGGGCAATGCTAGGCGAGCTGTAGCGTAGGGAAAACATTGTTTTGGTCGCCGAGCGATGCTGGAAAGGCAGAAATATGTATTTATGTGTAAAAACACATTTTTTGGGTATGGTTTTGGGTGTTTTTTATCCCAACTCCATCACCCTTCATTTTTGGATAGGATTAGCTTAGAAAACAACATTGAAGCTTGCATACGGATGTTCCAGGGTGGATTGCTCATCTATCGGTACTGACAAATCGGTAGATTTGTGGTTCGTTTCTCTTCCTCTTTGTGTATTCTTTATGTGTTGAGTTTGTACATGTATTTACTCTGAACTTATGTATATTTATCGCCCATGGCGTTATATAAAACTTGCTTTACAAATCTCTGTCGATTATTATCTTAGATTTTTGCTATGTGATAGGGATTTGAGTTGTTATAGACATATACTGCTTAGATTTTTATCTAGGATGATTATCTGTTAGTTTCTAAACTCTAGAGATAGATTTAGAGCTGACATCTACTTGGATATCAGAGCTTAATGCCTCTGTGTGGTATGTACTGAGAGATTGTCAGTGTGATTGCATAGTTATCTTTTGTGTTGTTAAGGAGGTAGAGAGATCATTTCCTTGGTGATACAACCAGTCTCTCAATTTGGGTTAGAAATGACTTAGGTTGTGAGTGATACATAGTGACATTAATGAGTATTGTTAGGTTGAATGTAACTGTTTGATAGATTTAAGTCTGTGATGAGTAGATTACATGCAGGCTTGATTATTTCTTCCTTAGTTTTTTCTTTTGTTTACATTTATTTTCTGTTGATAAAATTTTCTTTACAATCCCCTTTATCCCCAAACTCATTAACGAGAGATTTGTCGAACGACAATTCAATAATCAATCTCTATGGACACGATAAATTCCTGGATAAATATTTCCAAAACTTTTATTGCTTACCGCTACACCACTTCCAACAGAGAGCAGTGGCCTGATTGATGTTGCCTCTTGAAGATTATCCATCTCAAGGAGGCCTTCAAGTCCTCTCTTAGGTTTATATCTTTTATCAATTTCAGTTGTCCTAAGATGTTTATTGTAAGCGCTATGCTTGATGTTTGTACTCAACTCACTATGAGCTAAAACTTTTGTAGTTGAGAAATGAGAAGTTAATATTAAGTTGTGTTTATGTTATATGATGTGTGGTTAGTGCTTGCTTTACATGTGTTGTTTGTTGTAAAACTTGTTTCTTTGATTGATCAACTTAGAAATAGGTAACGACTTGGTGTTGAGAGATATCCAACATCAAGCATACTTCATGAGTAAAAATGGTTGAAAAAGTAGGATAGATATATTCACTTGACCTATATTACTTAGATATATGAAGCTACAACCATTAAGGAAATCAGATTAATTTAAAGATGTATTCTTGGGTTATAAGCGAGACTTAGAGATTTGCTCCCTTGCCCTTGCATGCTTGTTCTGATTGTTATAGAAATATATTATATGATCATTCTGATCTTGCCTGTCACGACTCCACACAATATAAACACATAAATGCATAAACAATATTAATGGATCTATGCTCAACTTTATCACTCTTGTTATAACTCACTCTTTTTCACACCCTTTGTAGTCTTGTTACAAGTAGCACTAAACTCATCACCGTTAACATTATTATTTCTCACTCATTCTTAAATTGAAAGAATAGAAATTTACAAAGTCAAATATAAGTAGCATTTACTCCCTGTGGGTACGATACTCTTATACTTATTACTTGCTGCAATCACAACATGTATACTTGCATGTGACAATTTAGAATCGTGATTACGACCAACACTCTCACCCATCAGAGACACCATAAGATTCAATATTTACACAAAATCAACAAATATAAAGGAATGTGTCTCACTTGTGTCTAGAATAGTAATAAAAGGAATACAATTAATAAATTATATACCTCGAATCAGATTATCAAACTTTGAGGCATCTGCACCATTGACAGCAAACACTTTTCCACTAGCTTTAGCATCTGGCGTATTCTTGGGCTTTTGGCACTGTGTACCAATATGATCGGTCTCCCCAAAGTTGAAACAATTCACCATAGCACTCTTGCATTCAACAGCTAAATGTCCTGATTTCTAATATTTGAAGCATATCATCGCAGTACACTCTGAATCATGATGACTAAGCACTCCACATTTGAAACACTTGATATAAGTAAGAGCACTTCCCCCACTTTGACATTTCCCACCATTATTTTTATGTAGAAACTTCTGTTTACCCTTACCATTTGGAACCATATACAGATTTCCACGACTATGGTTACTACTCTTCTTGTCGTTAACACTTTTGTAATTGGCAGACCTTGCATGATTATCTTTATCATTGATATAACACTTGTTCACTAGCACAGAAAACTGACGAATCTCTTGGTACCCGATAAATTGTTTGACCTCTAGACGGGATTCATTCTCAAACTTGATATACTTAGACCCTTAAACTCCCACCTCATTGTAATGCGGGAAGAACCTAGGTAACTCCTTAAATTTAGCAGTATAGTCCGTAATAGTCATGTTTCCCTATTTTAGCTCAAGGAACTTGATCTCCTTCTTGCTACGAACATCGGCATGAAAGTAATTCTAAAGAAATTCAGCCCTGAAAAAATATCCCAAGTGTTGTACCCCAAAATTTCCCCTCCCATTTTTCTTCAAGACATGCTCACAAAGTTCTCAAAATGTTCAAGAATTTCAAGAGTTGACCAGTCAAAATGTTCCTCTTAAGCCAAGGGTCTACAACTAGGGTTTTGTGCTTATCAAGAAATAATGGTTTTCAAAGGTCTAAAATGGTTTTCATGGTTCATCATATGTTCCCAACAATGTTCATGTCAAGTTTCAAGTCTTACATCACAAGTTTGCCCAGTCAATGACTCACATGATTGAAAATCAACTGTATTGGGTAAAAAGTCAACTATGGTTAGCATACAGTCAAACTTAAAGATTTTTTGTCAACATAAACATTTTTAAGTGATATACATCATTTGATCAAGGGTTGATCATGATTCCTCAAGGAAAGCCCTCAAATCATCAAAAGTAAAAAATTGTCAAATTAGGGTTTCCTTTGGAGAAGTCAACCTAACTTTGACCAAGCATAACTTTAACATGCTTCATCAAATTTTCCCCAACCAAAGCCAATTTTGAAGGAAATTAAATTCTCTACAACTTTGTATTTATGCTCAAGTCCAAAAATGCTTCATTTCAAAGATATAAGCTAATATATTAAAGGTCATTTTCAAAAGTCAACAAAAAGACATTTTTTCTCAAGGCAACTTACATCAAGATAAAGTCTCCAAATGCAAAAATGATCAAAAGAGAAATTGTAAAGGACATCTTGATATTTTCAAAAAGTCAAAGATCACCTTCAAAAAATGAAAATTGAGCAAGTTATGAGTTGCACAAGTTGAGAAATTTTTAAGAAATGCATGAAATGCAAAATGAGCAAACTTGAAATTTTGAACTAGTGGGCCTAACTTTTGATATTCAAACATGTTCATAAGGTGTTAGAGGACCTCTAAATCCCTTCACATATTTTTTTATGATTTTTATTTCTTTTATTTGAATTTTTTTCATTTAAATACAAATAAAATCAAAAATAAATATGAGATAATGGTACAAGGGCTTAGGCCATTTGGTTTCAATCATCTACAAGCCCATACAACTCGTGACAGCCTAGCAAGAACTTGCCAAATTCGTAAAAGGGTTCAAGAAGGAAAGAATAGCTCAAAAAAGGAATGTTTTCATTTTGTTTGATTCTTGATTTAAATATGGTTTGATGACTTGATTCTTTCCATATTATTGGAGTTATTTCCTTGCTCTATATATATGCAAGCAAGTCAGATCACAAGACACAAAAAATCACTGCCTAAAAGAGATCTCCAAATTCACAAAATTCCAAAGAAATTACAAAATTCGTAACCATATTTCAATTTGTTATCAATTCGAACAAATGGCATAAATCACTCCTCGAGGATCGAAGGAGTCAATTCCAGGCCTCACACGAGCCTGAAACAAGCCAGAAGACTCCCTTCCATCCGTGCTGGTTGGTAAGTGTGGTGAGTCTCAAAATCTTGATTTCTGATGTTTTCAATCATTGCTAATACATTTGATCAGTTTATATGCATAATTAGAACAAATCTAACGTATTACATGTGAGCTTGAGTGCCTGAATATAAAAACACCACAGTTAGGGCATGAATAGTTGTGTTCTTCACATCTTTGTGTACAAGCATTTTTAGGGCAAACGGACAACACCATTGGACTGGCAGACCCTGATTTAAGATGGGTAGGTTAAATCTTGGACTGTGATTTTTGTTCTTTCGCAGATTTGTTTTTTTACCAACCAGAGAAGAAGGAGTTGATCACCATGGGGGTGGTCAGACTCGCCTGGAAGCTTGTATGGCATCAGGCTATTTTGTGATTCACTGATTCAAAAATGACAAAGGGCCATTGCGCGCGCGTTTGTTTAATTGGCTAATATTAATTTCCATTTTTAAATATAATGTTTGGATTTGATTCTTATACCATATGTACAGTCCACCCCAGTGGAAGTGCGTGTGTTCTTAAGGCTTACCTATGCCTGATCCTGGGTTCGATCCAGGCGTGGGACAATTTTATTTTTCCATGTTTTCTTTACGTATTCAGTATAAACAAGCCCAACGTGCGCACCATGCATCTCCAGTATTTGACCATCAGATCTCATCAAAGTCAGATCCAATGCACCAAACGCACACCCCATAATACACCTCAGGGGGCCGCTGTTGTACCCCAAAATTTGCCCTCTCATATTTTCCCAAGATTTTTCTCTTACAGAGGTGTTTACAAACACTTGATTAAAGAAAAATAATGTTTTTGAAGATAAACAAGGTCTTTTATTGTCATGAACAAGGTGTATTTTGATTGATATTTTGACATGCTTCGATTGAGCACCTAACCTCCCAAGCTTGCCTCAAATCTCCAAGCTTCTATTGAAGCCTTGGTCTTTTGCTTGTTTGCTGCACACCGACTTCGACTGGGCATGTTTTCCCTTTGAAACAGCCTCCTTCGATCCAAAGGGGAAGGGCTTCTTGATAGTGCTCCTTCGATTGCACCATTTTCTTTGCATGTTGGCTTGACTCACAAATGCAATGGCTACCTGCATGCAAGCTGGATCCCTGCTTCGATTGGGCATTTGTTTTCCTTGGAGCAAGCTTGTTTCCTGCTTCCACTAGGAAAATTATCCCTCTGGGCATGCCTTCAGCGTACAAAGCAAGAACCTCTTCAAACCGGCCTTCGATTCACAAAGTCCCCATTGGGAAAAAGGCCCCTCAACTGGTCACCTGTGCACATATGCCTCTTCATGCATGCCTTGGTTTCACAAGGCAAAGACCCATCAGCATGCCTTTAACTCACAAGGCAAAAGGCCTAAGACTTGCCTTCTATCCACAAGGCTAAGACCCCTTCAACTTGCCTCTGTGTTTTCTTTGGACCCACAAGAAAATGACTTCCTCTGGGCTTATCTCTAATGCGAAAGGCAATGGTTTCCCTTCATGCCAACGTCCATAAATTAAAGGTTTTCTTTCATATATGCTTCGATTCATCAAGCATTTGGATCCCCTCATGCTAGCTTTGACTCCACCTCCAAAATATTCAACACACAGTTTTCCATATTTTGACACCTAGTGCTGGAACATTAAAAGGACATGCACATGGTCCATTCGAAGGAACTCTATTTTCCCTATTCGAAAGACATGTATTGATGGATTTAAAGGGACATACATGGGTATTCCATTCGAAGGACTTACTTTTTTGGCCCATTCAAAGGAATGGCAAGTGATATATACAAATGATCCATGGGTTCCCTTCAAAAGAGCACATACATTAGTTCAAAACGAAGGATATTGCTAGCCAAAACGAAAGAAAAATATTCAAAGAGGCCTATTGGCCCAAAAGCCAGCATACTGCCAGTCTCAAGCCAACATGCATAAGCACGATCATTGGCCAGGAAAGAGTCTTCATTTGGGCCAGCTGAATAAAGGTTCAAACGAAGAAGCCCTAGTGATAAGAACTTGAGGCCAGTCGAAGAGCAACTCTGGAGGGTATTCGAAGGAGCAAAAATGTCTAGGTTCATTCAAATTCAAAAAGAGAGAAGTTTTCTTGACTTTTGCAACGTTACAAAACATCACTCATGGCTTTGAAAACATTTGTTTATGGTTGTTTAAACCATTTCCTTCTTGTCCCCTCTATATAAAGAGACCACACGTGTTGCATCACGGATACAGACAAAATTGCCTATCAAAAGAGAACACTCACACCACCATAGGAAACATATCAAAATTCTAACTAGTTTTGCAGGCACCCTCATTCCAGACGAAGGCTATACTTGTGTTCTTGAGATCCCCAAGAATCTGCTCCAAGCCAAGCCACACCCAGATTCATAAATCGAAGCATTTCCAGTTGGTAAGGAGTTACTCAAGTCGAAAATGCATTTCTAAGCCCTTTAAATACATGTAGTTGATATATCTGTGCGGCTAATGCCATTTGTGTTTATGTGAGCATATCATACACAAGGTAACATGCAGGAATAAAATCACGCCATCAAAAGGCATGATCTGATCTGCCTTTTGAAACTCATGTTTAGCCAGTTTCAAGCCAAAATAAGCTTAGGCCCGAGGACAGGAGATTCGAATTAGGGAGAAGGACCTGGGTTCGATACCCGGGTCCTGCATCTTTATTTTTGCCAACATTTGCCTTACAGGTCCAATTCGAAAGACAACTCCCTCCTTGGATCGAAAAAGACCACTCCCTCCCTGGATCGAAGAACCACATTACTCACTCGATCCAGGGACAGACCTGGACTCTCCTCAACATTGGTCTAGCGAAAATTCCAATCAGCACCCCCTTTTCTCTTTTGCATGTCTAGGCCCATTTGACATCTTTTCTTTTTGTATTTGTTTTAATTTCTTTTTCTTTATTATTCTGTTTTTTCTTTATTTATTTAATTACACAAATAATCAAAAATCACAAAAATATTAGTTTTAGGTTTTTTTATTAAACTAATTTTGTAAGTAAATTAATAAATGATTTTAACTATTTTCTTAATTTAAAATAAATTAGAATTTAAGTTTTAATTTAACTTTGATTATTTTCTTTCATAATACAAAAAAAAAAAACAAAAAGAACTGAGACTATTTTCTTTAATTTAGTTTTAATTATTTTCTTAAATAAAAAAAGAACAAAAAAAGATTCTCTTATTTCATTTTTACTTACTAAGTTTTATATGTACTTTTAGTCTTTCGCGCGTTATTTATTTTCTTTCATATTTTTATATTATTGTATCTGTACACTGGATGTAATAGTTAATTGGATTTTACTTGCTTTCTTTATTTTTTTTTACACTTCCAATTTTTTGTACAGTGTAAATCCCCCTCCCCAAAGCCATGTAATAATCTAGGTTTTTATCTTCCGCACTTTACTTTTTATACAATATTACTGCTAATAATTAAGATTGTATGGCAAGACTGAAATTAAAGTGTTAGCAAACCTAACATAAGATAAATATTTGAACTAAACACACTTGCACATATACACCTCTAGGGTACCCTACTTTGGTTGCCTTCGAAAATAAAACAGTCATGAGGTAGGAATGCTTTAGCAAAGACCCATAAATCAAAATATCATAGTCTCTCGATGACCCTACAGTTGCCTTTCAGTAAATGATCTAGTCCCTAAACAAAAATTGCTAAAGCGTCTCCATAAGTTTCCTACATGACTGTAACGTCCCTTCGAATGTCCCTCATACATCCAACGATAGGGCTACCTACTCACTAATAGTAGGATAGCACTATCTAAAGGATAAGAGGCAAATAAATACCTTTGCGAGTATAAAGTAGATAGCTATTAGAAGTTTGCTCAAAAAACATTTAGCACTTACACAAGTACTACTTTTATAAAAAAATAATTTTCATAACATTTGCTTTGTTAACACTCTTGAGGAATAATACAAGAGTTAAACGCAAAGCAAATCGCTGCACTAAGGCATCTCAAAACATTTTCAAACACACAAAGCAAAAAGGTATTTCAAAATGAGCAAACCTCTAAGAGCCCGTAGATAACTACAGATGGAAAGGGTGCTAACACCTTCCCTTTCCATAATCTACCCCCCCTTACTCAGAAAACTCTTGAAAAGGTCTTTTTCTAGTCTTTTCACCCTTTCCTTTGTTGGATAAAAGAAAATTCGGTGGCGACTCTTGCTTACCGCAACATTTGTAAACACAAAACACAAAACCAGTATTAAATAGTCGGTTCTTCCACCGTATCACAGAACTGACGACTCTACTAGGGACATATAAAAAGTGGGGTTACCTTAGAGTTATTTCATTATTTAAACTGCTTTTGTTTGCTTTACCTTTTGAGATTGTTTGGGTTGTTTCTATAGATCCTACACCCGGATCTGGGGCACCTTTTAGGTAAGTAGCAATAGATCATGGAAACTGTGCGGGGTATACCGACACGGTCAAAGTGATAGCTACATTGATGTGACACTTTGGTTGGTACCAGTATCTCTTGAGTAGTAAAGGAGAATACGGGGCCTCCGCGTGGTGTCATGAAGCATCAACTGACCTTAGAACCTTTAATTGAACAATTTGGCCATTAGGAAGTAGTGAGATAGTCGTCTTTGGTGTAGCCCTAAGTCGGTTGATACTCGATACTACACTCATTGAGATTTGACTCCTGAGTTCTATTTGGTGGCAAGTCAGTTGTCTATTAGAACGAAATTTGTGGGAAAGATCAGTAATATTGAGATCCCTTAGAATCCAGTTACTACTGATAGGACAGGTTGAGCCAACTAAACTTCAAGAGGGTACTTACCTGAAAACCCATGCAAGCCTTAAACCTAAGGTATTTGTGTGATTTGCTTGTGCTTGCTATACTTGTATTTTCTTAGCATGAGCATGATATCATAACATCATAACATGGCATATCATACTAACCTTTTCAAGGATTTTTAGGATTTATCTTTGTGTTGTTTTATAGGACATGGTATCCACTCACAAGAATACTATCCAAGTCAACCTCGTAAGGGTATCTTCTCAACTCAAGAAATTAGCATCCAGGGTTCCTGAGAGCTCTCCATTCACTGAAAGACATGGTCGACTTCTCAATCTGGTCACCTCAAGCCCTAATGAAGAAATGTTGAAGGCGCTCTTTCAACTCTTTGACCCTCTACATTACTGCTTCACCTTTCCTGATTACCAATTAGTGCCCACTATGGAGGAGTTTTCTCAGTTATTAGGAGTGCCCATTCTTGATTAGTTACCCTTCAATGGTATGGAAAAGACCCAAAACTGAAAGAGATTGCTCATGCTCTGTCTCTACAATGGTCTGATGTAGTGGCAAATTGAGAAACTAGAGGAAGCGTCAAAGGGTTCCTAGCTAAGTTTCTATTTGAGAAGGCTCATCATTTTTTGGATACCTTGGATTTACAAGATTTTGAAGAAGTGTTGGCCCTTCTCATCTATGGGATGGTGCTATTCCCTAATCCGGACCAACTCATAGATGTGAATGCGGTCAAGGTTTTTCTGTCTCATAATACGGTGCCCACTTTACTTGGAGACATCCTACACTCTCTGCATACCCGTAATATAAAGAGAAGAGGGATCCCGCTGTGTTGCACTCCTTTGTTGGATAGGTGGTTTATTTTGCACCTACCTAGATCTGCGTTGAAAAATGAGCAGGGCTTGAGATGGTCTAATAGGTTGATGTCCCTCACACATTTTGACATTAATTGGTGTCCTCGATCGTTGGGGAATGTTACCATTATTGACCGATGTGGAGAATTCCCTAATGTCCCTCTCACAGGCATTATGGGAGAAATCACTTATAATCCTTGTTTGGCGTTGCGACAGTTTGGCTACGCTAGGAGGGATGGTCCTCATGATACACTTGTCCAAGGAATCGTATTCGACTATGAGAATGACGTTCAGGGCTATCGCCAAAAGTTCATAAAAGCTTGGGGCATGGTGAACAAAGTTGATAGCAAACACTAGGGCATAAGAACTTCATTCCTTTGGAGCCTTATCTTAAGTGGGTACGAGCCCGTGCTCAAAGTCTCAGGATACATTATGAGGCTACTCTACCCATCATCATGGAGCCCGTTGCTGAGGGAGACAGTCCTTACATTGTTCTTCATCCTGACATGCCAACTAATTTCGAGGAGTTACAAAAATCACGGATTCAACTCAAAGAGGAACGAGATACCTTTGAAACCCAATTTTACGCCAGCGAGAAGAAGGTTTTAGAGCTCACCAGGCTACTTCACAAAGAAAGGAGTATAAATGCCTACATTACACCAAAGAGGATGCACTTGTGGGAAGCTTGAGCCATTTTTGCTTTGAGAGTTCATTTTTGCTTCCTTTGTAAGCCCAAGAGGCATCATTGTAACAGCTTAAACTTCTTAATGCAATTAACGTTTGCTTTCCTTTTGGCTAAGCAAATTTAAGTCTTAGAAATCCTTGAAAAAATTTCATACATATACCATACATATCATTGCTTAAACAGGTTTTAGGACAAGTTTCTTATCTTCTTCGCTGTTTATTTCAACAATGGCTCTTGAACAAACAATCAAGGAACTTCAGGCACAGAATGCCCAATTCCAAGAAATGTTCTTGAATTTGGCTAAGGGACAAGAAGACTTGAAAACTCTGATTCTCAAGGACAACAAGAAGAAAAAGAGACCAATGGGTGTTTTGAATTTAGGAAGAAGGTTCAAAGGACCAGTGAAGCACGTTTCAGAGCTCGCAACTCCATTAAGAGAGAGAGACAATTGGGATGGAGAGCCAAAAGAAGAAAACCACAGAACATGGGAGTCTGAAGAAGATGAACCTGACTATTCTGAGGAGCAGTATCCTTCTGTTGGTGATAAATACAAACAGTTGGAGGATCGACTCAATGCCATGGAGATCCAAAGGGTGCCCGGGTTAGACTTTGAAGAGCTAGGACTAGTCTCAGGGGTGGTCATCCCGAGGAAGTTCAAGGTCCCTACATTTTCTAAGTACGACAGTGTCTCCTGCCCTAAGCTACATTTAAGGTCGTATGTCAGGAAAATTCAACCCCACACCACTGATAGGGATCTATGGGTACACTTCTTCCAGGAAAGTTTGGCAGGGACTCAACTGGAATGGTTCTATCAACTAGAAAGAACCAATGTGCATAATTGGGAAGATTTGGCTGCTGATTTCTATAAGCAGTGCCAATATAATGCTGACCTCACCTCGACTCGTACACAGTTGCAAAGCATGTCTATGGGTTCCAGCGAGGGATTTAAGGACTATGCCCAAAAATGGAGAGACCTTGCAGGAAGAGTCCAGCCTCCATTATCTGATAGGGAGCTGGTGGACATGTTCTTGGGCACATTATCCGGGCCATTCTTTAACCACCTGATTCGAAGATCTTTTGTTGGGTTCACAGAATTGATCTTGATGGGTGAATGAGTAGAGGCTAGCATTAAAAGTGGTAAGATACAAAGGGATGCATCCTCCAGCACTGCAAAGAAACCATTCACAGGGAAGAAGGAGGTCAGTGCTGCTTATGGCCAAAGGAATCTTAACAAAACTGAGCATCGTCCGACGGTAGGGGCTGTTATGATTTCCAATTCTACACCAAACCGGCAATAGAATAATCAGTCTAGAACAGATAAGCCAAAGAGACAGTTTACCCGAATTAATATGACCCTATCTCAGGTTCTACCACACCTGCTGAAGTCCAATTTGGTTACACTGAAAGAGGCTCCCAAAAATCCCAACACTACATCTCCTTATTAAAATGCAAATGCTCGGTGTGCTTACCATTCTGAAGGTCCAGGCCATGATACAAATGACTGTTGGGCTTTTAAGAACAAGCTACATGATTTGATTGAGGAAAAGGATATTGAATTTGACACTTCTGAAACCCCTAATGTTATAACTGCCCCTATGCCCAAGCACGACCGTGGTGTCAATGCTATTGAAGATGACATGTTTGTTGCTTCTGTTGATGAATTAGCTACTCCACTTTGACTATTAAGAAGAATCTCTTGCAGGCCGGTTTATTTCCAGGTTTTGACAAAAGTTGCCACTTATGTTTGTCCTTACCTAATGGTTGCCATTTGTTGAAGAAAGGCGTCCAGTGCTTGATGGACGATAAAGAAATCTTGTTTGAGAAGACTCCAGTTACAAGTGTTCCATGTGAAGATGTTTCTATCATTACTGTTGTACCCCAAAAATTTCCCTCTCATTTTACTCAACACATGCTCATTGAAGTCCTCAACTTGCTCAAGGATGCCCAAGAATTAACCAGACAAATGCTCTCATAAGACAATGAACCTCAAACTACGGTTTCCATTTTCATCCAGATGGGTGAACTCCAAGGGTCCTAAATGGTTTCCATAGCCCTAATATGTTCTCAAGACCATCCATGTCAAGTTTCATGCCTTGCAAAAAAAGTTTGCTCAGTCAACTGCTCAAATGCCTGAAAATCAACTATACTAGGTCAAAAGTAAACTGTGACCCACATACAGTCAAACTTCAAGATTTTTGGTCAACATTAACATTTTAAAGTGATATCCATCATTTGATAAAGGTTTGATCATGATTCCTCAAGGAATGCCCCAAATTCATCAAAACTCAAAAGTTGCTAAATTAGGGTTTCTATAGGAAAAGTCAACCAAACTTTGACCAGGTATAACTTTCTCATACTTTATCAGAAATTTCCCATCCAAGGCTTATTTTGAAGAGGATGCAATTCCCTACAACTCATATTCATCCCTCAAGTTCAAAAATTGCACTCATGAAGATATATGAATTCAGACATTATAGGTCATTTCAGAAAGTCAACAAAAATACCTTTTGGGTCAAAGCTTCTTACATGAACATGGAAGATCCAATTGAGATGAAACCAAAAGGTTTGTTTAGAGGACATCCTAAGATTTCAAAAAAGTCCAAGAACACCCTCTTAGAGTTAAAATTGAGGGAGATATGTATTGTCAAAGTTGACCAATTTTTTGGAAATGTGCATGAAGTTAACATTGATCAAAATAACTTTTTTTCCAAATGGGCCCATGTTTTCTTGTTTAAAACTTGTTCCTAAGATGTCCCGCGACCCCTGAGCTTATCCACCTATTATTTTATTATTTATTTTGATTTTTTATCCATTTAAATCAAAATAAATCAATTTAAATAGTAGAATAATCAAATAAAATCAAAGATTTGATTTTACGAGCATATTATGAGTCCATGAACAGCTAGAAAATCAAAAAATTCGTGTAAAAGCTAATTGATTGGAACAGATCTTAATTTGGCTTGTTCTAGAAACAAATCATACAATGTAAAGAATGAAATCAAATCTCTATAATTTGCAAAGATATGATCAGTTTTTGTTGACCTAAATCATTCTATCATATATACATAACATCCCTAAAGCATAAAAAAGAGGATTGGGTCGTGAAAACAAGGGAACAAGTTTCAAAATTTTGTGAAAAAAGTGCAGGTCGGTTTTGATTCTATAGGCCGTTTCAAGCAATTTTAAGGCCAGCAATCCGTTCCTGGACATTTTCTGAAGCCGTTCCAATCACCCTCAAGCCCTAAAACCGTCAGAAATCGCGCCTCACAGTGCCACGATTTGCATCTTTTTTCAAGATTCGTTTTCAATGATTTATCTATCATAAACATGTTTTGATCATATATCCATGCTTGCTATCATATTTGCAATATTTTTG
The DNA here is from genome assembly GCA_948472305.1 of Vicia faba. Classification (NCBI taxonomy): domain Eukaryota; kingdom Viridiplantae; phylum Streptophyta; class Magnoliopsida; order Fabales; family Fabaceae; genus Vicia; species Vicia faba. The sequence goes on along the minus strand of OX451736.1, from coordinate 922,733,546 downwards.
ATTGGTTTGATTGAAGTTTAAGTGCAGGAATGGCACGATGCCATTGTTAGGGTTTTGAGGTTCCAAATTGAGAATTCTATATAAAGGCAAAATTGGACAAAATTAGGGGTACTATCATGCTCAGGAGATGATTTGCAATTGATCCATGTCTTTGTTTGAATTTATTCTGCTTGTGCTGCGCTTTTGAATTTTACAGGTTTTTAGTTACGAACAAAATCCGTCACTACAACCTATAATGATGGAAAACTACTGTAGGTAAAAGTTCTCCACCTAAAACAACGGATCCATGAAGAAGGTGATGGCGTGGTGCTCACTGATTCGTTCATTCAAACCATTGGGGACCCACAACGCGCGTTTTTGACATGTGGCCATAGATCTTTATTTGCCTTATATTTATTTTGTGTTATTTTGTTAACAATTGAAACGCTTGGTTCAGTTGGCAAGGCAGGGCATGATAAGGCTTTAGTCCTAAAGAGAGTGGGTTCGATTCAGCCCTTTTGCAAAATTAATTTTCACTAATTCGTGTTTTCAGATCCAATGATCCAGATCCCTGCGCGCTCCTCATGCACTTCCATCACCATACCACAAGATCTCATCATATCCAGATCTAACACTCAGCACATGCAGACCATGGTGAACCCCTAGAGGCCAGCTACATTGGATCACACGTAGATCTTGGGCCAGCATATGGGCTTTGCCAATTCAGCCATGCACCCCCAAATTGCTGCTCCTAACATGCCCAATTTATTTCTTTTTTTAATTTCTTTTGTTTTATTTGTTTGTTTAATTATCTTTACAAAACAAAATCATTTTTTATTAAATAAAAAAATCACAAAAAAACATTAAAATCATATATTTTCATAAAATAATTTATTTCATTAATTAATTAGATTAGGGCAATTAAATTTTTTTTTTTTATATAATTAAAATCATCTAGAAAATTAGGTTTAATTTGCAAATAGTTAATTTTTCTCAATCAAAAAATAACAAAAATATTTTCTTTTATTCCCTTTGAATTTAAACTTTGATTCCCGTATTTAATTCTCGCGCGCAATATTTTATTTTCCAATTGTTGTATTTGCTTCGGGTTTGTAATATTTTTTAATTAGGGTTTACCGCATATTATTTACTGTTTAATCCCAGGTTTTGGTTATGTAAACCCCTCCCCAAAGCCTTGTAATAGCGTAGATTTACTTTTTCGCTTTTAATTTCCGCAACTATAAATTGCTAGATGATTGATGATAGGATTATATGCGAAAGACATATGAAATTAAAAAGGTAGAAAACCCTAATTGTGCAAAGATAAATAAATTGAAATCAAACACATGCACATGCTCACTCCTAGGGTTTGCCTCACTTCGGTTTCCTTCGGTAAACGGTCATGAAGCATAGGGAATTTTAGTGGTAGTCCTCTAGTCCCAAAAGATAAAAAATGACCCATTCGAATGTTGCCTCGGAAAGATATTTAGGACTTTAGGGTAACTACTAAGGTTTCCTAACCATTGCTTTTGTGACCGTACTTATCCCTTCGAATGTCCCTTAAAACTCCAACGATGGGGCTAACTACTCCTTAATAGTAGGATAGCGTTGTCTAAAGGAAACGAGAAAATGAACTGTCTTTTTCGAGTAGGTAGAAAATCATAAGTACTTGCTCAAAACAATAAAAACTCTTTTACACAAACACTTTCAAAACAGTTTTCAAAAACAACTTCGTCACACTCTTGAGGACAGATACAAGGGTTATCACGAAGTTAAACAAAAACTTTTTCAAAACACACATACACACAAGCAATTTTAAAATGAGCAAGTACCTAAGAGCCCATGGAAAACCTTGGATAGAAAGGGTGCTAACACCTTCCCTTTCTATAATCTACCCCCCGTATTCAGAAACATCTCGAAAAAGGTTTTTTCTGTTCTTTTTCCTTTTCCTTTGTTGGATGAAATAAAAGTCGGTGGTGACTCTTGATTACCGCGACATTTGAGAACAAAAAACACAAACTAGTATTAAACAGTCAGTTCTGCCACCGTACCACAGGACTAGCGACTCTGCTGGGTGTCGTACCCCAAATTTGTTCTACCTCGATGATTTTATTTTTCGAAATTAAGAAAGAAAAATATTTAATTAAGGATGGTACACAATATCTGATGGCCCATTCTTAAAATTTAAGTCAACCAGGGGGTGTATTTTAATTCAGGAAAATGGGGTTTTCTAAATCAGAAAGATTTGTTTATTCGTAGGTCCATTTTCGAAGCATGTTGGCCAATGGCCCATGCGATTCGAGTATGGAAATTTATTTCAGAAATATTTATTAAGTTATTTAAGTTATAAAGTCCACTTAAGTTTTGTTGTCGTTAGTAAAAGAGGAGGTGAAAGCTTTGAACCAAAGGCCCATTTCATGTTGGCCCATTTTTATTTTAGGAATAAAAAAGAATAATAACAAGCCCATTATGTTTTTAAGCCCATTAGGTGTTTGGGTAGAAAAGGAAAAGAAACATTATTAATAAAACGGTTTGTTATTATTGTGTTAATTTTAAAAAATATGTGATGAATTATATACTTCTTTAAGAAAACGTGCACATTTGTTGCTACTCTTGATAAACTTGATTATTATAAATGTTGTTTGTTTTATTTATTAAATATTTTTTTGTTGTTTTGGAAAAAAGGCCAATTGGGCCTGGTTATGTTAAAGAACATTTTGCTGTAACAAAAATATATAATCTGAATCAAAATATTACTGCTGGGCCTAAGTCTTTAGTAAAAAAAAATAACATTTTCATTTATTACAGTTATTGGATCTTTTTTTTTATGCAAGGTCCAAATGATTACTAACGCAGGCCCAAATTCACTGAGCCGAGGAAGCCCAAATTGTTACTGTGCAAATCAAGGAAGAGGTTTGCAGTAAATGTCTACTGTACAGATCGTCCCAGAACATGCGCTTATTTTATCAATCAACACTCACTGTTTAGATCCAAAAAATCAAATCTTACTTTTTCTATGGATGAAGTCTTAAATTAATAGCAACACCTATAATTTCTAACATACGCAGAATTGAAAAAAATCTTCAACTGATATTACAAAATCATCTCTGAATTCCAATCAAAGTAAATAAAAAATCTCAGAATCCAAATCAAATATTAAAACATTCAATTGAGATGTACAAGTCTTCAAATCATATCTCAGAAAAAGGATGAAAGGTATCAAATCTACCAAATCAGAATCATAACAGAATCAATCCGCAAAAATCAAGATCCCCAACTTGTTTCAATCCCTAAATATAAGTAAATCAGTAATCTAACCATAATTTGAAAACACTATAAATACCAGGAAAATTAAATACAGGAGGAGGGGTTTTTGGTTTTACAGAGAGAAGAGCTAAGAGACAGAGACGAAAGCTTGACAAACCTTTACGCTGAAGATCTAGAAGAGAGAGTGATTAGGATTCAATTTCTGCAACCCTAATCACCTTTAACCGCCCTTGAGTTGCTGCTGACTATCTCTTCGCTGTTGTGGAAACCTCATCCTCTATCGCCATCCACTTCAAAGTCCTCTCCAGAAACCGTAAAGCAAAGAAGAAGAAGGGATCGAAAGAGAATCGGGATCCAGAACTCCAAGTCGAAAATGAGAACACGAGGGGGGGTTCGTAATTCTTTTCTTGGTTGTTGGTTTGGGGCTATAGGGTGAGATTCACACGGGTCTAGATAATGGAGCCGGTGTCGGTGCCTAAGGGTGTTAGGGTGTTTGGGAAGGAAGACGAAGGGGTGTTCACTGGGGGAAGATGAAGGAGAAAGTTTATGTGATAGATGGAAACAAAAATGAAAACGTGATGAAAGGGAAAAACAGTATTATATGATGTTATCATCTTGTACCCGCGTGCCCACGATAGTAATCATGTTCCCTCGCTTATTACCCATTTAATCCACATCAAACGGCCGTTAGGCCAAGTCACACGCTAACTCGCACGCGCCTCGCCCCATACGATCAAACAAACTCCTCCCTTTAACCTCCATAGTGGGCCTAGGCCCAACGCTGGGCACACCCCCCTTTTCCAGCGGTTAATAAACATCAAGATGATTCACACCCCTTTCCTGGCCTGGACTATCTTAGGTCCAAACCCAGATAGCTCTTCACACCCCCTGTTCTTACTCACCAGCTACTAACACCCCCCCAGGTTTAGTCAATTATTGATTTTTATTATTTTTAATAAATTATATTTTTAATACATTATATTTTTAATACTTATACTTATAATATATTATATATATAATAATAATTACTATTTGCAATAATTGGTATTATTAATTTTTATATTAATTATTATTATTATATTGATTGTTATTATTATACATAAAGACAAATTATTTTTATATCAAAATATCATATATTATGTATATATATATATTTGCATTAAATCTTTTTAACCATGCATTAATCAAGATCTTCGCAATTAACATAATAAAAAAACACAAACAAATCTCAAACCATTTTCGCGAACAAATTAAGCTAATCAACAGTCTTTTTGCAAATAGGGTTTCAACCGATTTTGGCTTACTGCGTACTCAGTCAAAATCTCCACAATCACTACTCCTGATCGAGTGCGAAGTGATTCAAAATATGTTTACAAACCCTCTAAAAGACACCAACCCATACGAACTAAGAATTGGGACTCTGATTCCTCATAAGAGGATACGTAGGCACGTGATCTAAAATAATGGCGAGTCTTGCTAATTAAAACTTAAACCACTGTTTACCCCAAACCTAAACCTAGGGATAATATTCTTGTGAACAAGGTAGATGAAAGGTGCCTAACACCTTTCTTTCGTCTAATTGAGTCTGTAACCTAGAATCTCTGTCTGCCAATTAGAGTTTTCTGTTAGGTTCCCTTCCCTAGGATAAAAACTAATAGTGGCGACTCTTGATTAAAAAACCGGTTGCTACACTGGGCACTCTTAATAAAGTGGGGTATACCTTAGGATCTAGGTCATTTAATTGTTTCTCTTGCTTGTCTTGATTGCTTTACTTTTAAGGGATTGTTTGGGTTACTATGGATCCTACAGCCGGATCTGGGAACACCTTTTAGGTAAGTAGCAATAAATTGTGAGGGAACTGTGTGGGGTATACCGACACGGTTGAAGCAGTAGCTACGTGGATGCGACACTTTGGTTGGTACCGGTAGCCCTTGAGTCAATCAAGGAGAATACGGGGCCGCTGCATGGTGTCATAAAGCATCGACTGACCTTAGAACCTTTAATTGCACAACTTGGCCAGTAAGACGTAGCGAGATGGCTGGCTTTGGTGTATTCCCAAGGTCGATAGATACTTGATGCTACACTCATTATGGTTTGACTCTTGAGTTTTGTTTGGTTGCGAGTCAATCGCCTATTGAATGAAGCTAGGGAGAAAAATCTATGATATTGAGATCCTTAGAACCCGATTACTATTTATAGGACAGGTTGAAACCAACTAAAATTCAAAAGGGTACTTACCTACAAACCTCATACAAGCCTAAACCTAAGGTTGCTTGTGTGACTTATTTGCCTTCATTGTCTAACAACTTGAATTCTTTGCAGGGTTGTGTTTGTCACCTTACGTCTTTGCTTAATGCATAGCATACGCATCATAACATCATGCCACATCATTTCCTTAACCATTTCAAGGATCTCAAGGGTTTGTGATGCAGGTTATGGTGAATCAGACATCTAGCAAGGGGCAAGGGGATTTATTTTCCTCTAGCCAATTCTGTCAAAAGACCAAAACATGACAACTTGAGTCAGGGGCTATGACCCACTTGATATGGTGAGCTTGACTCTCGTAGAAGGACTCTCAACGATACAAAGTTTTTCAATTAAAGCTGCAAAATTCAACTTCTGATATTTCTTGTTTACCCCGCGAAATCCTTGAAATCACTGCATACGCATGTCATCCATGACATTGCATAAACAGGTACCATAACAGGTTTCTCATCTTCTTCGCTGTTTATTTCAACAATAATGTCTTCTGAACAAAACATCAAGGATCTACAGGCACAAAATTCCCAATTTCAACAAATGTTCGTGGCCTTGTCCAAGGGGCAGGAAGATCTGAAGGCCCTTATTCTGAAAGAGAAGAAGAAGAAGAAGAAGAATAAGAAGAAGACCTCTGGTGTTCTGAATATAGGCAGAAGATTCAAAGGACCATTGAAGCAACCAGTGGATCTGACCTCCTCATCCAAAGAAGGGGAGAATAAAGAGAGAGAGACAAGAGAGGAGGACCCTAGCCCTGAAGTTTCTGATAATGACACTGCCTACAATGATGAACAGTATCCTCCCACCGAGGATAGATACAAACAGTTAGAGGATCGGCCGAGTGCAGTGGAGATCTAGAGAATACCAGGGCTGGATTTTGAAGAGTTGGGTTTGGTATATGGAGTACTCATCCCACAGAATTTTAAGGCTCCGGTTTTTGCAAAGTATGATGGGGTGTCTTGTCCCAAGTTTCATCTCCGTTCCTATGTGAGGAAGATTCAGCCTCACACTGCTGATAGGAACTTGTGGGTCAATTTCTTTCAGGACAGTCTATATGGAACTCAACTCGAATGATCCTATCAACTAGAGGGAACCAATGTCCGTAACTGGGAGGATTTGTCTGCTACTTTTTATAAGCAGTATCAATATAACACTGACCTTGCCCCTACCCATACTCAACTCCAGAGTATGTCCGTGGGTGCAAGCGAAGGTTTTAAGGACTATGCGCAGAAGTGGAGAGGTCTGGAAGGGAGAGTCCAACCCCCTTTGTCTGATAGGGAGTTGGTTGACATGTTTCTTGGTACACTATCTGGTCCATTCTTCAATCACTTGATTGGGAGCTCCTCAACTGGTTTTACCGAGCTGATATTGACTGGAGAAAGGGTAGATGCTGGGATCCGGAGTGGCAAGATCCAGAAAGACACCTCGTCAAGTACAGTGAAGAAGCCATTCACGAGTAAGAAGGATGTCAATGTCATTTATAACTCAAGAGGGCAGAGCATAGCTGAGCACCGTCCAACGGTAGGGGCTATGATGATACCTAGGTCTATGGCTACACAACAACGAAACAATCAGCCAAGGGTAGAAAGACCTCAAAGGCAACTCATCCAAATCAACATGCCATTGTCACAAGCATTGTAACACATGTTGAAGATGAATCTGATTACAATGATAAACCCTCATCCGAACCCTAAGAATTTCTCTCCTAACTATAATCCGGTTGCTAGGTGTGCTTATCATTCTGGCAGCCCAGGGCGCGATACTAACGGTTTTTGGGCACTGAAATACAAGATTCAGAACATGATTGACGCCAAGGAGATCGAATTCGACCCTCCTGAGACTCCCAACGTGATCACTGCTCCGTTGCCAAAACATGGCTAGGATTGAAAGCATTTTTTTCCATTTAATTCTCAAGTTGTATTTTCTTTGCTTATTCGAACAATTATTGTTATGTCAAAACTTTGTTATTTCATTAATGCATTACACATGTTTGTCTTGAACTAATCTGTTTTCACTATGCTTAAACTGCTTTATACTTCCTTTTCGTGATATTCAACTCTTGATTAAAAACTCTAAGCCTTAGAGGGAGGATGATGAAAACATACCACAATCTCTACAGTATGCTTTTGAACATACCTTGCTAACGATGTACATGCGTTGTTTCAAATCCCAAATAGTGGAGTTATGAGGAGGATAATCCCTGGTCAACCCCTTTGAGCCAAAGAAGTAGGAGTTTTTCTTTCACATAAATTAAAACCCTTAATCATAACCTGGGGTAGGGTAGGTTTCCCAGTTAATTCAGAGGCGCATTCAGTCACGATCTTCCGCTTTGCACACAATGAATGGCCTCGAAGACGTCCTTCCGAATCAGAAGATGGTGATGGTTCCATATAATCATCAAAATAGGAAGTCATCATTTCTCAAAATAAAAGCCCGCTAAGTCAAAACCTATGAAGGAGACTTAATAAAAAAAAATTGGGGCATCCCGCTGACTGTAATCACAAAAATAAACAGTTCAGGCAAAAGAAGGGATAACAAAATCAAAAAAGAAAGAGGTCCTACAAATCTTCAACAGAAAGGAGATTACAAAAATGACCGCCTATTCAAAATAAACTTTCAGTATCCGAACCATCACCGAAACATCAAGGACAGTACTCCAGGACTCAACTGGGATTCTAAACGCGCAATTAACTGAGCATAGGACTGAAGGACATCACGAAGAATGGGTGGATACAAATAAATTTTGAGCCTTTATCCTTTGTTTCTTAAACACTGAACCATGCCACGTTATAACCCTTAAAAGTCATAACTGAAGCATAGGTTAGTTTGAGAGCATACTGTTACAAAGGAATCCTGACTCCTGCAGGACTTGTTACGAATCCTGAGTTGATATCACATTCTTACAAATTCTGTTTTACTACACAAAACACATTTTCAAAAATTTTTCAAGACAGACATGAGTTTTGCATTCTTTAAATGACATTGTTTGCATATGACTAATTGTTTGACAATAGAGAAATCCGTACAATGGATATTCAATGAGCATACATCCTCTTAATAGACAGAATCAGCTCAGCGGGAAAGACACTTCCAATAACAGGTCTTCCACAATCAAGGGGCATGACATGATGTCTAACACACTTGGGGAAGTCTCTCCAAGAGTGTCAAATAACCAGGGGCAGATCTCCACCTGAATCGCTTGAGGAATTACGCGTGCATTCCAACAATGAATCATGTGCCATCAAGAAAATATCTTGGAAAGTAACACAACACTACTATAGACAGTGACAATTTTCCATACCAGGTGAACGTGGACATAGTCAGAAGATATTACGCATGATAAAAGACCCGCTAGATTGACTGGCCTAGGCAAAAATAAGGGCATCCCGGCGAACCAAAAAAGGTTCAGGCAAAAGTTAGGGATATACATATGAAAAATATGCACACCCGACAAGTCGAAAACCTAAAAAGGCGGCTTGGGCAAAAAAGGGTATCCCGGGGGACTGAAAATCTGAAAAGACAGTCCATACAAAAGCTAGGGATTAAAGCGTACGACTATGTCCCGTCATCTTGTCACTTGCCTATCATTAGAAGACTTATCATTCCGATCGGCAATTACCAAGCACCTCATAAGTTGGAATAACACTCAATCCACAAGGCCTCCGCAGGCCCTTTCTACAGCAGGTACAGGGGCTGAAAAGTCTTGATGCAAAGTCATTGTCGTATCCTCATCATGCGTCCCCGTGATATCTACACTCCCCACAGAGTAGAGGCAACTAAAGCTCTGACATCAGCCTCCCCAGACAGGAGTTACTTTCCCCAGCAAAGTTCCTTCAGAGAGCTGGCATTTATATTCCTCAGCCAAATGTTATAATCACAAGTAGTTCATAAAGTTTTCTCCCAAGCAGAGTTTATTTCTCTGAATACAGAAGCTCATCCCTAACAGAGTTATTCCCTGCAGATTTATTCTCAAGCAGAGTCTCTCCCCCGACAGAATGTCTGTAGACAAGGGGAAAATCCCCAGCATAGTCATCTCCGGTTCACCATCTCCAGCAGAAGTAGAAGAACCACTTTTTCTACGACTGTCAGGAACTCAATTTCTAGTACTCTCCAGCAGCGGTCAGGGATTTATTTTTTCCCAGACTCAGATATGTCACAATAGCATCTCGTGTTCATACATTATGACGTGCACATACATATTGCATACAACATAATCTCATTTATTTTCAGAAAATTGTCATACAATGCATTTCATGCATCACATACAATTAATCATGTATCCTTTCAGGAAAAGTGGTTATCATCAACAATTTCCCGCAGGTCCAAGATTAGTTCCTGAAACTAAAACAGTGTAATTATCTACACGACCAAATGCAGCTTTACACGTGTTCGTTACAAAGCAATCTTACACGGCTTTCTCCTAAATGCATCTTTACACGGATTTACACGGGTTCGTCGCAAAGCAATCTTACACGGGTTTCTCCTAAATGCTGCTTTACACGGGTTCGTCACAAAGCAATCTTACACGGGTTTCTCCTAAATGAAGCTTCACACGGGTTTATCCGGAAAATCTTACACGAGTCCCTTCTCATACATTTCCAAATAAAGTTTCATACAGACTTATCCCAAAGTAACCTTACCCAGGTTCCTTCTGAAGTTTTACACAAACTTATCCCGAAGTAACCTTACCCAGGTTCCTCTTGAAGTTTTACGCAGACTTATCCCGAAGTAACCTTACCCAGGTTCCTTTTGAAGTTTCACTCAGATTTATCCTGAAGCAACCTTACCCAAGTTCCTCCTTATGATTTCTCGATGTAGTTTTACCCAAACTCGTCACGAAGCAAACTTACCCAGGTTCCCTCTCGGTTCAAATGCAGTTTACCCAAACTCCTCACAAAGTAACCTTACCCAGGTTCCTTCTCGGTTCAGATGCAGTTTTACCCAAACTCCTCACAAAGCAACCTTACCCAGGTTCCTTCTCGGTTTAGATGCAGTTTTACCCAAACTCCTCATGTACCCCAAAATTTGCCCTCCCATATTCTCCAAGAAATTGCCAAGTCAAGCTGCAAAATTCCCCAAGGGTGGCACAGTGCAAAGGTCTCCTATACAGTCAAAACTAGGGTTTATGTTCTGATCAAGAAAATGAAGTTTTCAAAGGTCCAATCAAGTCTCATATGCCTACAAATGTGGTCAAGCATCCTCATATCAAGTTTCAAGGCATTCAGCTCAAAATTGCACAGTCAAAAACCCTAATTGCACTACAGTCAACTGTAGGGGCAAAATGGTCATTTGACAGTCAAAAGTTCAAATTTTTGGTCAACATATCATTTTGAAGCCACAAACATCATTTGATCAATGCTTGATCATGATTCTCAAAATTTGGCTCAGAAAATCATCAAGATGCAAAAGTTTCCTTATTTGGACAGTTGAAAAAGTCAACTGAAATTGACCAGGGCATAACTTTCACATGGATTATCAGAAAAATTCCATCCAAAGCTCATTTTGAATAGAAAGACATTTCCTACAACTCATCTTCATACTTCAAGTCCAAGAAATGTTCTCACAAAAAGTTATCAATTTCAACATTATAGGTCATTTTCAGAAGTCAACAAAAAGGTACTTTAAGTCAAAGGCCATAACTTGAGATTGGTAAATCAAAATGACATGGGACCAAAGACATTGGTTAGAGGACTCAAAGACCTTTCCAAAATGTCTAAGAACATGAGAAAAGCTTAAAAATTGAGCAAGTTATGCCTTGTGGAAGTTGGGAAATATTTGGATATTTTGAAAAGTCAACATTACTTCAAATGACCTAAAATTGCTAATGGGCCCATTTTTCTTCCATGATTCATCATTCTAAGCATATGCACGACCACTTGGCCCAAAGGGAAGTATTTTCTCATTTTTTATTTATTTATTTGAATTTTTATTTATATTAATTCATTTAAATCATTTAAATATATGAAAAATATTTAATTCACCCTAACCAATCTTTTTATACATGTTTTATGCTCAATATTTCGTGCCTAGCCAAATAAGGAAAGAACTGGAGCAATTGGATATGATTTGAGCAAAGAACACATGGAAAAAGATATGAAAAGATCTTAAGAAATCAAATTTCCAAAATCAATAAAGGCAATGGATTTGATTGAGTTTTGTTGACCTAATTTGTTCACTACATATGCCTGATCATAAACCTAATCATGCTAGACACGCAGTAGCTCAGAAGAGGCCATTGTAAACTTGAATTTTTCTCTAAAGAACTCAAAACTGAAATCATTGTTACAAGGCGATTCAAGGCACAAAAACTATTCCAATAGCTTCCTCAAGGTTCCCTGAACGTATTCCAATCAAAAACATTCACTCAAACGCCAAGAATCGGTATACAGGGTTCAGACTGTTTCAAAAAAAACTCATAATCGTGCATCATGATTTACGCGTCCTTTGCATTTTTTATTACTTGATTCATGTTCATAATGAAGTTTTGAAGCTAACCAATACCTTTAATTGTATTTTTATTTGCCATACACGATGATGCCATGTTTGAGATTCTAGGGTTTGCAGGATGTTAAATTAGGGCTTTTGCAATAAGGAAAAATTAGAGGCTGAGACTAAGACCATTGGATTCAACGCATTGGGACGAACATAGACCAACCCTCGCGCTCAATTTATGAGTGCCTGAGAGCTAATCGCTATTTTCTAATAGCATGCCTAAGCAAACGCGTATAAAACCGTGGCCTATGTGTTTTGTGTTTCAGGAAAACGGAGAAGATGATGCGTTGTCACGACATGAGCGGTGCATTTAAATTTGCGCGCTAAATTTACCATTCATTGTTGTTTCTTATTATATTGTTCTCCAGCTATTTAATATACAAAGTAATCAAGTGGCCCGGTTGGCAGGCACACGCGTTGATGACCTTCAGGACCTGGGTTCGATCCCAGGTCCCCTCCCTTTCCTTATATTTTCATCTTCAATATGTTTCTATGCAGCCTTTAGGCAAGTGACTACCGTATGTCCACAAAATCCCACCTTCCACGTGTCCCAGAGCACCAAATCAATGGCCACGAACTGAAGACTATGATAAACTCAAGTCAACGCGCGCATACGTGTCCAGCAAAAGTCTAACAAGGCCATGCTTATTGGGCCCAGATTACTAAGGCCAAGACCTCCACTTTGGGGACTTCCACCCCCCCTGGTTTGCAAATTCTATATATATTTTTTCTTATATTTTATTTTCAATCATTATTTTATTTTCTTTATTGTTTTGATTTAATTAATTATTTTAACAAAATACAAAAAACATCATAAAAAATCAGAAAAGACAAAAAACATAATAAATATTTTATTTTAATATTTTCTTGTAAATAAATGTACATAATTAAATTTAGTATAAATTAGGTTGCAATTTTAATACCTTTAATAATAAAAATCTAAAAAATGTAAAAATAGGTTTAATTGATAATTTTTATTCCTTTTAATTTTTTCTTTTTTACCATAATATTATTTATTTATTTATTTTTATAATTAATTATACATAAAAAAAACTTAGGTTTACATTAGGTTAAAATTCAATATATTTCTTAATAACTTAAAAATAATTAGAATTAGGTTTAGCATTTTATTTTAATTTTAATTAATTCTTTTTCCATTAAATCCTAAAATACATAAAAATACTAAAAAACAAAAACAATTTCTTTTCTTAATTAATAAATTCATATAATTTTAATTTTGCAAAAGGGTCCAACGCCCTCGTTCTGATTTAATTAATTCGCATACTTATTTCTTTTTTCCGTTTAAATACTTATGTATCTCTCCCGAAGCTTTGTAATTTAATTACTTTTCGCACTTTTAATTCATTTACTTTTCTGTCAAATCGGGTCCGGTTTAATTTTGGCGATGTGGACCCGCGCCATTTGTAATAGCTTAGAATTTACTTTTCCCGCAAATATTTTAACTGTTAATCAAGGCATGAAAGAATGTATGGACTTAAATAAAATCAAGCGTAGAACACCAATGAACATGACAAGATAAATGCAAATGAAAACGACACACAAATCGCACACACCACCCCTAGGGTACGCCTCACTGTTGCCTTGCCTTCGAAAGGTGATCGTCGAGTAGAGGATGTCTTAGTAAGTCCTCATGATCCGGGAACCTGGCATGAGGGTAGCTTCTAAGGTGTCTTCCTATTGCTCTGGTGATCACCATGTCCCGAACCTCGAATTGACCCGAACACCTCCAACGGTGGTGCTACCTACCTCTCAATGGTGGGATGGCACTACTTTAAAGGACATTTACACAGACGAATTCCTTAGGGTAGGTAGACGACTCGTGGATACCTGCTCTAAATTTCAAAACAAATCAAAAATCTTTTCACACCGACACATTTTCAAAAAGCTTTCGAAAGCAATTTTTCAAACACTCTTGAGGACCGATACAAGAGTCGAACTGGAATTTTCAAGGAAACTTTTTTTAAAACCCACAGTTGAAAAGCAAACAAACCATTTTTGAAAACACAAGTGAGCTAGTATCTAAGATCCCATGGATAACCATGGATAGAAAGGGTGCTAACACCTTCCCTTTCTATAACCTGCCTCCCGAACCGAGAGCAATCTCTTTAAGGAATTTTTCTGTGCTTTTGTCCTTTCCATTTGGAGAAAATAAAAGACGGTGGCGACTCTTGCTTACCGCGACATTTCGCGAACCAGCGTTAAACAGTCAGTTCCAGATCCACCGATCACAGAACTGGCGACTCTGCTGGGGATTTAAACTTAAAGTGAGGTGTACCTTAGGGTTAGTTCATAACTGTGTTTTCAATTGTATTGACTTGTCTGCTTTAAATTTGTGGGTTGCATGGGAGTTACATAGATCCTAACCCGGATCTGGGGATACCCTGTTTAGGTAGCATAAGCTGTGAGGGACCTGTCCGGCGTAGACCGACACGGGTGAAACAGTGGCTACGTTGGTGTGGCACCTTGGTCTGTACCGATATCCCTTGTGTCGCAACAAGGAGAATATGGGTCTTCTGAGGAGTCATTAAGCACCAACAACCTTAGAACCTTAAATGACCCAACTTGGCCATTAGAACAGTAGCAGTATGCTACGCCCATTGAGGCTAAACTCTCGTGATGGTTCTGGCCGCAAGAAAAGATTGCGATGCTGGAGTTATGACCGATTGAGGGTAGTCAATGATATTGGGATCCTCTAAGAACCCGGTTACTTTGATAGGACAGGTATGAACCAACAAACTGAAAGAGGGTAATACCTAGACCTCATGCTGGCCTAAACTCTAAGGGTTTTCTCTTGTGTGACTTGTGTGCCTTTGTAATTGACTACTTGCATGCTTTATCTGACACATGAACTACTTGCAGGTTTTGTTTTAGTCCTTAATTGGGACCCATGACAGGGCTTACTAAGTTTCTTGCAGGTTTTGTTTATAGTCCTTAATTAGGGCTCATAACAGAGTGTACTGAGTTTCTTGCAGACTAGTTTCTTGCAGGTTTTGTTTATAGTCCTTAATGAGGACTCATAACAGGGTTTACCCATATTACCCCATGCATCATGACATCATATTATTGCATACATCCTAACCCATTTCAAGGATCTCAAGGGCTTGTGATGCAGGTCATGATGAATCAAACTATCCCAGCAAGGGGCAAAGAGGATTTATTTTCCTCTAGCCAAGGTTGTCAGGGGCTATGACCCACTTGATATGGTGAGCTCTGACCCTTGAAGAAGGTTCCCTTAACCAAGGTTGTTTGGAAATCAAAACCAGACATGATGACTAAAGTCAGGGGCTATGACCCACTAGATATGGTGAGCCTTGACCCTTGGAAGAAAGATTCTCAACAAATATGAAGTTCTTTCAATCAAGCTACCGGATCCAAATGCTAACAAATTTTCTTGTTACCCCGCGAGGTCCTTGAAATCATTGCATGCATATCATACATATCATTGCATAACAGGAATCTTTGTTGCAGGTCACTTACCCTTCTCGCTGTTTATTTCAGCAATGGCCTTCCAACCAGATAACCAGGACCTTCTTGCTCAAGAGACTCGGTTCAGGGAAATCCTCCTGAATCTATCCAAGGGGCAGGAGGAGTTAAGGACACTTCTCAGGGAGACTTTGGCCAGGAACAGTGCTGAGGATGAACGGATGAGATATCGGCAAGCTGAAATGGATGCCTTGAAAGTCCAGATGCTGGGGCAGGCGACTTCCATTCAAAGTTTAGTTCAAAAACAAGACGAGCTCAGGGTCCTCGTCAACCAACTGCTTCGGGGTAACCAGCTGGGGCAAACGTCTAGGGTTGAAGAGCCAGTCATCGTTCCACCACCTTTGAGACAAGGAAATAAAGGGAGGGCTCCTCAAATGGCTCTAGTGCCACAAATTCAGCATCAACCTCACCAGCGTCAACCAGACAAGCCTAAAAGGCAGTTAACCAAGATCAACATGTCGCTGGATCAAGCACTACAACAAATGTTGGAGGCAGGGCTGATCACCTTAAGGGCCCCTCTCCGGAATCCAAACACTTCTGCTCCTAACTATCATCCCAACGATAGGTGCGCATACCATTCCGATAGCCCGGGGCATACTACGGACAACTGCTGGCCTCTCAAAAATAAGATCCAAGACATGATCGACGCTGGAGAGATTCAGTTTAAAGTATCCAAGACTCCCCACGTGATCACTGCTCCCTTGCCAAAACATGGCTAGGATTGAGAAATTTTTGTTCATTCGAATGTTCAAGTTGCAATTCTATTTTTGTTCAAACATTTACTCATGTTAAACATTGTTATTTCATTAATGCATCGCATATGTCTGTTCTGAAACAATATATTCGTATTCACTAAATGCAAATTATTTTCATATTTTTTCTGATGATCAACTCTTAATTAATAATTCTAAGCCTCTTGAGGGAGGATGACGAAAATGATACCATAATCTACAGTATGCTTTTGAACAGACCCCGCTGATGAGGTACAGGCATTGTTTCAAATCCTAAACACTGGAGTTATAAGGATGATAATCCCTCGTCAACCCCTCTGAGCCAAAGAAGTAGGAGTTTTTCTTTTCGAAAATTAAAACCCTTTATCATAACCTGGGGCAGGGTAGTTCTCTCAGTTGATCCAGGTGCATAACGAATGGCACCAAAAAGATCCTTACAAAACAAAGAAAGACAGTGATGGTTCTGAATGATCAATAAAGAAAGGCAGTCATTATCTTTCAAAATAAAAAAAAACCATTAAGTCAAAACCCATGAAGGAGACTTACAAAGCTGGGGCATCCCGCTGACTGTAATTCCAAAAAGGGAAACAGTTCAGGCAAAAAAAGAAAGGGATAAAAAAAATCAAGAAAGAGGTCTTACAAACCCTCAACAAAAAAGGAGATGACTGCCTACTCAAATAAACATTCAAAATCCGAACCATCGCTGGTATATCAAAGCAAAGACTCAACCAAGGTCTAATGCATGATCAACTGGGTTTAGGTTTGGAGAACATCACGAAGAGCGGGTGGGTACAAATATAATTTGAGCCTTTATCCTTTGTTTCTTAAACCGTGAACCAGGCCACGTTATAACCCTTAAAAGTCCTAGCTGAAGCATGGGTTAGTTCGAAAGCATACTGTTACGAAAGGTATCCTGACTCCTTAAGGCTTACTATAAAGAAGGAGTTGACATCACGTTTTACAAACATTCATTTGTTTTATGAAAAAAGAATGCATTTTCAAAATCTTCATGACAGACATAGGCTTTGCATTTTTAACATAACTTTGTTTGCATATGACTTTTTGTTTGAACAGCAGGGAAATTCGCACGATGAATACCTAGTGAACAAAAGCACTTCCAATCAAGGGGCATGGCATGAGCATGGTCCATCATCTGGGGCAATCCAATCAAGATTCGGAGAATCTCTCAAAGGCCAAACAACCTGGGGCAAATCTCCGCCTGAGTCATTCGGGGCACTCCAACAACGAATCTTGCTGGATCAAGCACCTTCTGGTGGCATGACGAAACACTTCTAACAGGGGCAACTCCCTACATTCTGAAAGCACGGACATAGTCGAAAAAATACTACGCACAATCAAAGACCCGCTAGGTTGACATACCTAGGCAAAAATAAGGGCTTCCCGGCGAACCAAAAGGGTTCGGGCAAAATGAAGGGTTGAAATGAAAAATCTGTACACCCGGCAAGTCGAAAACCTGTAAAGGCGGCTTGGGCAAAAATGGGTATCCCGGTGGACTGAAAACCCGAAAGGGCGGTCCAGGCAAAAGTTAGGGATCAAAGCGTACGACTATGTCCTGTCATCTTATCACCTGCCTACCAGAAGTAGGTCTGTCCATCAGCAAGCTATCAGCATCTCCCAGGTCCTCTTCTCCACCTCAGAAACAGGGGCAATGATGAGTTGTCCAAATAATCTAATCGCTCTGTCCACCAAGGTATCAAGGTGAGTTCAGCTAAAGAACATAACCAGTACATCTCAATTCCCCAGAGAGTGAGCCAGCAAGTCAGTACACTCTTCTCCAAGCAGTTATCAACCTTAAGGAAGTTGGGTATCCTCCCGCAGATCTCAACCTTCCCCAGCAGCATACAGCCTTAACAAACATCTACGGCAGTCTTGATTTAAGATTGTTCCCCGGCGGCATATCAAATACCCAAAGGAATCACTTCCCCGCATATCAAAACTTCCCCAAGAGAGAATCCAATCCAGTTTCCCCAGGAAAGTTGGAATTCATCTCCCCAAACAGTAAGCTTATCCCCAGTAGATTCTGGAAGCTTATCCCTCGCAGAGCATGAACGCGTCGTCCGGCTTTATTCAAAGAGTTATTTCCTTAATAGGATATAACTGGGTTATCCTCAGCCAAAAGCCACGGAAAGAGCGTCATCGACGAAGCCTTCTTATCCCCAGCAGATTATTATCAACACTCAGCAAAGCATCCCTCTTCCCACAGAGTATTGCTTCCCAGCATGGTCGCTAGAATATCTTTTCTCCCCGCAGAATCTTCCATTTGCCAAGTTTATTCCGCAACGGAGTCATCTTCTCCTACCGGTATTCTTGCAGTTATCATCCCCAGCGGAAGCAAAATCTATTCCTCAACATCAGCCCAGGATACGACTTCCCGGCACCCGTCAAGGATTCACTTTCCTAGATAAAAACATACATAAAACATCACATACATCATTATAACATGCATAGACACATCATACAAGCCTCATTTATGTTGAGAACATCATTGCTTGATTCATATCATGCATTGCATATAACTGACCTTTACCTTTCAGGAAAGATCCAGTTAAGTTCTCAAGCTACATTTCAAGACCTAGACCGGTTCAGTTAAATCGACCCTAAGATTTTCCTGATGCTTATCCAGTCAAAGGCCTTCTCTGGTTCAGTCAGATCAACCCTAAGATCTCCCTGATGCTTATCCAGTTGAAGATATTCCAAGACCTTGTCCGGTTCAGTTAAGTCGACCCTAAGATTTTCCTGATGCTTATCCAGTCAAAGGCCTTCTCTGGTTCAGTCAGATCGACCCTAAGATCTCCCTGATGCTTATCCAGTTGAAGATATTTCAAGACCTTGTCCGGTTCAGTTAAATCGATCCTAAGATTTTCCTGATGCTTATCCAGTCAAAGGCCTTCTCTGGTTCAGTCAGATCGACCCTAAGATCTCCCTGATGCTTATCCAGTTGAAGATATTCCAAGACCTTGTCCGGTTCAGTTAAGTCGACCCTAAGATTTTCCTGATGCTTATCCAGTCAAAGGCCTTCTCTGGTTCAATCAGATCGACCCTAAGATCTCCCTGATGCTTATCCAGTTGAAGATATTTCAAGACCTTGTCCAGTTCAGTTAAATCGATCCTAAGATTTTCCTGATGCTTATCCAGTCAAAGGCCTTCTCTGGTTCAGTCAGATCGACCCTAAGATCTCCCTGATGCTTATCCAGTGGAAGATATTCCAAGACCTTGTCCGGTTCAGTTAAGTCGACCCTAAGATTTTCCTGATGCTTATCCAGTCAAAGGCCTTCTCTGGTTCAGTCAGATCGACCCTAAGATCTCCCTGATGCTTATCCAGTTAAAGATATTTCAAGACCTTGTCCGGTTCAGTTAAATCGATCCTAAGATTTTCCTGATGCTTATCCAGTCAAAGGCCTTCTCTGGTTCAGTCAGATCGACCCTAAGATCTCCCTGATACTTATCCAGTTGAAGATATTCCAAGACCTTGTCCGGTTCAGTTAAATCGACCCTAAGATTTTCCTGATGCTTATCCAGTCAAAGGCCTCCTCTGGTTCGGTCAGATCGACCTTAAGATCTCCCTGATTCTTATCCCAGTAGAAGACACCCAAGATTTTTCTCAACGAGCGTTGTTGAAGTTAAAGTCGCCCAAGATTCTCTTACCATTCATGCTAAGGCAGTAACCATCCCTGGTTCATTCATCGCCGTTTGAAGCTCCAGACTCAACTCCTGCAACTAGTCAGGACATACCTATACCAAGCATCTGAAAACCAGCTCCTGCAACGTGTCAGGTACTCATTTTCTGTTTTGCAGGTATGCAGGTTCTCGCCAAGGAACCTCTTACGCGATCAGCATCCAGATGGCATCTATAAGCCCATCATCCTATCCAGCAATCTCCAAATGGCATCTACAAGCCCATTCCCCCATCACACTGCTAACATGTAAGCGCAAATTTCTGGGCACTCTAGTGTTCAATCATCTTCCACCTTCGGATTACGAAAGGCACGTCCGCCAATCTGCATCCTCAGGTCTAAGAAGATTGAACAGGGGCAACTGTTGTACCCCAAAATTTGCCCTCCCATATTCTCCAAGAAATTGCCAAGTCAAGCTGCAAAATTCCCCAAGGGTGGCACAGTGCAAAGGTCTCCTATACAGTCAAAACTAGGGTTTGTGTTCTGATCAAGAAAATGAAGTTTTCAAAGTTCCAATCAAGTCTCATATGCCTACAAATGTGGTCAAGCATCCTCATATCAAGTTTCAAGGCATTCAGCTCAAAATTGCACAGTCAAAAACCCTAATTGCACTACAGTCAACTGTAGGGGCAAAATGGTCATTTGACAGTCAAAAGTTCAAATTTTTGGTCAACATATCATTTTGAAGCCACAAACATCATTTGATCAATGCTTGATCATGATTCTCAAAATTTGGCTCAGAAAATCATCAAGATGCAAAAGTTTCCTTATTTGGACAGTTGAAAAAGTCAACTGAAATTGACCAGGGCATAACTTTCACATGGATTATCAGAAAAATTCCATCCAAATCTCATTTTGAAGAGAAAGACATTTCCTACAACTCATCTTCATACTTCAAGTCCAAGAAATGTTCTCACAAAAAGTTATCAATTTCAACATTATAGGTCATTTTCAAAAGTCAACAAAAAGGGACTTTAAGTCAAAGGCCATAACTTGATATTGGTAAATAAAAATGACATGGGACCAAAGAAATCGGTTAGAGGACTCAAAGACCTTTCCAAAATGTCCAAGAACATGAGTAAATCTTAAACATTGAGCAAGTTATGCCTTGTGGAAGTTGGGAAATTTTTGGATATTTTGAAAAGTCAACATTACTTCAAATGACCTAAAATTGCTAATGGGCCCATTTTTCTTCCATGATTCATCATTCTAAGCATATGCACGACCACTTGGCCCAAAGGGAAGTATTTTCTCATTTTTTATTTATTTATTTGAATTTTTATTTATATTAATTCATTTAAATCATTTAAATATATGAAAAATATTTAATTCACCCTAACCAATCTTTTTATACATGTTTTATGCTCAATATTTCGTGCCTAGCCAAATAAGGAAAGAACTGGAGCAATTGGATATGATTTGAGCAAAGAACACATGGAAAAAGATATGAAAAGATCTTAAGAAATCAAATTTCCAAAATCAATAAAGGCAATGGATTTGATTGAGTTTTGTTGACCTAATTTGTTCACTACATATGCCTGATCATAAACCTAATCATGCTAGACACGCAGTAGCTCAGAAGAGGCCATTGTAAACTTGAATTTTTCTCTAAAGAACTCAAAACTGAAATCATTGTTACAAGGCGATTCAAGGCACAAAAACTATTCCAATAGCTTCCTCAAGGTTCCCTGAACGTATTCCAATCAAAAACATTCACTCAAACGCCAAGAATCGGTATACAGGGTTCAGACTGTTTCAAAAAAATTTCATAATCGTGCATCATGATTTACGCGTCCTTTGCATTTTTTATTACTTGATTCATGTTCATAATGAAGTTTTGAAGCTAACCAATACCTTTAATTGTATTTTTATTTACCATACACGATGATGCCATGTTTGAGATTCTAGGGTTTGCAGGATGTTAAATTAGGGCTTTTGCAATAAGGAAAAATTAGAGGCTGAGACTAAGACCATTGGATTCAACGCATTGGGACGAACATGGACCAACCCTCGCGCTCAATTTATGAGTGCCTGAGAGCTAATCACTATTTTCTAATAGCATGCCTAAGCAAACGCGTATAAAACCGTGGCCTATGTGTTTTGTGTTTCAGGAAAACGGAGAAGATGATGCGTTGTCACGACATGAACGGTCCATTTAAATTTGCGCGCTAAATTTACCATTCATTGTTATTTCTTATTATATTGTTCTCCAGCTATTTAATATACAAAGTAATCAAGTGGCCCGGTTGGCAGAGACACGCGTTGATGACCTTCAGGACCTGGGTTCGATCCCAGGTCCCCTCCCTTTCCTTATATTTTCATCTTCAATATGTTTCTATGCAGCCTTTAGGCAAGTGACTACCGTATGTCCACAAAATCCCACCTTCCACGTGTCCCAGAGCACCAAATCAATGGCCACGAACTGAAGACTATGATAAACTCAAGTCAACGCGCGCATACGTGTCCAGCAAAAGTCTAACAAGGCCATGCTTATTGGGCCCAGATTACTAAGGCCAAGACCTCCACTTTGGGGACTTCCACCCCCCCTGGTTTGCAAATTCTATATATTTTTTTCTTATATTTTATTTTCAATCATTATTTTATTTTCTTTATTGTTTTGATTTAATTAATTATTTTAACAAAATACAAAAACATCATAAAAAATCAGAAAAGACAAAAAACATAATAAATATTTTATTTTAATATTTTCTTGTAAATAAATGTACATAATTAAATTTAGTATAAATTAGGTTGCAATTTTAATACCTTTAATAATAAAAATCTAAAAAATGTAAAAATAGGTTTAATTGATAATTTTTATTCCTTTTAATTTTTTCTTTTTTACCATAATATTATTTATTTATTTATTTTTATAATTAATTATACATAAAAAAAACTTAGGTTTAAATTAGGTTAAAATTCAATATATTTCTTAATAACTTAAAAATAATTAGAATTAGGTTTAGCATTTAATTTTAATTTTAATTAATTCTTTTTCCATTAAATCCTAAAATACATAAAAATACTAAAAAACAAAAACAATTTCTTTTCTTAATTAATAAATTCATATAATTTTAATTTTGCAAAAGGGTCCAACGCCCTCGTTCTGATTTAATTAATTCGCATACTTATTTCTTTTTTCCGTTTAAATACTTATGTATCTCTCCCGAAGCTTTGTAATTTAATTACTTTTCGCACTTTTAATTCATTTACTTTTCTGTCAAATCGGGTCCGGTTTAATTTTGGCGATGTGGACCCGCGCCATTTGTAATAGCTTAGAATTTACTTTTCCCGCAAATATTTTAACTGTTAATCAAGGCATGAAAGAATGTATGGACTTAAATAAAATCAAGCGTAGAACACCAATGAACATGACAAGATAAATGCAAATGAAAACGACACACAAATCGCACACACCACCCCTAGGGTACGCCTCACTGTTGCCTTGCCTTCGAAAGGTGATCGTCGAGTAGAGGATGTCTTAGTAAGTCCTCATGATCCGGGAACCTGGCATGAGGGTAGCTTCTAAGGTGTCTTCCTATTGCTCCGGTGATCACCATGTCCCGAACCTCGAATTGACCCGTACACCTCCAACGGTGGTGCTACCTACCTCTCAATGGTGGGATGGCACTACTTTAAAGGACATTTACACAGACGAATTCCTTAGGGTAGGTAGACGACTCGTGGATACTTGCTCTAAATTTCAAAACAAATCAAAAATCTTTTCACACCGACACATTTTCAAAAAGCTTTCGAAAGCAATTTTTCAAACACTCTTGAGGACCGATACAAGAGTCGAACTGGAATTTTCAAGGAAACTTTTTTTAAAACCCACAGTTGAAAAGCAAACAAACCATTTTTGAAAACATAAGTGAGCTAGTATCTAAGAGCCCATGGATAACCATGGATAGAAAGGGTGCTAACACCTTCCCTTTCTATAACCTGCCTCCCGAACCGAGAGCAATCTCTTTAAGGAATTTTTCTGTGCTTTTGTCCTTTCCATTTGGAGAAAATAAAAGACGGTGGCGACTCTTGCTTACCGCGACATTTCGCGAACCAGCGTTAAACAGTCAGTTCCAGATCCACCGATCACACCTACTATCCAGGCTTTTATTTCGAAGAAACCCTACGATCCAGGTTCCTTCTCATAGCCCTACTATCCAGTCTTTAATTTCGAAGAAACCCTGCGACCCATGTTCCTTCTCATAGCCCTACTATCCAGGCTTTCATTTCGAAGAAACCCTACGACCCAGGTTCCTTATCATAGCCCTACTATCCAGGATTTCATTTCGAAGAAAACCTACGACCCAGGTTCCTTCTCATAGCCCTACTATCAAGGCTTTCATTTCGAAGCAACCCTACTATCCAGGTTCTTTCTCTCTTATCTCCAGACAACAGTTTACAACACTATAAGACCTGGACCCGACCAGACACGGACGATTTCACATTTCCCCAGTAAGTCACTGTGCAGCCTGGACCGTGACCAGATATGCAGTTTACTCCCACCTCCTAAATCAGGAGTTAATTCCCCAGTAGAGTAATGGACAACCGAAGCTCCTATACTCTATTTCCAAGGACATAAATCAACATTCCCTAGCGAAGTCCTCCTCGATGGCAAGTACAGGAATTCTCGCAAAGGAATCTCTTATGAAACCGATATCATTTCTGGATGGAATATTTAAGCCCATCCCTGAAGATTCTCTGTCAACTTCCAAATGGCATATGTAAGCCCATTACCGATATCACCAATCAGCATTACTTCATGCGAGTGCAAATTTCTGGGCACTCTAGTGTTAAATCATCTTCCACCATCAAATCATGAAAGGAAGACCAACCAATCTACATCCTCAGGTTTAAGAAGATTAAACATGGGCATCTGTTATACCCCAAAATTTTCCCTCTCATTTTACTCAACACGTGCTCATTGAAGTCCTCAACTTGCTCAAGGATGCCCAAGAATTAACCAGACAAATGCTCTCCTAAGACAATGAACCTCAAACTAGGGTTTCCATTTTCATCCGGATGGGTGAACTCCAAGGGTCCTAAATGGTTTCCATAGCCCTAATATGTTCTCAAGACCATCCATGTCAAGTTTCATGCCTTGCACAAAAAGTTTGCTCAGTCAGCTGCTCAAATGCCTGAAAATCAACTGTACTAGGTCAAAAGTCAACTGTGACCCACATACAGTCAAACTTCATGATTTTTTGTCAACATCAACATTTTGAAGTGATATCAATCATTTGATCAAGGGTTGATCATGATTCCTCGAGGAATGCCCCAAATTCATCAAAACTCAAAAGTTGCTAAATTAGGATTTCTATAGGAAAAGTCAACCAAACTTTGACCAGACATAACTTTCTCATACTTTATCAGAAATTTCCCATCCAAGGCTCATTTTGAAGAGGATGCAATTCCCTACAACTCATATTCATCCCTCAAGTTCAAAAAACACACTCATAAAGAGATATGAATTCAGACATTATAGGTCATTTCAGAAAGTAAACAAAAATACCTTTTGGGTCAAAGCTTCTTACATGAACATAGAATATCCAATTGAGATGAAACCAAAAGGGTTTTTTATAGGACATCCTAAGCTTTCTAAAAAGTCCAAGAACACCCTCTTAGGGGTTAAAATTGAGGGAGATATGTATTGTCAAAGTTGACTAATTTTTGGAAATGTGCATGAAGTCAACATTGATCAAAATGACTTTTTTTCTCAAATGGGCCCATGTTTTCTTGTTTGAAACTTGTTCCTAAGATTGCCCACGACCCCTGAGCTTATCCACCTATTATTTTATTATTTCAATTATTTATTTTGATTTTTTATCCAATTAAATCAAAATAAATCAATTTAAATAGTAGAATAATCAAATAAAATCAAAGATTTGATTTTATGAGCATATCATGAGTCCATGAACAGATAGAAAATCAAAAAATTCGTGGAAAAGCTAATTGATTGGAAAAGATCTTAATTTGGCTTGTTTTAGAAACAAATCATACAATGCAAAGAATGAAATCAAATCTCCATAATTTGCAAAGATATGATCAATTTTTGTTGACCTAAATCATTCTATCATATATACTTAAAATCCCTAAAGCGTAAAAAAGAGGATTGGGTCGTGAAAACAAGCGAACAAGTTTCAAATTTTTGTGAAAAAAGTGTAGGTCGATTTTGATTCTATAGGTCGTTTCAAGCAATTCCAAGGCCAGCAATCCGTTCCTGGACATTTCTGAAGCCGTTCCAATCATCCTCAAGCCTTAAAACCTTCAGAAATCGCTCCTCACGGTGCCACGGTTTGCATCTTTTTTCAAGATTCGTTTTCAATGATTAATCCATCATAAACATGTTTTGATCATATATCCATGCTTGCTATCATATTTGTAATGTTTTTGATTGGTTTAATTGAAGTTTAAGTGCAGGAATGACACAATGCCATTGTTAGGGTTTTGAGGTCCCAAATTGGGAATTCTATATAAAGGTTAAATTGGACAAAATTAGGGGTACTATCATGCTCAAGAGATGATTTGCAATTGATCCATGTCTTTGGTTTGAATTTATTCTGCTTGTGCTACACTTTTGAATTTTTCAGGTTTTTAGATACGAACAAAATCCGTCACTACAACCTATAGTACGAAAAACTGCTGTAGGTAAAAGTTCTCCACCTAAAACAACGGATCCATGAAGAAGGTGATGGCGTGGTGCTCACTGATTCGTCCATTCAAACTATTAGGGACCCACAACGCATGTTTTTGACCTGTGGACATAGATCTTTATTTTCCTTATATTTATTTTGTGTTATTTTGTTAACAATTGAAATGCTTAGTTTAGTTGGCAAGGCAGGGCATGATAAGGCTTTAGTCCTAAAGGGAGTTGGTTCGATCCAGCCCTTTTGCAAAATTAATTTTCACTAATTCGTGTTTTCAGATCCAATGCTCCAGGTCCCTGCGCGCTCCTCATGCACTTCCATCACCATACCACAAGATCTCATCATATCCAGATCTAACACTCAGCACATGTAGACCATGGTGAACCCCTAGAGGCCAGCTACACTGGATCACACACAGATCTTGGGCCAGCATATGGGCTTTGCAAATTCAGCCATGCACTCCTATTGTACCCCAAAATTTTCCCTCTCACTTATCAAGAATTTGCTCACAAGATCTCCTTGGACTCAAGACTGCACTAGGGTTTGATCAGCTCAAGACACCTCCTTATGCACTGATGACCAAAATTAGGGTTTGAGTTTGCACAAGGATTTTTGAAATTTAAATGCTTCATATGACTTTCATGGACCATTATGGACCCCCAATATTACTCATGCCAAGTTTCAAGCCTTGGATCACACTTTTGATCAGTCAATTGAGCAATTGACCTAAAAATCAACTATATTGGGGAAAAAGTCAACTATAGTTAAATTACAGTCAAACCTCGTAATATTTGATCCATATCAACATTTTTGACTCATATGAATCATTTGATCAACTTTGGACCATAACTCCTCAAGAAATTTGATCAAATCTCCAAAAGGGCAAAATGATCAAAATTAGGGTTTTGATTGGGAAATGGCAATTTCTGGTTTTTGACCTAGCAAATGGTCTATTGGTTTAAGGAATGATCTCAAGATTCCAATTGCATCATTTTGACCTAATAACATGGTTCAAAACATTGTAAGTCCGTTGGATTGACAGATGAATTTTGCAGTCAACTCATCAAAAGTCAATTGTATACTGAAAAGTCAAACTTTGACTTTTTGGTCAAATTCAAGTACCAAAGATCACAATTCATCAAGAAATGTCAAAATATGAAACTTATTCATCAAGAAATCAAAAATTAAAGATTTCATTTTGAAAAGTCAAAATTTCTAAACTTAGAAATTTTTCTGTTGGAAATTTCATGTTTTTTCATAACTTTGAGCCAAATATTCATCATGATGCAAGATGATTCAAGAGAAACTTCAAATATGAAAGTTGTATATATCCATGAAATATATAACTTTTCTTCACACAACTTCTTCCAAAAATGCTTGGATCTCAAGTTATAATTTTATGAACCTAGGGTCATGAAACTAAACACTTAGTGAAATTTTGCCCTAATTTGGTCAAGATTTTGACCCAACTTGATGGCACATTTTCATATAGTTCCAAGGGGAATATTCAAAATAAATTCAAAGATGGGTTGTAGAGAACATTGCAAGATTTCCAAAATGTCCAAGAAATCCTTGAGATCATTCTTGAGTAGGGAGAATCGAAGAGATGAAGTTAGTGTTTTATCACTTGGATTACAAGTCATTTTTGATGAACACATGAACCAAATCCATAGCCATGCTGCATAATCCTCACTTTGAAGGCCTCAAAATTGTCTTTCACTCCATAATTAATGGTTTACACAACTGATAATGCCCTTATCCAAGTGTTTCAAGCTTTGTCCAAATCAATTTTCCATTTTAGGGAGAAAGTAACATATCCATTCTTGTAAAGCAAGCTTTATGCACAAAGTCAGCTTCTTGAGCTCCCAACTTGTTTTTCTTGATTACACTCCATCCACAAAGTCAGAAGCATTGTGTTTAAAGTGGTTAACAACTCTATGAACCAAGTACAAGGCATGGAAACTTGAATTTCTAAAAAAATCGCATGTTATGCATAAACATGTAAATTTGAATTCTGATCAACTAGAGAATTCCAAACTTGTTGCTTATAAATATAGTCACTATTTGTGAGCTAGGTGACGAGTTTGAGCACCCTGAAATACACCAAAACCATCTCAAATCAGAAATTGCTCAAAAACTCCATTGTTGCATAGTTTCTGACCTTGAACCTCAAACTCACATTTCCCTCGTGCGTTTCTTGGCCTTTTAGTTTCTAAAGCTTCCTTACATAAAGTGTAACTTATCCCTGTACCTGTTTCATTTCTGTAACATCATTTACCCTATCTTCCATAACCAAAAACAAAGCATTGCACATTGACTTCTCCAAGTCATTTCTGCCACTCTCAACTCAAGCAAACCATTGCACTAGCTTCCTAGGACCTCAAGGAAGCTAACCTGATCATCACCATCACTTGAAACAAGCTCAAACTCCAAACATAATTTCCAGTTTTGAGGTAAGTTTTATCAACTTGGAACTCTTCATACATGCATCATCAATAATTTATTTGTGAATAAAACATGTAGATATCGTTGCCCTGAAGCTAACCATGTCCTTAGTTTCCATTAATTTTGCTTGAGCTTAGAGAATTTTGAAACTGAAACTTCTGAAATTTTTAGGATTCAGATTAGGGCCATAAAAATTCTTGCTTATCTTTGATCTATAGTTTTAATACTTTACATTTCTGGAATCGTGAGAAAATTTTCTATAAGATTCATGTTTACAGTTTTCATTTTTGATGAGAAATGAGCAAGTTACAGTTAGTCTGACTGGAGGTTGAAGATGAAGTCTTCAGAACACGTTTTGCCTTACATATTTATTGTTTCATTTATATTAACATATGTATAGACACCCCAGTGGTAGAAGCGCGCGCCTGTAACCTATGGGATCTGGGTTCGAGCCCTAGTGATACCCTTTTTCATTTTTTCACATTTTTTTGACTTTGTTTGTTTTTTTTGGCAGGCGCTGGGCCCCTTTGGGCCTGACTTGTTTTTTTTGTTTGTTTTTGCTCACTAACCTCCCTGTTTCCTCTTGGCACCCCTGACCCAAGTTATTTATTTATTTCATTTATCTATTCTTAAATATATTTTTTTCTAAATACAAAAAATCATAAAATACAAAAAAATGATATATTTAGATTTTGACTTATTTTATTCTATTTTTTCCATAAAAATATTTTTATTTATTCTACTTTATTTATTTTTATTAACTAAATCTTGTAAACTTAATTAATATTATGTTTTATTTATTTATTTATTTAGTTTTCACACCATTGAAAATACATTGTTTTTATATTAAAAAAGGGCCAAAAATTATTTTATAATGCTATAAATATTTTAAAAATAAAAATACTTAGAATACTTTTTTCTAAACTAATTTTCTTTTAATCAACTAAATATAATTAGGGTTTTATTCACAAATATTTTCTTAATAAATTCAAACTTAGTTAACTATTTTCTTTATTTAATTAGGTTAAGACAAAATCTCTTTTTATGAAAACCAAACAAATTCATTTTCTTCACATTTTACATCCCTTTACATTTACTTTTATACTTTGTATTCATTTAAATTCCTTGTATATTCATAACAATTCAATCTGGTTGTAATAGATTAAATAGGTTTAATTCTTGCAATCCCCATTCAACTTGTACACCCCTCCCCACATATGTTGTAATAGCGTAGTAACTTTAAATTTCACAATTTATCACTTTTATATAACATGCTAGTAATTAGGGTTTGTATGGAAAGACTAAAACCAATGCTTAGAAAACTCTAATTCAAGACAAAATCAAGCATGAAAACAATACACTTGCACACTAGCACCCCTAGGGTAAAATCCACTTTGTTGCCTTACAAAAATGGCTATGTTATGCGTGTGAAGTATCTTAGCAAAAAACAAGCAAAAATACAAGATCATGGTCCTTCGATGAGGCTATCTAAGTTGCCTTACAAATGATCTTAGTCCCTAAAAAAGAATGCTAAGATACCTTGCAACGTTACTAATCATGGTTATACGATGACCCACGCCCACCCTGTTTACATCCAAAGATAGGGTTGCTTACCAAATCAATGGTAAGACAACAATGTCAAAGGAAAATAAAATGAACAAGAAAGACATTTGAGTAGGTAGATTGCTCCTAATTACTTGCTCCATTTCAAAACAAACATCCTTGCTATTTTCAAAACAAACACACACACTTTCAAACATCTTACAAACATTGAAAACATTTTCAAAGGATCAACATCTTTGTATACATTCTTACAAACAAGAATCATTACAAAGATTGCCTAAACAATGGCCTCTTTACAAAATACTTTCAAAAAACCACACAAAGCACAATTTCAAACAAAAGCAAGCGATCTAGCAAGTAACTAAGAGCCCATGGAAAACCATGGATGAAAAGGGTGCTAATAACTTCCCTTTTCATAATCTACCCCCCGAACTCAAGAAATAATCTCAAAGGTCTTTCCTGTGATTTTTCACCTTTCCTTTTGGATAAAAGAAAAGTAGGCAACGACTCTTGCTAACCACAATATTTGCGATCAAATGCAAAACCCTCAAGTCATTTCTCCCACCATATCACAGAACTGGCGACTCTGCTGGGGAATATTCTAAAAGTGGGGTTACCTTAGGGCTAGATCACATTTATTTGCTTTCATTGTCTAACTTGTATGCTTTACATTATGGTTCTTTGTTTGGGTTTGAATCCTCTACCCGGATTAGGGATACCTTATAGGTAAGTAGCAATACATTGTGGAAACTGTGCGGGGTATACCGACATGGTCTAAGCAATAGCTAAGTTAGTGCGACATATTTGTGGGTACCGGTAGCCTTTGAGTTAATCAAAGAGAATACGGGGCCACTGAGTGATGTCATAAAGCAATAATGAACTTTTAGAACCTTTACTTGACCAACTTGGCCTTTAGGATGTAGTGAGATGACCTGCTTTGGTACAGTCCGAAGTTGGTAGATACTCGATACTACACTCATTGAGGTTTGGTTTCTTGGGATATTTCGGTCGCTATTAAAGAGGCTTGTGTTAAAACAATGACCAAGGAAACAAACCAGTGATATTGAGCTCCTTAGAACCCGGTTACTATTACTAGGACATGTTGAGCCAACTAAACTTCAAGAGGGTACTTACCTATAAAGCTCCATGCAAGCCTAAACCTAAGGATTTGTTTGCTTTGTTTGTATATACATACTTATATATAACATCATGAAAATCATAACATCATACACATTCACTAACCATTTCAAGGATTTTGGATTCATCTTTGTTCTTGTTTTGTAGGATATGGATTCTCTTCACAGAAAAACTATTCAAGTCAACCTTGTGAGGATCCCTTCACAACTTAAGGAGCTAGCTTCAAGGATTCCTGAAAACTCTCCATTCACCGAGAGACATGGTCGCCTACTCAACTTGGTCACCTCCAACACAGATGAGGACATGATGAAGGTGCTCTTTCAGTTCTTTGATCCTTTACACCATTGCTTCACATTTCCCGACTATCAACTTGTGCCTACTTTAGAAGAATTCTCCCGGCTCTTGAGAATTCCCATTCTCAATCAACTACCTTTCAACGGTACGGAAAGAGATCCAAAGTCAGAAGAGATTGCTCAAGCTCTACACTTGCACTCATCTGATGTCACAACTCATTAGGAAATAAGGAGTAGTGTCAAAGGTTTCTTAGCAAAGTTATTATTCGAGAAAGCCCAAAACTGTTGGAATTCTTTGGACCTGCAAGCTTTTGAGGAAATTGTGGCCCTCCTCATCTATGAGATGGTTTTGTTTCCAAATACTGACTAACTCATAGATGAGAACACCGTCAAAATCTTCATATCCCGCACTCTTTTCACACTCTCACAATGAGGAAAAGAGGTGTCCTTATAAGTTTCACTCCTCTCTTGGCAAGATGGTTTATTTCACATCTTCCCTAATCTGCATTAAAGAATGAGCAAGGATCAAGGTGGTCACAAAGGTTGATGATGCTCTAACATTCAGACATCCATTGGGGTTCCCGATCCATAGAGAATGTTACTATTATCGACCGTTGTGGGGAATTTCCTAATGTCCCTTTACTTGGCATTAGGCGAGGTATCACCTACAACCCCTGCTTAGCTTTAAGACAATTTGGTTATGCTCGAAGGGATGGCCCGCACGAGATGCTGATTTAAGGTTTGGTATTTGACTACGACAACGACGATCAAGGTCTTCGCCAGAGATTTATCCGAGCTTGGAGGATGTTAAACAAGGTAGATAGCAAGACTTTGGGGCATAAAAATTCCATCCCTCTTGAGCCTTACCTCAAATGGGAATGAACTCATGCTCAGAGTCTTATGATGCCTTATCCTTCCATTCTCCCAGTAATCATTGAGCCTGTCATGGAAGGAGATGTTCCTTACACTATCCTACATCCTGACATGCCCACCTCTCTTGAAGACTTACAAAGAGATTGGATACAACTCAAGGGGGAGTGATATACTTTTGAAGCCCAATTCTACGTAAGCGAGAAGAAGGTTTTGGAACTCACTAGGCTACTTCATGAGGAGCAGACTCTGAATGCCTACATTGCACCAAAGAGGATGCGTACTGCCTTTCTATCTTAGAGTTTCTTGTATTTGTTTTTCCCAAGAAGGCATTGATGTACTCAAAACTTTAAATTATTAATATGACGTGTGTTTCCTTTTTGTCTAAAACAAATTTGAATTTTAAAATCCTTGAAATCATTGCATACACATTTATCATTCATCATAACATAAACATGTTTCTTGCAACAAGTCTCCTCATCTCTCTACTGTTTATTTCAGTAAGATGGATCTCGAGCAAACGGTGAAGGACCTCCAAGCTCATAATACACAGTTTCAACAATTGTTCTTAACTCTGGCCAAATGACAAGAAGAGTGGAAGACCTTGCTGGTTGAGGAGAAGAAAAAGAAGACGAAGAAGATAACCGGAATTCTGAACATGGGAAGAAGATTCCAAGGGCAGACAAGAAGGGCCTTAGACTTTGAAACGACATCCGGTGAGAAAGACAACCAAGATGGGAAGGGTAAGGACACATTTGTTCAGTCTGATTCAGAAGAGGAAGAGGAAGAAGAAGAATATATATTCTGAAGAACAATACCCTCCAGACGACGACAAGTATAAGCATCTAGAAGAATGGTTAAGTGCAATGGAAATCCAAAAAGTGTCTGGACTGGACTTTGAGGAGTTGGGATTGGTATCAGGAGTTTTCATTCCTCCAAAATTCAAAGCACATGTGTTCGCCAAATATGACGGAGTCTCATGTCCCAAAATGCATCCCCGGTCATATGTAAGGAAGATCCAACCCCATACCGCTGACAAAGATTTATGGGTACACTTATTCCAGGACAGTTTGTCTGGAACTCAACTTGATTGGTTTTATCAGTTAGAAAGAGCCAATGTTCATAACTAGGAAGATCTTGCTGCATCCTTTTACAAACAATACCAATACAATGCTGATCTTACGCCTACCCGTACTCAACTCCAGAGTATAGCCATGGTTTCAAATGAAGGCTTCAAGGACTATGCACAAAAATGGAGAGATTTGGCCGGAAGAGTTCAACCTCCTCTATCTGAAAGAGAATTAGTAGACATGTTTTTGGGCACCTTGTCTGGTCCTTTCTTCAATCACCTAATTGGGAGTTCATCGGTAGGTTTTACTGAGTTAATATTGACCGGAGAAAGGGTAGAAGCCGGAATAAAAAGTGGAAAGATTCAAAAAGATGCATCCTCTGCTGCTGTAAGGAAGCCATTTATTAGAAAGAAAGAAGTGGTTGCTGTTTATCCTCAGAGAAATCAAGATAGGGCCGAACGCCGTCCAATGATGGAGGCTGTCATGATTCCTAAACGTGCACCTGATCAGCAAAGAAACAACCAACCGAGAATGGAAAGACCAGTCAGACAATTCACCAGAATTAACATGACCCTATCTCAAGTATTAACACATATGTTAAGATCCAAACTAGTGAATTTAAAAGAAGCTCCAAAGAACCCTAACACAACCTCTCCTCACTATCATCCTAATGCCCACTGTGCATACCACTCTGAGAGTCCCGACCATGACACTAACAACTGTTGGGCTTTAAAGAACAAAGTACAAGACCTCCTTGAAGCCAAAGAGATTGAATTCGATACGCCAGAAAAGCCCAATGTCATTTCTGCCCCTATGCCCAAACACGACCATAATGCCAACGCCATTGAAGAGGATATGTTTGTTACTTCAATTGATGAACTTATGACCCTACTTCTGACTATCAAAAAGAACTTATTGAATGCCAGTGTTTTCCCGGGCTGTGATGAAAGCTGTCATTTCTGTTTGTCCTCACCAACCAGCTATCCTTTGTTGAAAGCAGGTGTTCAGTGCCTAATAGATAACAAGGAGATTTTGTTTGAAAAGACTTTTGTTCCACCTGTTTCTTATAATGATGTTTCCATTGTGACCATTTCCGACAATTCTTCCAGGGTCTCCACCAAAAGACCCGTTAGAATTACATCAGTTCCAAAAGTAGCTCCTTTGATAATTACAATGCCTGGACCAGTCCCATATTTGTCAGACAAAACCGTACCATGGAATTATGAAGGGGATGTCTACTACCACGGTATCAAGCAAGACTGGCCAACTTCTGAAGATTCAAGTTCCGAGAAAGATAACTCCGATATCAGTAACATTGCTGGGACTAGCAAGATTACCCGAAGTGGAAGGATATTCTCTCAAGAAATTGCTCCCCTAAAAGCAGTTTCTGGACCTGTAATCATTCCTGTTGTTGTTGCTCCTCCGAAGGCTATTCCCAGTCCCACAATCATCTCCACCAATGCTCTAACTGAAAAAGCTGTTACAATCCCTGCTATCACTCCTACTGACATTCCTGCTGGCGAGTCAACCGAGACTCGAGGTAAAAGTATTTTGATTGAGCCTGTCCGGATGAAGGCGCAATCATTGGCTATCCCTGAGACCTCCCGGAAATAGATGGAGGAAATTCTAAAGATCATAAAAAGAAGCGACTACGATGTAGTTGAACAACTGGGCAAACTCCATCCAAAATTTCCATGTTGGCTTTACTACTATGTTCCGAGGCGCATGCAAAGGCCTTGGTAAAATTCCTGAAGACTGCTCATGTACCCCAAGAAACATCTGCCGACCAGTTCCAAGACTGCGTAGCCAGCTTGACTGCAGATAATGGTCTAGGTTTTTCAGATGTTGATTTAACACCAAGAGGAATGAAGCATAATAAGGCATTGCATGTCTCAGTTGAATGTAGGGGCACAACCTTGGCTCATGTTTTGGTGGACACTGGCTCATCTCTGAATGTATTGCCTAAAAAAGCTCTTGATAGGCTTGACTGAGGGATTGACATTAAATCCAAGCAACATAGTAGTGAGGGCTTTTGATGGCTCGAAAAAGATGGTGCATAGGGGAAGTGGATATCCCCATAAAGGTTAGAACCCAAACATTTGATTCAACTTTTTATGTAATGGATATTCTCCCTTCATACTCTTTCTTGCTAGGCCGAACATGGATTCACAATGTTGGCGCTGTTACTTCTACGTTGCACCAAATGCTGAAGTATCCAATTCAAGGGAAGATTATCACCGTTCATGGAGAAGAAGAGTATATGATCAACCATCTCAATTCCTTCAGATATGTGGAATTAGATGGTGAATTTATTGAAACTCCATTCCAACATTTTGAAGAAGTCCCGTAAGATATGGCGGTAACCAGGGCTGTTCCCAAGATCACAAGGCCTCCACTCAGGATGTCATCTTTGAAGGATGCAAAGGCAGTGCTAGAAGAAGGTGGGTGCATATCTGGGGACAACTCCCAGATATCCCATACAAATCTGACAAATTTGGCCCAGGTTGCACTTCAAGTGCTCAGAAGGCTGTACGTCGCGCTCGTGCTGGAGGACCACCCTTAAAGATCAGCAACCGTGAAGTCAACACGGTAGAGGATGATGAAGATGGCTGCATCCTGGAGGATTAGATCTTCCCAACTATCAGTGGAGGGCTCAGCAATTGGGAGGCTAGAGATTTTGTCCCGATCACTTTTATCCCACAGTAATTTGTCTTTACATTTTGTTGGATCTGTAATATTAAAATCATTCAAACTCTTAAAACCTTGTGTCTTACCCGAGGCACAATGGTCCATTTGTAAGGGTTATTATCTCATTTCCATATGACATCAATGAATCATGGACGTTTTGCATACAAACTTTGTGCTCTTTGTTTTTTCTTTTTTTACATTTTCATTTCTTTCAAAGATAGCTATACCCTTACACACACTCACACCCACAATGCAGGTCTACATCCATTCGGGATCCCATGGATAACGGTTCTGCTATAGCCTTCTGTGACTCTGAAAATCTAATCTACCAAGCCAAAGACGAAGGTGAGGAAGATTGTGAAGTACCAGGGGAACTTGCCAGATTGCTACTACATTAAGAGAGAGCCATTCAGCCCCACAAAGAGCCAGTGGATACAATCAACCTAGGTATCAAAGAAGACAAAAGAGAGGTCAAGGTGGGTGCCAATCTGGAACCCAGTGTCAAGGAGCGTCTGATTCAGTTGCTACACGAATATGTTGAGGTCTTTGCCTGGTCATATAAAGACATGCTAGGACTTGATGCTGATATTGTGGTACATCGTCTACCTACAAAAGAGGATTGTCCACCAGTAAAACAAAAAGTCCACCGCATGCGACCAAATATGTCGGAGAAGATTAAAGCAGAAGTCATAAAACAATTCAACACTGGATTGTTGGCCGTCACCTCTTATCTGTAATGGGTTGCCAATGTTGTTCCCATGCCCAAAAAAGACGATAAGGTACGAATGTGCGTGGATTATAGAGATTTGAATAGGGCAAGCCCTAAGGATGATTTCTCACTTCCCCACATTGACATCCTAGTTGACAATATGGCACAACACAAAGTGTTTTCCTTCA
Organism: Vicia faba; assembly: GCA_948472305.1. Classification (NCBI taxonomy): domain Eukaryota; kingdom Viridiplantae; phylum Streptophyta; class Magnoliopsida; order Fabales; family Fabaceae; genus Vicia; species Vicia faba. The sequence continues at coordinate 922,696,012 of OX451736.1, read as the reverse complement.
TGGACGGTTTCTCAGGTTACAACCAAATCAAAATGGCGCCTGATGACATGGAGAAGACAACTTTTGTCACACAGTGGGGCACATTATGCTACAAGGTTATGCCTTTCAGATTGAAGAATGCGGGGGCAACCTATTAGCGTGCCATGGTAGTTCTATTTCACGACATGATACATCACGAAATAGAGGTCTATGTGGACGACATGATAGCTAGATCTCAAACAGAAGAAGAGCATCTTGATCATTTACAAAAGCTGTTTGAGAGGCTAAAGAAATACAAGCCGAGGTTGTGCCCAAATAAATGCACCTTTGGAGTAAGGCCTGGTAAGCTCCTAGGCTTTGTCGTCAATAATAAAGGTATTGAAGTAGATCCTGCCAAAGTAAAAGCGCTACAAGAGATGCCTGCTCCTCGTACTGAGAAGGAAGTCAGAGGATTCTTGGGACGGTTGAACTACATTGCCAGATTCATTTCTCACTTGACAGCTACTTGTGAACCAATCTTCAAACTATTGAAGAAAGATCAAGTAGTCAAATTGAATGATGAATGCCAAACTGCTTTCGAAAAGATCAAAGAGTACCTGCAAGAGCCTCCTGTTTTGATGCCACCAGTCGAGGGAAGACCGTTGATTATATATCTAACTGTTTTAGAGAATTCAATGGGGTGTGTGTTGGGGAAGCATGACGAGTCTGGCCGAAAAGAGCATGCTATTTATTACCTGAGCAAAAAGTTTACCGAATATGAAACAAGATATTCACTGCTCGAGAAAACTTGTTGTGCTCTGGCATGGGCTGCTCGCCGGCTAAGACAGTATATGCTGACCCATACTACCTTGTTGATATCTAAAATGGATCTGATAAAATACATCTTCGAGAAACCTGCTCTCTCTGGGAGAATAGCGAGATGGCAGATGATACTGACAGAATATGATATACAATATACTACCCAGAAAGCAATAAAGGGCAGTGTACTAGCTGATCACCTTGCTCACCAAGTTGTAGAAGACTACCTGTCCATGAAGTTTGAATTCCCAGATGAAGACATCATGATGGTAAACAACTATGAAGAACTCATGCCATATGATGGACCTGAACAAGGATCCCGATGGACCCTGTTTTTTGACGGGGCATCTAACGCACTCGGAAATGGTATTGGTGCAATACTCATATCTCCTGAAGGGTGTCATACTCCATTTACTGCAAGACTCTGCTTCAATTGTACAAATAACATGGCGGAATACGAAGTGTGCATCTTTGGTCTCAAAGCTGCCATAGACTTGGGGATCAAATCGTTGAATGTATTCAGAGATTCAGCTTTGGTTATCAGATAGATCAAAGGGGAATGGGACACCAAACACCCTAACCTTATCCCTTACAAAGAACATGTTTTGACGTTGCTCCCACATTTTGAGGAGATTACCTTCGAGCACTTCCCGCGAGAAGAAAATCAGCTAGCAGACGCACTAGCCACAATGTCATCTATGTTTAAACTTAAACGGGATAACGAGGCTCCCCAAATCATCATTGAACGAAGGGATGAATTAGCACACTGTCACGAGATTAATACTGAAGAAATGGTGGACCAGCCTTTGTTTCACGAAGTCAAGAGGTATCTCTGCTAAATTCTTCCTTAGTAATGGAATCCTTTACAAACGTAACCATGACTCGGTGTTACTTTGGTGCGTAGACAAGGTTAAAGCTGAAAGGATCATGGCTGAGTTACATGAAGGAACTTTTGGAACCCATTCCAATGGGCATACGATGGAAAATAAAATCCTACGGGCAGGCTATTACTGGTCTACCATGGAAGCAGATTGCTATAAACACTCTCGAACCTGCCATAAGTGTCAGATTTATGCTGACAAGGTGCACGTACCTCCGGTTCCTTTGAATTTCTTGATGGCTCCTTGGCCCTTTGCTGTGTGGGGAATTGATATGATTGGGGAAATCAAGCCAACAACTTCTAATGGACATCGCTTCATCTTAGTGGCCATTGACAATTTCACCAAGTGGGTGGAGGCAACTTCTTTCGCTTCCGTGACCAAGAATATTGTCGCCCGGTTCATCAAGAAGAATCTCATCTGTCTTTACGGTATCCTGGAGAGGATCATTACAGACAATGGTACAAACCTGATCAATGCTATGATCATCGCCTTGTGCGGGAAATTCAAGATTCAGCATCACAATTCTTCCCCTTACCGGCCAAAGATGAATGATGCTGTCAAAGCCGCGAATAAGAACATTAAAAGGATCATACAGAAAATGACAGTCACATACAAAGACTGGCATGAGATGTTACCACTCGCTCTCCATGGATATCGTACCACGGCACACATATCAACCGGGACAACACCCTACTCTCTGGTATACGACATGGAGGTTGTGTTGCCTATTGAGGTCCAAATCCCCTCTCTAAGAATTACGAAGGATGCAGGGTTGAATGAAGAAGATTGGATCCAAACCTGACTTGATCAACTAAACTTGATTGATGAGAAAAGGCTTACTGCTGTCTGCCATGGCTAGATGTATCAAAAACGGATGATCAAAGCTTTCAACAAAAAAAGTCAGACGCCAAGTGTATCAAGTTGGGGATTTGGTGATCAAACGTATCATATTTCCACAAGGTGATCCGAGGGGAAAATGGACTCCTACATATGAAGGACCATTTGTAATCAAAAACATTTTCTCTGCTGGAGCAATGATCTTGACCACCATGAATGGCGACGGCCTGCCACACTCTGCGAACATAGACATAGTCAAAAGATACTACGCATAAGAGACCCGCTAGGTTGTCACACCTAGGCAAAACAAGGGCATCCCGGCAAACCAAAAAAAAGGTTCGGACAAAAATTAGGGATAAAAACAAAAAAGTCTATACACCCAGCAAGCTGAAAACCCAAAAGGGCGACTTGGGCAAAAAAGGGTATCTCGGTGGACTGAAAACCCGAAAGGGAGGTCCAGGCAAAATTTAGGAAATTAAAGTGTATGACTATGTCCTGTTGGATCACCTTGCGAACAACCTGCAAACTCAGAGGTTCTGATCAATTCAATCATCTTCATACAAGGCAACAAATAAACAAGATGCTCAGAGATACAAAGGCTATAGCAGAATGGGAACCCCATGGGATTATTACACATAGCTATCTTTTCTTTATATTAAAATTTTCATTTTTTTACGACGACATTCTCTTACTAGAATGTTTGTATCATTGTACAAAAATACTTACTTAAATTCAATAAAAAGATATCCCTTTGAAAGTGCAAAAACTATCTATTTTTTATTTACGCTTGTGTTTCGTTTACAAAAACGTCCAATGATTCATTGTTGAACATGTGCATTTGAACATAATTACTGTTTACAAATAAACAAAATAGAAAGACAATCACTGATGGCTTTAAGAGATAGGGAAATCTCTCTAAGTTATTTTCCATAAAAGTTCCCCACAGTGTACAGTTTAATCCCCAGCGGAACAAAGCTTCCAATTATCAATCCCCAGTAGTAGTCGTACATGGCATTTCCCTTACAACAAAGTTTATTTCTCTAAAGAGAAATTCATTAACACTTCAATTTCAAGAAATGAAGACTTACATATCCTCAACAACATTCGGGGATTTATTTTCCCCAATCCAACAACAGTGCAACATATTAGCTCACATACGCATACATCGCATCCATATATCATAAACGTTGTTAAAACGAATGCATCATATCATGCATTTCATACAACATGACTTTGCATTTTAGCTAAAATTTTATCCTTTTCAGGATAAGGTTAACAACTACCATTAACAATGTTCAAATGTTTCAGATACAGTTCAGATACGCTCCAGACACGGATGCCATCATGATACTCATTCAGATTCAACTTCCAGATACAGTACAGATATGCTCCAGACACGGATGCCATCCTAATACTCATTCAGATTCAACTTCCAGATACAGTACAGATACACTCCAGACACAGACACCATTCTGATACTCATTCAGAGTCAACTTTCAAATACAGTTCAGATACACTCTAGACGCGGATGCCATTCTGATAACTCATTCAAGATTCAACTTTCAGATACAATACAGATACACTCCAGACGCGGATACCATTCTGATAACGCATTCAAGATTCATCTTTTAGATACAGTTCAAATACGCTCCAAACACGGATGCCATTTTGATAATCATTCAAAACTAGTTTCCAGATACAGTTCAGATACGCTCCAGACACGGACGCCATTCTGATACTCATTCTTTCAGCTTACAAATTACAATTCAACAATCACTCTTAGATGGCATCTACAAGCCCATCTCCAACAACTTTCTATCACTTCCCCAAATGGCATCTTTAAGCCCATTTCGTCTACCATCACATTGCCGAGTGCAAATTTCTGGGCACTCTAGTGTCCAATCATCTTCCACCTTCGAGTCACAAATGGCAAAACATGCCAATCTAACTCTTCAGGCTTAATAAGATTGAACAGGGGCAGCTGTTGTACCCCAAAATTTTCCCTCTCACTTATCAAGAATTTGCTCACAAGATCTCCTTGGACTCAAGACTGCATTAGGGTTTGATCAGCTCAAGACAACTCCTTATGCAGTGATGACCAAAATTAGGGTTTGAGGTTGCACAAGGATTTTTGAACTTTCAATGCTTCATATGACTTTCATGGATCATTATGGATCCCCAAGATTACTCATGCCAAGTTTCAAGCCTTGGATCACACATTTGATCAGTCAATTGAGCAATTGACCTAAAAATCAACTATATTGGGGAAAAAGTCAACTATGGTCAATTTACAGTCAAAACTCATAATTTTTGATCCATATCAACATTTTTGACTCATATGAATCATTTGATCAAGTTTGGATCACAACTCCTCAATAAATTTGATCAAATATCCAAAAGGGCAAAATGGTCAAAATTAGGGTTTTGACTGGGAAAGGGCAATTTCTGGTTTTTGACCTAGAAAATGGTCAATTGGTTTAAGTCATGATATCAAGAGCCCAATTGCATAATTTTGACCTAATAACATGGTTCAAACCATTGCAAGTCCATTGGATTAACAAATGAATTTTACAGTCAACTGATCAAAAGTCAACTGTATACTGAAAAGTCAAACTTTGACTTTTTGGTCAAATTCAAGTGCCAAAGATCACAATTCATCAAAACATGTCAAAATATGAAACTTATTCATCAAGAAATCAAAAATTCAAGATTTCATTTTGAAAAGTCAAAATTTCTAAACTTAGAAATTTTTCTAAGTGTTGGAAATTTCATGTTTTTTCATAACTTTGAGCCAAATTTTCACCATGATGCAAGATGATTCAAGAGAAACTTCCAACATGAAAGTTGTATATCTCCATGAAATATACAACTTTTCTTCACACAACTTCTTCCAAAAATTCTTGGATATCAAATTATAATTTTATGAACATAGGGTCATGAAACTAAACACTTAGTGAAAATTTGCCCTAATTTGGTAAGGATTTTGACCCAACTTGATGGCACATTTTCATATAGTTCCAAGGGGAATCTTCAAAAGCAATTCAAATATGGGTTTTAGATAACATTTCAAGCTTTCCAAAATATCCAAGAACTCCTTGAGATCATTCTTGATTAGGGAGAATCGAAGAGATGAAGCTAGGGTTTTGTCACTTGGATTACAAGTCATTTTTGATGAACACATGAACAAATCCATAGCCATGCTGCATAATCCTTACTTTGAAGGACTCAAACTTGTTTTTCACTCCATAATTAATGGTTTACATAACTGATTATACCCTTATCCAAGTGTTTCAATCTTTGTCCAAATCAATTTGCCATTTTAGGGAGAAAGTAACATATCCATTCTTGTAAAGCAAGCTTTATGCACAAAGTCAGCTTCTTGAGCTCCCAACTTGTTTTTCTTGATTAAACTCCATCCACAAAGTCAGAAGCATTGTGTTTAAAGTTGTTAACAACTCTATGAACCAAGTACAAGGCATGGAAACTTGAATTTCTCAAAAAATCACATGTTATGCATAAATATGTAAATTTGAATTCTGATCAACTAGAGCATTCCAAACTTGTTGCTTATAAATAGAGTCACTATTTGTGAGCTAGGGGACGAGTTTGAGCACCCTGAAATACACCAAAACTCTCTCAAATCAGAAATTTCCCAAAAACTCCATTGTTGCACAGTTTCTGACCTTGAACCTCAAACTCACATTTCCCTCGTGCATTTCTTGGCCTTTTAGTTTCTACAGCTTCCTTACATCAAGTGTAACTTATCCCTGTACCTGTTTCATTTCTGTAACATCATTTACCCTATCTTCCATAACCAAAAACAAAGCATTGCAAATTGACTTCTCCAAGTCATTTCAGCCACTCTCAACTCAAGCAAACCATTGCACTAGCTTCCTAGGACCTCAAGGAAGCTAACCTGATCATCACCATCACTTGAAACAAGCTCAAACTCCTAACACGATTTCCAGTTTTGAGGTAAGTTTTCTCAACTTGGAACTCTTCATACAGGCATCATCAATAGTTTATTTGTGAATAAAACATGTAGATATCATTGCCCTGAAGCTAACCATGTCCTTAGTTTCCATTAATTTTGCTTGAGCTTAGAGAATTTTGAAACTGAAACTTCTAAAATTTTTAGGGTTCAGATTAGGGCCATTAAAATTCTTGTTTATCTTTGATCTATAATTTTGATACTTTACATTTTTGGAATCGTGAGAACATTTGCTACAAGTTTCATGTTTACAGTTTTCATTTTTGATGAGAAATGAGCAAGTTACAGTTGATCTGGCTGGAGGTTGAAGATGAAGTCTTCAGAACACGTTTTGCCTTACATATTTATTGTTTCATTTGTATTAATGGATGTATAGCCACCCCAGAGGTAGAAGCGCGTGCCTGTAACCTATGGGACCTGGGTTCGAGCCCCAGTGGTACCCTTTTTCATTTTTTTCACATTTTTCTGACTTTGTTTGTTTGTTTTGGCAGGCGCTGGGCCCCTTTGGGCCTGGCTTGTTTTTTTTGTTTGTTTTTTCTCACTAAGCTCCCTGTTTCCTCTTGGCACCCTTGGCCCAAGTTATTTTTTATTTCATTTATCTTTTCTTAAATATATTTTTTCTAAATACAAAAAAAATCATAAAATACAAAAAAAATGATATATTTAGATTTTGACTTATTTTATTCTATTTTTTCCATAAAAAATATTTTTATTTATTCTACTTTATTTATTTTTATTAACTAAATCTTGTAAACTTAATTAATATTATGTTTTTATTTATTTATTTAGTTTTCACACCATTGAAAATACATTATTTTTATATTAAAAAAGGGCCAAAAATTATTTTATAATGCTATAAATATTTTCAAAATAAAAATACTTAGAATACTTTTTTCTAAACTTATTTTCTTTTAATCAACTAAATAGAATTAGGGTTTTATTAAAAAATATTTTCTTAATAAATTCAAACTTAATTAACTATTTTCTTTATTTAATTAGGTTAAGACAAAATCTCTTTTTATGAAAACCAAACAAATTCATTTTCTTCACATTTTGCATCCTTTTACCTTTATTTTTATACTTTGTATTTATTTAAATTCCTTGTATATTCATACCCATTCAATTTGGTTGTAATAGATTAGATAGGTTTAATTCTTGCAATCCCCATTCAACTTGTACACCCCCTCTCCACAAATGTTGTAATAGCGTAGTAACTTTAAATTTTGCAATTTATCGCTTTTATATAACATGCTAGTAACTAGGGTTTGTATGGAAAGACTAAAACCAATGCTTAGAAAACCCTAATTCAAGACAAAATCAAGCATGAAAACAATACACTTGCACACTAGCACCCCTAGGGTAAAATCCACATTCTTGCCTTACAAAAATGGTCATGTTATGCATGTGAAGTATCTTAGCAAAAAACAAGCAAAAATACAAGATCGTGGTCCCTTGATGATGCTATCTAAGTTGCCTTACAAATGATCTTATTCCCTTAAAAAGAATGCTAAGATACCTTGCAACGTTACTAATCATGGTTATACGATGACCCACACCCGTCCCGTTTACATCCAAAGATAGGGTTGCTTACCAAATCAATGGTAAGACAACAATGTCAAAGGAAAAGAAAATGTACAAGAAAGACATTTGAATAGGTAGATTGCTCCTAATTACTTGCTCCATTTCAAAACAAATATCCTTGCTATTTTCAAAACAAACACACACACTTTTAAATATCTTACAAATATTGAAAACATTTTCAAAGGATCAACATCTTTGTATACATTCTTACAAACAAGAATCATTACAAAGATTGCCTAAACAATGGCCTCTTTACAAAATACTTTCAAAAAACCACACAAAGCACAATTTCAAACAAAAGCAACTGATCTAGCAAGTAACTAAGCCCATGGAAAACCATGGATGAAAAGGGTGCTAATACCTTCCCTTTTCATAATCTACCCCCCGAACTCAAGAAATAATCTCAAAGGTCTTTCCTGTGCTTTTTCACTTTTTCTTTTGGATAAAAGAAAAGTCGGTGGCGACTCTTGCTAACCGCAACAATTGCGATCAAATGCAAAACCCTCAAGTTAGTTCTCCCACCGTATCACAACCCCCAAATTGCTGCTCCTAACAGGCCCAATATTTTTTTTAATTTCTTTTGTTTTATTTGTTTGTTTAATTATCTTTACAAAACAAAATAATTTTTTTATTAAATCAAAAAATCATAAAAAAACATTAAAATCAGATTTTTTCATAAAATATTTTATTTCATTAATTAATTAGATTAGGGCAATTTAAATTCTTTTTTTATATAATTAAAATCAACTAGAAAATTAGGGTTAATTTGCAAATAGTTAATTTTTATTAATAAAAAAATAACAAAAATATTTTCTATGATTCCCTTTGAATTTAAACTTTGATTCCTGTATTTAATTCTCGCGCACAATTTTTTATTTTCCAATTATTATATTTGCTTCGGATTTGTAATAGTTTTTAATTAGGGTTTACCGCATATTATTTACTGTTTAATCCCCGGTTTTTGGGTATGCAAACCCCTCCCCAAAGCCTTGTAATAGCATAGATTTACTTTTCCGCTTTTAATTTCCGCAACTATAAACTGCTAGATGATTGATGATAGGATTGTATGCGAAAGGCAAATGAAATTAAAAAGGTAGAAAACCCTAATTGTGCAAAGATAAATAAATTGAAATCAAACACATGCACATGCTCACTCCTAGGGTTTGCCTCACTTCGGTTGCCTTCGGTAAGCGGTCATGAAGCATAGGAAATTTTAGTGGTCGTCCTCTAGTCCCAAAAGATAAAAAATGACCCATTCGAATGTTGCCTTGGAAAGATCTTTAGGACTTTAGGGTAACTACTAAGGTTTCCTAACCTTTGCTTTTGTGACCGTACTTGTCCCTTCGAATGTCCCTTAAAACTCCAACGATGGAGCTAGCCACTCCTTAATAGTAGGATAGCACTGTCTAAAGGAAACGAGAAAACGAACAGTCTTTTTCGAGTAGGTAGAAAATCTTAAGTACTTGCTCAAAACAATAAAAAATATTTTACACAAACACTTTCAAAACAGTTTTCAAAAACAACTTCGTCACACTCTTGAGGACAGATACAAGGGTTATCACGAAGTTAAACAAAAACTTTTTCAAAACACACACACACACACACACAAGCAATTTCAAAATGAGCAAGTACCTAAGAGCCCATGGAAAACCATGGATAGAAAGGGTGCTAACACCTTCCCTTTCTATAATATCCCCCCCATACTCAGAAACATCTTGAAAAAGGTTTTTTCTGTTCTTTTTCCTTTTCCTTTGTTGCATGAAATAAAAGTCGGTGGAGACTCTTGCTTACCGCGACATTTGCGAACAAAAAATGCAAACCAGTATTAAACAGTCGTTTCTGCCACCATATCACAATTACCATTTCCGCCAATCCTCCCAAGGTCTCCTCCAAAAGACTTGTCAGGATTACATATGTTCCGAAAGTTGCTCTATTGATAATTACTTTCCCTGGACCTATACCATATTCCTCGGATAAAGCTATTCCCTGGAACTATGGGGCTGACGTCTATTACCATGGCGTCAAGCAAGATTTGCTAATTGTCAAAGATAAAGATGCCGAAGACTCTGATCCTGACATCAGTAATATCACTGAGACTAGTAAGATAACAAGAAGCAGAAGAGTTTTCTCTCCCGAGATCTTTCCTCCTAAAACTATGGCTACTCCTGTGATCATCCATGCTACTGCTCCTGTCAATATTCCCATAGCTACTCCTGCTGTTAGCCCCACTGTTATCCATGCTACCGAGTCGGCCAAAACTCGGAGCAAAGAGGTATTGTTTGAGCCTGTCCGAACGAAGGCACATCCAAAAGCCATTCCCGAGGCTTCTAAGAAGGAAATGGAAGAAATCTTAAAGATCATTAAAAATAGTGACTATAATATGGTTGAACAACTGAGACATACCCCTTCCAAAATATCAATGCTGGCCCTATTACTATGCTCTAAAGACCATGCCAAGGCTTTAGTGAAATTCCTCAAGAATGCTCACGTGCCACAAGAAACCTCCGCTGATCAATTTGAAGACTGTGTGGCCAGTTTGACTGCTGACAATGGGATAAGTTTCTCTGATGCTGATCTGTCTCCCAGAGGAAGGAAACATAATGATGCCCTGAACGTCTCTATCGATTGCAGGGGCACTACTTTGGCCCATGTTCTAGTGGATACAGGTTCATCACTGAATGTTCTGCCCAAGAAGGCCATTGACATGTTAGATTGCGAAGGATTGAATCTGAAGCCTAGTAACATTATGGTGAGAGCCTTCGACGGTTATAAAATAATGGTGCATGGGGATGTGGACATCCCTATCAAAGTGGGTACTCAGACTTTTAATTCCACTTTTTATGTGATGGATATCCGCCTATCTTACTCCTGTTTATTGGGTCGACCCTGGATCCATGGGGCTGGCGCTGTGACTTCCACCCACATCAGATGCTAAAATACATAGTCAATGGGAAAATTATCATGGTCCATGGGGAGGAGTACATGTTAAGCCACCTGAACTCTTTCAGGTACGTTGAAATGGACGACGAGTTCATTGAGACCCCCTATCAGAACTTTGAGGAGGTTCCACAGACCGTTCCTGCAACCAAAACCTCTGCTAGTATTCCAAAGACTACTAGGCCTCCGCTAAAGATGGCCTCTCTGAAAGATGCCAGGGCAGTTGTTGAATAAGGTGGTTGTACAATTTGGGGCCAACTTCTGGATATTCCCTACAAATCCGACAAATTTGGTTTGGGTTTTACATCAGGAGCTCAAAAGGCTGTTCGTCATGCTCGTGCCGGAGGACCACTCTTACGCCTCAGCAATCATGGGGTTAATTCTTTGGAGGACAGTGACAATGAATGTTACTTGGGCCAGTGGATCTTCCTAACTGTCAGCGGAGGACTCACCAACTAGAAGGCTAAAGACTTTGTGCTGATTACTTTTGTTCAGGAGTAATTATCCTTTTTCGTTTTTGGATATGTAATAAATGAATAATACAAACTCTAAGACCCTGTGTCCTACCCGAGGCGCAATGGTTTATTTGTGAGGGTTATTGTTGTACCCCAAAATTTTCCCTCTCATTTCTCAAAGGATCATCCTGGACCCTCAGGTTTGATTCTATCAAGTTTCAAGTCTTGAATTACAATTTTCCAAGAAAATCATTCACAAGGGCAAAATGGTCAAAAGCACACTGAAAAGTCAAACTTTGACTTTTAGATCAAAAATTAAGTTTCAATAATTATATTTCATCAAGACATGAAATTGGTTCATCAAAAATCAGAAGTCATAAATTACTTTGAAAAATACAAATTTCTAAACATTTAGAAATTTTTCTAAGTGTTAAGAGAATATGGTACTTCAGAACTTCTGAGCCAGCCTCCACACAAGTGAAGTCATAATTTGCAAACATAGTTCAGAGCATGATGCTTCAATCATAACATGTGGAAGCGATGCTCTTCGCTCAAAACATGATTCTTCAGCATATGAAGGCTATGTTCAATGCTTCCGTCAGAACATCACCCTTCGAGTCTCACTCTGGTCTTCTGCGATCAGAACATCACCAAATCCCAAATCCTCATTTAAACAACCTGTTGCACTGCTATAGCACAATCCTGCCACCACCTGCCACAACACTCCAAGGCGCTGCTGATCCAGTCCACGCCGGCGTTTTTCCCCAAACCCCATAATTGCACCAAATTAACATACGAAAGTTGTGTTTAAAAAGAAATGGAACAGTATGCCAAAAAGGTTTAAATCCCATTTGTCCCCCCCCCCCCAAAACTACAACAAACACACCTATAAATAAGTTGCTCCATCACACTTTCAAAGGGTTTGCTTTTAGAGAGATAGAATCATCAAAAGAGAGAAAAGAAAACATTAAAGCATTCGTAAACTCAGAATTCCCAAGCAAAACACCAAAACCTTTATTCTTCCCTTTGAATCAAAGAACGTAGCATTTTCTTTTATGTTGCTCTTGCTGATTCTAAAACACCTGAAGGCACTAGCTCAAGTCCCTAATACAAGCTTCAGATTCAAGGTAAGTCTTTTTGACTTTGCATCTTTTTATTCAGAACATCATTAATATGTAAACATCATAGTATTAATGTTGACCATATCATTGCATAAATAGAAGAAACAGTGGATCAGAACTTCTTAAGTAAAACTAGGCTCAGAATTAGGATTAGAACTTCTATCAACTGTTGTGCGTTTATCTTTCTGATTTTCTGTTAAGAACTGAATAAATTGCTGATATACTGATTAATATGAGGAAAGATTTGGAATGTAACACAGAACTTTTGTGATTTTCTCACTGCTTAAACACATTGGACTTCTGACTTTCACTCACTGCTTTAGCACAACTCAGAACTTCTGAGTTCTCCTCACTGTTTCAACACACAGAATTTCTATGATTTTTTCACCGTTTAAACACACTGAATTTCTGATGTTCACTAACTGTTGGTAGCACCATACAGAACTTCTGAGTTCTCCGTACTGTTTTGACACGTACATAAATTCTAAGACTTTCTCACTGTTCTAACACTCAGAAGTTAAACATGTAGCAACCCAGAACTTCTGTACTTTCCCTCTAACGTTTCTTGCAGGACCTCAGAGTGTACCAATCCAGAACTTCTGATCTCCTCAGACGTTTCTTTCTGAACCACAGCGCGTCCGAAATCAGAACTTCTGGTCCTCTTTATTTTGCTTTCAACAACATGTTGATCCTATCTCTCTTTATTTTTCCTTTTCTCTCTCTTTTATTTTATTATTAATACCCTTTTTATTAATATAAAAAAAGACATAAAAATATTTTCTTTTTATTAATTAATTTATTTCTTTTTCTTAATTCATTAAGACAAAAAACTATTTTCTAAACAAATCTTTTTTTTCTTTTTTGCATTGTACATTTCAATATGGTTATAATAGTTAATTAGGATTTAAATTCTTGCAACCCCCATTTGTAAAATTGTACCCCCAACCCTAAATGATGTAATAGCGTAGGACCTTTACATTTCCATAATTTATTGCTTTCAAACATAAATGCTAGTAATTAGGGTGTGTATGGAAAGACATAAAATCAACAAATAGATAACCCTAATCAAGAATAAATACATGAAAATCAAATACATTGCACACTAGCATCTTTAGGCTAATCCCATTTTGTTGCCTGTCGGAAAATAGTCACGTCCCTCGAATATGGGCGTTTTAGCAAAAACCCTTAATAGAAGATCGTAGTCCCTCGATGTCCCTCGATGTTGCCTTCGATAAAATGATCTAGTCCCTTAAAATATCGCTAAAACGTCCCATATGTTTCCTTCTATGACTAACATCCCGCGCCCATCCCTTCACATCCAACGATGGGGCTTCTTACCAAATAAACGGTAAGATAGCCACATCTAAAGGAGGAGGAAAAGAACATTTAAAACCTTTTGAGTAGGTAGATTCGCTCCTAGTTGTTCGCTTGCTCACAACAAAACATTTTTACACCAACACTTTCATCTTGAAATACTTTCGAAAGACAAAACACTTTGTACGCGTTCTTATAGAAACGAGAGCCATTACAAAGAAGACACATTTTCAAAATCACTTTCAAAAAACACATTCCACAAACACCTCTTTGAACTATTTTTGAAACAAAACTTTGTACGCGTTCTTATAGAAACGAGAACCATTACAAAGACATTTTCAAAATAATTTCAAAACTCATACCACAAGCACATTCAAACAAAAGCAAGTGATCTAGCAAGCAACTAAGATCCCGTAGATAACTACGGATGAAAACGGTGATAATACCTTCCCTTTTCATAATCTACCCCCCGAACTCAAGAAAACATATCAAAGGTCTTTCCTGTTCTTTTCAGCCTTTCCTTATTGGATAAAAGAAAAGTCGGTGGCAACTCTTGCTAACCACGACATTTGCGACCAAACGCAAAACAACCAAATCAATTCTCCCACCATATCACAGAACTGGCGACTCTGCTGGGGAGTTTTTTAAAAGTGGGGTTACCTTAGGGCTAGATCATGTTTACTAGCTTTCCTTGTTTGACTTGCATGCTTTATATCATGGTTCCTTGTTTGGGCTTACTAAGGATCCTACACCCGGATTTGGGGCACCTTTTTTAGGTAAGTAGCAATAAACTGTGAGGGAACTGTGCAGGGTATAACAACACGGTTGAAATATTAGCTATGTTGATGCGATACTTTGGTGTGTACCGGTAGCCCTTGAGTAATCAAGGAGAATACGGGGCCACTGTGTGGTATCATAAAGCGTCAACTGACCTTAGCACCTTAATTGACCAACTTGGCTTTTAGGACGTAGTGAGATAGCCGTCTTTGGTGTAAACCCAAAGTCGATTGATACTCGATGCTACACTCATTGAGGTTTGACCCTTGAGTTTTGTTTGGTGGCAAGTCAATTGTCTATCGGAACGAGATTTGGGGGAAAGATCGGTGATATTGAGATCCTCTAGAACCCAGTTACTATATTTAGGACAGGTTAAGCTAACCCAACTGCAAGAGGGTATCACCTTAAAATCCATGCAAGCCTTAAACCTAAGGTCTCTGTGTGATTTGCTTGTGCTTGCTATATCTACTATATCCGAGCATAATTATGACATCATAACATAGCATGTCATACTAACCATTTCAAGTATTATTAGGGTTTACTTTTGTCTTGTTTTGTAGGACATGGCTCTCGCTCGCAGATTCACTATCCAAGTCAGTCTGGTAAAAGTACTTCCTCAACTCAAGGATTTGGTATCAAGGGTTCCCGAAAGCTCTCCATTCACTGAAAGATATGGTAGACTTCTCAGCTTGGTCACTTCAAACCTTGATGAAGAAATGTTAAAATTACTCTTTCAATTCTTTGACCCTCTACATCCCTGCTTCACTTTTCCGGATTACCAGTTAGTGCCTACTATGGAGGAGTTTTCTCTGTTGTTGGGGGTGCCTATCCTTAATGAGGTACCTTTCAATGGTATGGAAAGATACCCTAAACCTGAAGATATTGCCAAAGCTCTGTCCTCACAACGGTCTGGCGTAGTAGCAAATTTGGAAACCCGGAGAGGTGTCAAGGGTTTTTTGGCTAAGTTCTTGTTCGAGAAAGCTCATCATTTTTGGGATACCTTGGACTTACAAGCTTTTGAGGAGGTGTTAGCCCTTATCATCTATGGGTTGGTATTGTTTCCTAATCTGGACCAACTCATAGACGTGAATGTGGTTAAGATTTTCCAGTCACATAATCCGGTACCCACTCTGCTTGGAGATATCCTACATTCGTTACATACTCGCACTGTAAAGAGGAGAGGAACCCTTCTGTGCTACACGCCTCTCTTGGCTAGGTGGTTTATTTCACACCTACCCCAATCTGTCTTGAAGAATGAATAAGGTTTGAGATGGTCTCAAAGGCTTATGACTCTTACACATTCAGGCATTCATTGGTGTCCCCGATTCTCGAAGAATGTTATCATCATTGATCGATGCAGAGAATTCCCTAATGTCCCTATTTTAGGCATTAGGGGAGGAATCACTTACAATCCTTGTTTGGCACTACGACAGTTTAGATATGCAAGAAGGGATGGTCCTCATGATGCACTTATTCAAGGAATCATTTTCGACTACGAGAATGATGCTCAGGATTACCACAAAAGGTTCATACGAGCTTGGGGCATGGTACATAGAGTTGATAGCAAGACGCTGGGGCACAAGAATTCAATCCCTCTTGAGCCCTATCTCAAATGGGTACGAGCTCGTGCTCAAAGTCTTATGATGCCTTACCCCTCTATTCTCCCAGTTATCATAGAGCCTGTTGTGGAAGGAGATGTCCCATACACTATCCTTCATCCCAACATGCCCACCTATCTCGAAGACTTGCAAAGGGATTGGATACAACTTAAAGGGGAGAGAGACACTTTCGAGGCCCAATTCTATGCCAGCGAGAAGAAGGTTCTGGAACTCACCAGAAAACTTCATGAAGAGCGGAGCCTGAACGCCTACATCGCACCAAAGAGGATGCGTTCAACCTTTTTATCTTAGAGTTTTTGTATTTCATTGTAATCCCAAAGAGGCATGACGTACTCAAACTTAATTTATTAATATGACGTGTGTTCCTTTTTTGTCTAAAGTAAATTTAAATCTATAATTTCCTTGAAATCATTGCATATGAATCTCCATTCATCATCACATAAACAAGTTTCTTACAACAGGTCTCCTTATCTTTCTACTGTTTATTTCAGTAAGATGGATCTTGAGTAGACAATAAAAGACCTCCAGGCGCAGAATGCTCAGTTTCAACAAATGTTCTTGACTCTGGCCAATGGGAAAGAGGATTTGAAAACTTTGCTGATCGAAGAAAAGAAGAAGAAAGCAAAGAAATCAACCGGTGTTTTGAATCTAGGAAGAAGGTTCCCGAGGCCAGCCAGATGGACCTTTGACTTTGCAACATCATCAGGTGAAAAGGATAATCAAGAAGGGAAAAACAAGGAAGTGATTTCCCACCCAGAATATGAAGAGGAAGAAGAAAATGATTACTCTGAAGAGCAGTATCTTCCGACTGACGATAAATACAAACATCTGGAAGAACATATAAGTGCAATGGAGATTCAGAAAGTGCCCGAGATGGACTTTTAAGAGCTGGTTTTGGTGTCTGGGATTTTTATTCCACCAAAGTTCAAGGCACCAGTGTTTGCTAAGTACATCGGGGTTTTGTGTCCCAAGATGCACCTCCGATCTTATGTGAGGAAGATACAGTTTCACACTGCTGACAAAGATTTGTGGGTCCACTTCTTTCAGGATAGTCTATCCAGAACTCGGCTAGATTAGTTCTATTAATTGGAGAGGGCCAATGTTCATAATTGGGAAGACCTGGCCGCTGCTTTTTATAAACAGTATCAGTACAATGCAGGCCTTGCTCCCACCCATACTCAACTCCAGAGTATGGCTATGGGTTAAAGCGAAGGTTTCAAAGACTACGCTCAGAAGTGGAGGGACTTAGCAGGAAGAGTCTGAAGATGTGAAAAACACAAGAAGGGGGGGGGGGTTGAATTGTAAAACTTAAAACAAATGGCTTGACAACACAATATTTTTATCCTGGTTCGTTTGATCTCAAACTACTCCAGTGCACCCGTCAAGGTGATTTCGCCTCTCTTCAACGAGGTCTTAATCCACTATTCTCAAAGGATTACAACAGCTACTTTAACAACTGTTAAAGTCTTCTTGAGTACAACCACAGACCGGTTTATCTCAAGAAAACCTTTCACAAATGATGGAACAAGAGTGTGTTAACGTTTTCTATCAAATAAATATATCACAACTGTGATAATTACACAACTTAAGCTTGGAGTAAAAAGGAATTTGCTAAAGCTTTGAATATGCGTGGTTTGGATAGCTTGGCAAATTGAGTGCGTACGTACGTGATTCTTTTCATAAGCAGTCCTGTTTATATAGGCAAGCAAGGATACATTGTCCATAAAGCAGGTTTAATGATAATAATGCACTTTCCTTTTGTAGAAGATCTTTGTCTGAAGAAATCCGTTAGCATTTAATTCAGTCTTGAATGGCTAGTAACGCTTCAGAATCTTCTTTGTTGTATCTGCTGATAACGCTTCAGAGTGTTGATGACTTGGAAAAGATGTCTTTAATCAGAGTCAGAGTGTATTTGATTAGGTGCAGATTCTGGTCATCAAACTTCAGTGTTTCAGCGTGTAACATAGGTTGCTGATCTTCTGATGCTGATTCCATCAGAGCTTCTGCATATACAAAGCATAATTTTTAGGAGCATAATTGTTCTTTGTATATACCTTAGAAATAATTTTATTCTTTGTATTTTGTTATTATCAAAACTTTACTCAAAGGTTGTAGAATCAAACTATGTTCTAACAATCTCCCCCTTTTTGATGATGACAAAAACCAGTTTTTCAATAAAGAATAAAGAACAGAAAGTATAGAGTTAAGTAGAAAAACTCCCCCTGAGTTGATTGCTTCCTTTTAATTCCATGAGTCTTTGAGCATCAGAATCTTACTGTATCTTTCAGCAGAGTTTTGTACTTGTTCAAGCTTTTTAGAAGAGAGAATTTAAGTAGATTAGAATGTTTAAGACTTATGTCTTATGTCTCTGTAATCCGTTATTGAAAATATCTTTTTCTTTCTCCCCCTTTTTGTCAGTTATCAAAAAGAACACATAATCAGAGCCAAAATGCGTTGATATTAAAAAAGAATCAATGATAAGTTCAGAGCTATGTAGAGAATATTACAGAAAAACAAAAAACTTTAAACATAGGAAACTCTAAGAGGGAGGAGGAAGACGCGTGAACAAAGCTTCCAACAAGCCCTTGATTTGGATGTTGGTTTCCTCCTGCTTGGTTAACATGTTCTTGATTTCCGAAATTTTTTCATCCTGTTTATCCATTCTTTCCTGCATCAAAGTATCAGATCTCTTCAGGTCTTCTAAAGTCTGCCTTTCATAGGAGGAAGCTTGAGGATCTTCAGCAACTGGATGCTTCTCAGAGCATTCTGCAATGTCCTCTTTTTGACCTAGTTCTTTAGCTGGAAGCATCTGCTCTGGAGTAGCAGTCAGATTGAGATCCTCTGACACTGGTTGAACTTTGTCTGTTGGACGATGTTCAGACTAGGGAGCATTGTCCAGAGGGAGGACTTCTTCCTTGAGTAGCTAGATCAGAACTTGATCTTCAAAGACTTTTAGCAGGTTGCTGAAGTTCTTTTGAACTTGTCCGTAGCTTTGTTCTTGCATTTTATGAGTTTCAGAACATACCCATTTTCTGAAACTTGTCCAAATATAATCTGATGCAGCAGGATCAATCAGCTCAAGACTAGCTTGCTTCAGTGAAGTTATCCACTTCTGCATTTCTGTTTCAAATATCAATAAACTGGTACCAACATCTGGTGTAGGTTCAGATGATTTTGGTTTTGGTATGGTTGTTTTGTTGGTTATGGCAGCCAAGCGTTCAAAAACACTTAAGTTAATGATAGTTTTTGCATGGTCATTTGGATTGATCTTTGGGTAGGAAGTGGGAGAGTCTAGAATGATTATTGGAGTAGTTGGGGTCTTTGGTGGAGTGGATTCTAGTGAAGAGGGAATTTGGGGAATACTGATGGTTAGGGGTATACTGATGTTCAGAGGTTCAGTGATTCCAGGAATGGGAATGGGATCAAAATCAATAGTTTGGTTGGATTGATGATGAAGTTCTGGTTCGCAGGATTCAGGGGGTTGGACCTCAGAAGTTTGTACTTCTGGTTGTAAGGTTTCCGGTTGTGGAGAAGGTGGATGAGTTTCTGGTAGTGGAGAGAGTGGAATTTCTGGTTGAGGTGCTTCTGAAATGGTTTCAGAGTTTGGATTTACTGGTATGGGAGCAGATATATGCTGGTCAAAGGTTTCAATATCTGATAGAACTTTTGCAAGTTCTTGTTGTGTTACTTCATTATTTGGATTTGTAGGTAGAGAGTGAGATCCTCTAAGAGTTAAGGTTTCTGAGGGGTCAAATTCAATGTCAAAGTCATCAAGTGTTTGTGGAGTAGGGTTTTCTGATTGAGTGGGAATTGGTACAGATGTTGATACAGATACTGAATCTAAAACAGTTACAGAAGAAGGATTACCTCTCTTTTTAGGAGTCCGTTGGGATGATCCTTCTGCTGCAGCCTTCCTTTTCTTGTTTTTCTTCAGCACAACTTCTGGAGCCTTCTGCTGTAGATCCTGAATGTTTAGATCTGGTGCTGTACCGTCAGCTTTGCATGCATCCAGATATCTGACTATTATCTCAGGTTTAGAATCAATCTCTGAGAACATGTGAAAGTTATCCAGAGGGATTCTTCTGCTGGAGATTGTTGCAAAATAATTGACACTGGGTTCCTTCTTGATGTTCTCAATTAACTTCATCTTCTTCAGATTCTTTGCATTCAACTGTTTGCCAACAATAACTTCTGAAGAGCTGATTTCCTGAGCTTTTGTTAGATGATCAATCAGCTTATTCTCTGTTAGAAAATCTGATATGAGCCTTCCTAGGGGTATCCAATCCATTTTTGTGCGCTCCTCTTCTCTGGTCTCCTTAACACTAGTCCTTAGATGGTTGAACAGCAGATGAGCCAGATTCACCTTAATCTTCTGGGAGATGAAGTAGATCAGAAACTTCTGATCAATATTGATGTAGTCAGGAGAGCTGGTTGGCTTCCTGTGGTTTATGCATCCCAGAATAATCTTGGCCCATATTTAGTGATGGTCTTTTAGATCCCTTATCTTGCTGGAGGGAAGACCCATAGTGAAGATTTCTCTAGCAATTAGGGCGACATCAACACATATTTCAGCCATGTCTATGCATCTTACACCACCACCATTGTAGCCTATTAATCTTGCAATAAGGTCTTTGGTTATGACTATCTTCTTCCCCATTATGTATGAAGTAACTTGATGGTTGCAAGATGAAGCATGAATCCAAAATTCCTTCACAAGGATTGGGAATGTTGGACCTACCAGATGGTCAAAATACCTGTTCCATCCTTGAGCCTTTACTTCTTCAGAGAGATTGAACCCGTTCTCTTGAAGACTGTTAAAGTCCATAATCAATTCTGAGAGTACTTCTAGATTTTTGATGGGTGTGAGAAGAGTTATGAAGCGTTCTTCATATTGTTCTGAGGAATCTGTTCTCTGAGTACTGGAAGTAGGGTTGCTTGAGGAAGCCATGTTCACATAGAAAGTTTTGAGAAGTAATTGAAAGGGTTTTGAGAAAGGATGCAAACTTAAATCAATTAGATTGTAGAGAAAATGAAGGTGAAAGTGAAAGAGTGTAAAGAGTGAGAAATGTGTTTAAATAGATTTTGAAAAATATTTTGAAAACATAAACGGCAAGAGAGAGAAATAAATTATAATGATTATGAGCATTTAATGACAGCTGATTTTGGGGGATTCAGAAAGATATTGGAACGGTTACCCATGACATGTGTCCCAATGCATCCAATCAGCGCTTTTAACCTTTCAGAAACGTGAACGCGTGTTCAGCCTCAGAAAGTAGCTGATGAATGGATGACAACTGTTTGCTTGAGTGAACAACACATTTCTATCCTTGAAATGAAGCGCTCAGATCTTCATGGATAGATTCTGATACAATCTTTACTTCTAAAGATCTGAAGGAAGATTGATCAGTAGTTCACAGAAAAATAATCAAAGTTCTGAAGGTTAAGATATGGAAGTAAAACTGTTTTATTCTGGGCAGAGCTTCATGCTGAGATGTTTCAGAATGAAGTTGAACCTATCTTCAGAAAGAGGTTTTGTAAAGGTATCAGCCTATTGATGGTCTGTGTTAATAAATTTTAAATTCAGAATCCCTTTCTGAATATAGTCCCTAATAAAATGATGTTTTATTTCTATATGCTTAGCCCTAGAATGTAAGATAGGATTTTTACTAAGACAAATAGGAGAAGTGTTATCACAGAGGATAGGTATGTTACTCTCAAATATATTGAAGTCCTCAAGTTGACTTTTCATCCAGAGCATTTGCGTGCTACATCCAGCTGCTGCTATGTATTCAGCTTCTGCTGTTGATAGAGCTATAGTGGATTGTCTTTTACTGGACCATGAAATTAGATTTTCTCCCAGAAACTGGCAGCTTCCAGAAGTGCTTTTACGTTCTACTCTGTCTCCAGCAAAATCAGCATCACAGTATCCTACTAAGCTGTATTCACTTGATTTTCTATAAAACAGACC
Organism: Vicia faba; assembly: GCA_948472305.1. Classification (NCBI taxonomy): domain Eukaryota; kingdom Viridiplantae; phylum Streptophyta; class Magnoliopsida; order Fabales; family Fabaceae; genus Vicia; species Vicia faba. Next base: position 922,673,754 of record OX451736.1, on the reverse strand, counting down.
CGGATTAGTAGTACCTTTCAGGTACTTGAAAATTCGCTTAACTGCTGTTAAGTGAGATTCTTTAGGATCTGATTGGAATCTAGCACAAATGTAAACACTGAATAGAATGTCAGGTCTTGAAGCCGTTAGATAGAGAAGAGAACCAATCATACCTCTATAGATCTTCTGTTCTACCTTGTTACTTACCTCTTCTTTTTCCAGAATGCACGTGGGATGCATTGGAATTCTTGAGGGCTTACATTCTGAGAGATCAAATTTCTTCAGAAGTTCTCTGACATATTTGCTCCGATGAATGTAGGTTCCTTCTGGATTTTGATTAATCTGAATGCCCAGAAAGAACTTTAGTTCCCCCATTAGACTCATCTTAAATTCTACCTGCATACATTTAGCAAACTCTCTTCCCAGAGAGGGTTTAATGGATCCAAATATAATGTCATCAACATAAATCTGACATACTAAGATGTCATTCTTAACTGTCTTGCTGAACAGGGTTGTGTCCACTTTCCCTCTGGTGAATTCCTTTTCTAACAGGAAGTTACTTAGTCTTTCATACCAAGCTCTGGGAGCTTGTTTCAGACCATAGAGTGACTTCTTTAGTTTGAAAACATATTCTAGATTTTTGGAACTTTCAAAACCAGGGGGTTGGTGCACATAAACCTCTTCTTCTATATAGCCATTTAAGAATGCACTCTTGACATCCATCTGATACAGAGTGATGCCTTTATTAACAGCAAATGAAATTAAAAGTCTGATAGATTCTAACTTGGCGACTGGAGCAAAGGTTTCTGTATAGTTTATCCCTTCTTGCTGACTATAACCTTGTGCTACCAGTCGTGCTTTGTTTCTGATGACTTCACCTTGTTCGTTCAGTTTGTTTCTAAACACCCATTTTGTGCCTATGGCGTTGAATCCTTTTGGTTTGGGAACCAGATCCCATACGTCATTTCTTGTGAACTGATTTAGCTCCTCCCGCATTTCCAGAATCCAGTCATTGTCCAGAAGTGCTTCATCAATTGTTGTTGGTTCAATCAGAGCAACAAGTCCCATGAGGGATTCTTTAGAGTTTCTAAAGGTAGATCTTGTTCTGATTGGATCTTCCTTCCTTCCTAAGATTGTTTCTTATGGGTGATCAATTCTGCTTCTGGATGGTCTTTTCTGGAGTTGATCAACAGAAGGTACTGGGTTGCTTGTAGTGACTCTTTCTGATGTTGAAGGAGTGTCTCTGTTGAGAGCCTCTGAGTTGTCTTCAGTACCTGTGAGTTCAACTTCCATACCTGCAAGGAATTCATTCTGCTTTGACTTTTGAGAGTCAAGCTTATCATCAAACTGAACACTGATTGACTCTTCAACAATCTGTGTTTCTGTATTGTACACTCTGTACCCTCTTGAGCGTTCAGAGTATCCTAACATAATGCACTTTTGTGCCTTAGAGTCAAACTTGTTCAAATAATTTTTTATATTTAAAATAAACCATATACATCCAAATGGGTAAAAATAGGAAATGTTGGGTTTTCTGTTCTTCCACAATTCATATGGAGTCTTTTCTAGAATAGGTCTGATGGAGATTCTATTCTGAATGTAACACGCTGTGTTTATTGTTTCTGCCCAAAAGATCTTAGCAACGTTAGTCTCGTTGATCATGGTTCTGGCCATTTCTTGCAATGTTCTGTTCTTTCATTCTACAACTCCATTTTGCTGGGGAGTTCTAGGACAAGAGAAGTCATGCAGAATGCCTTTTTCATTAATAAATAATTCAAAGTCTTTATTTTCAAATTCTCCACCATGATCACTTCTGACTTTGATGATTCTAAGATTTTTTTCATTCCGAACTTGGTTGCAGAAGGTAACAAACACAGAGTGTGACTCATCCTTGTGCCTTAAGAACTTTACCCATGTCCATCTGCTATAGTCATCTACGATTACTAACCCATACTTCTTGCCACTGACTGAGGCAGTTTTTACTGGACCAAATAAGTCAATGTGCAGAAGTTCTAATGGCTTAGAGGTGGAAACAACGTTTTTGGATTTGAAAGCAGGTTTTACAAACTTGCCTTTCTGACATGCTTCACATAGAGCATCTGAATTGAACTTCAAGTTAGGAAGTCCTCTGATCAGATTGAGTTTGTTCATCTGAGATATTCTTCTCATACAAACATGTCCCAATCTTCTGTGCCAGATCCATTGCTCGTTGTTAACAAACAGAAGACATTTTACGTTCTGACTTTTCAGTTCAGAAAGTTTGATTTTATAAATGTTGTTTTTCCTCTTTCCATTAAATAGGATAGTCCCATCTTTCTGACTAACAGCTTTGCATGAATTTTGATTGAAGATTATATCATAACCGTTATCACTTAATTGACTTATGGATAACAGGTTATGTATTAATCTATCAACTAATAAAACATTACTAATAGATGGAAGATTTCCATTACCTACTGTTCCAGAGCCAATGATCTTTCCCCTATGATTGCCTCCAAAACCCACGTGGCCTCCAGGCTTAAGTTCCAGACTTTGGAACATATGCCTTCTTCCCGTCATGTGTCGTGAGCATCCAGAGTCCAGGTACCATGACTGGTATCTTTGCTTTGCTGCTAAAGATATCTTGATATCCTATCCCTTTTCTTCCATTTCTGCTAACCCCATAGATCATTGAAGCCATTTTGCTTCTGTCTATGTTTTTAGCTAGAAACTTCTGAAAGCTGTGATCATACTCTTTGATGATCTCATCAGCATTGCTGGGAGTTTCATGGATTATTTCCTTCTGAGAGTTTTGCATTTGATTTTCCAATTTTGAAATTTTATCTTTTAACTCAGAATTCTCCAATTTGAGACTCTCAGTCTTATCAGAGTCAGAAGCAAGATTACTTTTCAGGTTTCAGAATTTGACTCTGATCTGCTGATACCTTTCCAGAATTTCATTAAGGCTTTCGCGTATTCAGCCTTAGTAAAATTAATAGTAAAGTCAGGGAATACCTATTCTGTATCTGATTCAGAGTCTGACTCAGAAGCTTCACTGTCTTCAGATACGTTTGCCATGAGAGCTATGTTTTCTCTTTCATCATCTGATTCTGAGTCAGCTTTAGATGTATCAGAATCATCCCATGTAGCCATGAGACTTTTCTTCTTTTCTTTGCCAAACTTCTTTTTGGGCTTCTCCTTCTGAAGCTTTGGGCAATCACTTTTGTAGTGCCCTTGCTCGTTACACTCATAGCAGATGATGTCTTTGTAGTTTGGCTTTTTGTATCCCGAGGAGCCTTCAGATCTTTTGTTTCCAGAGGAGGATTCTGACCTTCTGTATCCGGAGGAAGATTCATTCTAATTTTCTGATCTTCTGGGATTCCTGAACTTCCTTTGCCTCTGCTTCCACAGTTGGTTCACTCTTCTGGAGAGAAGAGATAATTCACCTTCTTCTGATGAGGATATGTCAGAAGTTTCTTCCACAGCCTGCAAAACTTTGGAGTCAGATTTTCTGTTAGATTTTAATGCTAATGGCTTACCTTGATTTTGAGGTTCATCTGCTTCTAGCTCTATCTCGTGACTTCTGAGGGAGCTGATAAGTTCCTCCAGAGAGATTTTATTGAGATCCTTGGCTAGCTTAAGCGCTGTGACCATTAGCCTCCACTGTTTTGGCAAGCTTCTGATGATCTTCTTGACATGATGAGCAGTGGAATATCCTTTGTCAAGAATTTTTAGACCAACAACAAGAATTTGAAATCTTGAAAACATAGCTTCTATTGATTCACTGTCTTCCATCTTGAATGCCTCATACTTTTGAATGAGCGCAAGGGATTTTGTTTCTTTGACTTGAATGTTGCCTTCATGCGTCATTCTTAGAGAGTCAAACATATTCTTAGCAGTTTCTCTGTTTGATATTTTCTCATATTCTGAATATGAGATGGCGCTGAGAAGAATTGTTCTGGCCTTGTGATGATTTCTGAACTCACGCTTTTGCTGATCAGACATCATTTTCCTGTCAATCTTCTGACCACGTCCATCCACTGGGTGCGTGTATCCATCAGTCACCATGTCCCACAGATCAGCATCGTGGGCCAGAAAGAAACTCTCAATTCTGTCTTTCCAGTAGTCAAAGTTTTCTCCATCAAAGACTGGAGGTTTGCCACTGAATCTGTCCCTTTCTTCATTATTGTCATTGCTGATGTTTTGACTTGGTCCTGCCATTGTGTTTTTCTGACGCTGGATCTTGTATTGACACGGTTAAGTGTTTAAAGCTCAGAACCAGGCGCTCTAATACCAATTGAAGATGTGAAAAACACAAGAAGGGGGGGGGGGGGTTGAATTGTAAAACATAAAACAAATGGCTTGACAACACAATATTTTTATCCTGGTTCGTTTGATCTCAAACTACTCCAGTCCACCCGTCAAGGTGATTTCTCCTTTCTCCAACGAGGTCTTAATCCACTATTCTCAAAGGATTACAACAGCTACTTTAACAACTGTTAAAGTCTTCTTGAGTACAACCACAAACCGGTTTATCTCAAGGAAACCTTTCACAAATGATGGAACAAGAGTGTGTTAACGTTTTCTAACAAAACAATATATCACAACTGTGATAATTACACAACTTAAGCTTGGAGTAAAAAGGAATTTTCTAAAGCTTTGAATATGCGTGGTTTGGATAGCTTGGCAAATTGAGTGCGTATGTACGTGCTTCTTTTCATAAGCAGTCCTGTTTATATAGGCAAGCAAGGATACATTGTCCATAAAGCAGGTTTAATGATAATAATGCACTTTCCTTTTGTAGAAGATCTTTGTCTGAAGAAAGCCGTTAGCATTTAATTCAGTCTTGAATGCCTAGTAACACTTTAGAATCTTCTTTCTTGTATCTGCTGATAACGCTTCAGAGTGTTGATGACTTGGAAAAGATGTCTTTGATCAGAGTCAGAGTGTATTTGTTTAGGCGCAGATTCTGGTCATCAAACTTCAGTGTTTCAGCGTGTAACATAGGTTGCTGATCTTCTGATGCTGCTTCCATTCTGATGCTGATTCCATCAGAGCTTCTGCATATACAGAGCATAATTTTCAGGAGCATAATTATTCTTTGTATATACCTTATAAATAATTTTATTCTTTATATTTTGTTATCATCAAAACTTTACTCAAAGGTTGTAGAATCAAACTATGTTCTAACAGAGTCCAGCCTCCCTTATTTGACAGAGAGCTAGTGGACATGTTTCTGGGTACCCTGTCCGGTCCTTTCTTTAATCATCTAATTGGAAGCTCCTCAGCAGGCTTCACTGAATTAATCTTGACCGGTGAAAGAGTGGAAGCTGGGATTAAGAGTGGGAAGATCCAAAAAGACGCATCCTCTAGTGCCGTGAGAAAGCCATTCATTGGGAAGAAAAAAGTTAGTGTTGTATACCCTTAAAGGAATCAGGACAGAACTAAACACCGTCCAATAGTAGGGGCCGTCATGATCCTTAATCCCACACCTACCCAATAAAGGAATAACCAACCTAGAACGGAAAGACCAGTAAGAAAATTTACTCGGATAAATATGACGCTGTCCTAAGTCTTGCCACATTTGTTGAGATCTAATATGTTCACTTTGAAGAAAGCCCCAAAGAATACCAACACTGCCTCTCCTTATTACAACCCTAATGCTCGCTGTGCTTACCATTCAGAAAGTCCAGGCCATGATACCAACAACTGTTGAGCTTGAAAAACAAGGTGCAAGACCTTCTCGAGGCAAAAGAAATTGAATTTGGTGCTCCTGAGATCCCAAATGTTATCACCGCTCCTATGCCAAAGCATGGTCGTGATGTTAATGCTGTTGACGATGATGTGTTTGTTACTGTCGTTAATGAACTTGTTACTCCTCTCCTGACTGTCAAGAGGAACCCGTTGAAAGCCAGTTTATTTTCGGGATGTGACGAAGGCTGCCACCTCTGTTTATCCCTACCAACTGGTTGTCATTTATTGAAAGCAGGTGTCTAGCCTGATGGATGACAAAGAGATTTTGTTTGAAAATACTTGCGTTCTAACCGTTTCTTACAAGGATGTTTCAATAGTAACCATTTCTGCCAATCCTTCCAAGGTCTCCACCAAAAGACCCGTTAGGATTACATCTGTTCTTAAGGTGACTCCATTGATAATTACTATGCCAGGACCGATCTCGCACTCCTCAGATAAAACTGTCCCCTGGAACTATGGGGGTGACGTCTACTATCATGGCATCAAGCAGGATTGGCTGGCTGATGAAGACTCGATTTTTAAGAAGGCTGACCCCGACATCGATAACATTGCGGGAACCAGCAAAATAACCCGAAGTGGAAGAGTATTCTCCCTAGAGATTGATCCTCCGAAAACTGCTACCAGTCCTGTGATCATCCCTGCTTTTGTTCATGTTGAAACCTGTGATACGGTGGCAGAACCGACTGTTATACTGGTTTGCATTTTGTATTCGCAAATGTCGCGGTAAGCTAGAGTCGCCGCCGAGTTTTATTTCATCCAACAAAGGAAAAGGAAAAAGAACAGAAAAAACCTTTTTTCGAGATATTTTTGAGTAAGGGGGGTATATTATAGAAAGGGAAGGTGTTAGCATCCTTTCTATCCGTGGTTTTCCACGGGCTCTTAGGTACTTGCTCTTTTTTAAATTGCTTGTGTGTGTTTGCTTTGAAAAAGTTTTGTTTACTTCGTGATAACCCTTGTATCGGTCCTCAAGAGTGTGATGAAGTTGTTTTGAAAACTGTTTTTGAAAGTGTTGGTGTGAAAAGTTTTTATTTTGAGCAAGTACTTAAGATTTTACCTACTCAAAAAAAGTCTGTTTGTTTTCGTTTCCTTTAGATAGTGTTATGCTACTATTAAGGAGTAAGTAACTCCGTCGTTGGATTTTTAAAGGGACGTTCGAAGGGACGAAATGGTCTCTGAAGGCAACAAGTAGAGATACCTTAGCATTTCGAAGGGACTATCATCATAAGATCAATTCGTAGGCAACTCGAGGGACAAGTAGGGACTATGATCTCTATGACGATTTTGAATCGCGGGTCATTACTAAGGTATCCCTATGTTCGGGGGACACGACAATTATTTTCTGAGGCAACCAAGTGGGGCAAACCCTAGTAGTGAGCATGTGCAAGTGTGTTTTTTCAGTTAATTATCTTTGCACAATTAGGGTTTTCTACTGTATTAATTTGATTTATCTTTTGCATGCAAGCCTATTGTCCATACATCTCGCAGTTTAATAGTTGCGGAAATTAAAAGCGAGAAATTAAAACGCTAGCTATTACAAGGCTTTGGGGAGGGGATTACATAATAAAAAACCATGGAAAATGATAAATGCGAAATAGTAAACCTAATTAACTATTACAAACTTGGAACAGTTAAAATAATTAATCAAAGTAATGAAAGAAACAATGCGCGAAAGTTAAGACGAGAACGAATTAGAAACCTAAGAAATCTAATTAATTAAAAATATTTTTGTATTTTTTATTGAGAAAAAAATAATTACAATTTGCAAAACCTAATTTACTAATTAATTTTATTTAGCAAAATAACCAATGTTGAAACAATTAAAAATAATTCATTTTCAAAAATTAATTTTAATTATAAAAACAAACCTAATTCTATTTAATTTTAATTATGGAAGGGAAAAGTAATTAAATTAACCTTAAATTTTTAATTACAAAATATGTTTAAGTTAACCTAATTAAACTAATTAATTAAATGCAAATAAATATTTTATGAAAAAAAAACTAAACCTAATAGTTTTTGTAGTTTTCTGATTTTCTGATTTAATAATAAAAATGATTTTGTAAAAAAAAAACAATTAAAACAAATGATAAAATAAAAGAAATAAAAAAAGAAAAAGATTTGGGCCTGATTGTGAGAAGCAAATTAGGGGGTATGAACTGGAATTTTCAAGCCCAGATTTCCTTGCAAGCCCACCCTGCATTTGGATCCAGTGCTGGCCATGTTTAAGGGTGCATCATGGACTTCTCTCCACTGGACGTTAGATTTGGATCTAAAGATGATCCACTGGCTGGATATGGAGGGTGTATGGTAGACACGCTGGAGCCCAAGGCACAAGATCTGCAAGCAAATATTATGGAAAATAAAAATGTAGGAGGCAGGGATTGAACCCCTGACCACCTACACATGAACGCCTTAAGACCTCTCTCTTTGCAATCTGAGCTGGATTGTTAGTCATATACATAATCAAATAAAATAGATATAATACAAACAAAACGTTATGCCTAAGAAAACGCGCGAATTTTAAACAAGCCAATAGTATACAGCCACGCCTTCATCTTCCTCGCTGGGACTGTTGTCTTAGGTAAAGACTTTTACCTACGGACGTTGGCCATGGCTACGACTTGCGCATCTCAAAAATCATGTCCAGGCAATATAAATTAGATTCAAGATCATGGATCAATTGGGTTTGATCCTCTGGTCATGATAGTATCCATCTTGAGATCTAATTATTCCTGCATTTGAAAGCCCTAAAACGACCTTGTAAACCCTAACAATGGAATTTCATCCAACAAGCACCAAAACATGCAATTAAATATGCAAACACATTCTAAAGGATGATATAAACATGAATATATACTTATAACTCATTTATCATGCGTGAATTGCAAAAACCAATTTAAAAAATATGAACAAACCGTGATGTGGCTAGCGCTCATTTCTTGATGCTTCAGGCCTTGATAATGCTTGCTATCGCCCCAATGAATGTCCACGAACAAGATTTGACATTCAGAACGCCTTGAGCTGGCCTGTGGAAGAAGATATGTCTTACACTTTTGGACAAAAAATTTGAGTTTTGTTTCTTGCTTTGGAGGCAGGTTGCGCACGAAAAATCCTCCCCTTTATGGTTCAATAAACTTCAGTATATGTATTGAATCCAATTAGGTCAATACTTTTGGCAAGAATCCAAAGAATAATGGTCTTGAAGTTTTAATTCCAATCTTTCCAAAATTGGAGATTTATTCTTGTTTATGGCTTGGCACGATTTGCTTGATGTTGTACAGCTTGCATGATCTATAATTCAATGCAAAACAAATCTCATTCCATAAGTTTGATTTATTTTGATTTAAATTGATTTTATTTGAAGTTATTTTATTTTAAAATGAATAAAAATCAAAATCAATTAAATAAATGAGTGAATAAATCATGAGGGGTCCCATAGGCTGTGGACCATGCTAGGATTGAGATTCAATCTTGAAAAGATGGTCCCATGTGGAAAAAATGCAATTTTGAGCATTGTTGACTTTGGACAAATTTCCAAAAACGACCAACTTTGACAATGCATATCTCTCTCAATTTTGACCCTAAGAGGATGTTCTCTGACTTTTTAGAAATCTTAGGATGTCCCCTAAGTGACCTCCTTGGTTTTATTTAAATTGGATATTCCATGTTCATGTAAGGATCTTTGGCCCAAAAGGTGTTTTTGTTGACTTTTTGGAATGACCTATAATGTCTGAATTCATATCTTTCCATGAGTGCATTTCTTGAACTTGAGGACTGAAGATGAGTTTTAGGGAATTGGATTCTCTTCAAAATGAGCCTTGGATGGGAAATTTATGATAAAGTATGAGAAAGCTATGCTTGGTCAAAATTTGGTTGACTTTTCCTAAAAAACCCTATTTTAGGAACTTTTGAGTTTTGATGAATTAGGAGCCTTTCTTGAAGAATCATGATCAACCCTTGATCAAATGATGGATATAACTTCAAAATGTTTATGTTGACCAAAAATCTTGAAGTTTGACTGTATGTGGGCCACAGTTGACTTTTGACCTAGTACAGTTGATTTTTAGGCATTTGAGTAGTTGACTGAGCAAACTTCTTGTGCAAGGCACGAAACTTGACATGAATGATCTTGAGACCATATTAAGATCATGGAGAAGATTTGAGACGTTTGGAGTTCACCCATCTTGATGAAAATGGAAACCCTAGTTTGAGGTTCATTATCTTAGGAGAGCATTTGTCTGATCAATCCTTGGGCCTCCTTGGGCAAATTGAAGACTTCAATGAGTAGGTTTTGAGTAAAATGAGAGGGCAAATTTTGGGGTACAACAGCTGCCCCTGTTCAATCTTCTTAAACCTGAGGATGTAGATTGGTTGGTCTGCCTTTCATGATCTGAAGGTGAAAGATGATTGAACATTAGAGTGCCCAGAAATTTGCACTTGCATGAAGTAATACTGATCGGTAATATCGGAAATGGGCTTACAAATGCCATTTGGAAGGCAACAAAGAGTCTTCAGAGATGGGCTTAAAGATGCCATCCAGAAAAGATATCAGTTGTATAAGAGATTCCTTTGCGAGAATTCCTATATCCGCCGCTGAGGAGGACTTCGCCGGGGAATGTTGGTTTATGTCTTGGGTAGTAGAGTATAAGAGCTTCAGTTGTCCATTACTCTAATGGGGAATTAACTCCTGATTGAGGAAGTGGAAGTAAACTGCATATCTGGTCAGGGTCTAGGCTGCACAATGACTTACTGGGGAAATGTGAAATTAATCGTATCTGGTTGGGCCCAGGTCTTAAAGTGTTATAAACTGTTGTCTGGAGATGAGAGAGAAGAAACCTGGGTCGTAGGGTTGCTTCGAAATGAAAGCCTGGATAGTAGGGCTTATGGGAAGGAACCTGGATAGTAGGGTTACTTCGGATGGAAGCCTGGATAGTAGGGCTTATAGGAAGGAACTTGGATAGTAGGGTTACTTCGGATGAAAACCCGGATAGTAGGGCTTATGAGAAGGAACCTGGGTCGTAGGGTTAGTTCAGATGAAATCCTAGATAGTAGGGCTTATGGGAAGGAACCTGGATAGTAGGGTTACCTCAAGATGAAAGCTTGGATAGTAGGGCTTATGGGAAGGAACGTGGATAGTAGGGTTACTTCGGAATGAAAGCTTGGATAGTAGGGCTTATGGGAAGGAACCTGGATAATAGAGTTACTTCGGATGAAAGCCTGGATGGTAGGGCTTATGGGAAGGAACCTGGATAGTAGGGTTACTTCGGAATGAAAGCCTGGATAGTAGGGCTTATGGGAAGGAACCTGGATAGTATGGTTACTTCGGATGAAAACCTGGATAGTAGAGCTTATGAGAAGGAACATGGGTCGTAGGGTTACTTCGAAATGAAAGCCTGGATAGTAGGGCTATGAGAAGGAACCTGGATAGTAGGGTTTCTTCATTTGGTTGTATAGGTTAGTTAACCCGTTTAATCTTCGGGAACTGATTTTCCATTAGCTGTCTGTAGATATGACATATATAACAGCTGGAAATGTTGGTGATAATTGTCTTTCCTGAAAAGATAACAAGGTTAATTATATGTGTGATGCATGAAATGCCTTGTGAGATGATGTTCTCAAAATAAATGAGATTATGTTGTATATAATATGTATGCGCATGTCATGATGTATGTACATGAAATGCTATTGGGGACATGTCTGAGTCTGGGAAAATAAATCCCTGACTGCTGTTGGAGAGTATAGCATTCCTGACTGTTGTAGAGAATTGTGGTTCTTCTACTTCCACTGGGGATGGTGAATGGAAATGACTGTGCTGAAGATTTACTCTTTGTTGTTTGTGAATATTCCATCGGGGATAAACTCTGTTTGAGAGTAGCTCTACGGGGAATAATTTGGAAGGTGAATTTTCGTAGTTGAAGTAATAAGCTCTGTTGGGGATTGAGCTCCTGTATTCAGAGAAATAAACTCTTCTTGGAGAGATAAAAATCATGATGATCCGCTCGCAATTATGAAATTCGGCTGGGGGATATAGCTGTCAGGTTTCTGAAAGACCCTGGCTGGGGAGATTACTCCCTGTTGTGGGAAAGCTGATATCAATGCTTTGATTTCTTTTACTCTATAGGGAGTAAGATGTTACAAGGTCGTATGTACTGATGACTGTGCTCCAAAGCTGTCTCTGCCATGGTACATGCTGGACAGAGTAACTGCCGGGCTTAACGTTTCTTATTTTTGCCCCTGTTTCTTAAGTTACGAGCGATTGTCTTTTCATTTCTTATGTAAATGTTTATGAGCAGAAATCATATTCTAATGCATATGTCAAGAATAAACCATTGGACGTTCTTGCAAAACAAAACAGAAAAAGAAAAGCACATAGTTTTGTAAAAATGATTTGTATTGATTTTCGAATTGGCCTGTAATAAGCGTTTTTGTACAAGGGGACTGACGCTCTAGTAAGAGAACTCCGCCGTAAAAATAGAAGCTATACGATTTTTGTAAACAGAAAAAATAGCTATGTGAGACAATCCCATTGGGTTCCAACTCAGCTATTGCCCCTATGTCTTCGAACGTCTCATCACTTTGCTGCTCGTCCGAAGTTGATTAGGTTGATCGATGCTGATTGAGCTTGATAGTTGATTCTGAGGTCTGGTCGCAAGATGATCCAATGGGATATAGTGATACGCTTTACATCCATAACTTTTTCCTAGACTTCCCTTTCGGGTTTTCAGTCCATCGGGATACCCTTTTTTGCCCAAGCCGCCTTTTCAGGTTTTCGGCTTGCCGAGTGTATAGATTTTTTATTTTTGTCCCTTACTTTTGCCCAAACTCTTTTGGTTCGCCGGGAAGCCCTTATTTTTGCCTATGCCATTCAACCTAGCGGGTCTTTCATCATGCGTAGTATCTTTTCACTATGTCTGCATTGATAGGATGAGGAAGGTCGTCACCGTCCATGGTGGTTAGAATCATGGCTCCACCCGAGAAAATGTTTTTAATCACAAATGGCCCTTCGTAGGTGGGAATCCATTTTCCCCTGGGATAACTTTGCGGCAGTATAATGCGCTTAATTACCAGATCCCCGACTTGATATTCTTGACATCTGACTTTCTTGTTAAAAGCCTTGATCATTCGCTTTTGATACGTCTGACCATGACAGATAGTAGTAAGTCTCTTCTCGTCGATCAAATTCAATTGATCAAGTCGGGTCTGGATCCAGTCATCTTCACTCAAACTCGCATCTTTCATAATTCTTAAAGAAGGAATTTGGACCTCGATAGGTAGGACTACCTTCATGCCATATACCAGAGAGTAGGGTGTTTCCCATGTCGACGTCCGTGCTGAGGTACGGTACCCATGAAGAGAAAATGGTAACATCTCATGCCAGTCTTTGTATGTCACCGTCATCTTCTTTATAATTTTCTTGATGTTCTTGTTAGCCGCTTTAACAACGTGATTCATCTTCGGCCGGTAGGGAGAAGAGTTATGATGCTGTATCTTGAATTGCTTACAGAGCTTGGTGATCATCGTGTTGTTGAGATTTGTACCATTGTCAGTAATAATTCTCTCTGGCACACCATACCGACATATCAGATTATGTCGGATAAACCGCGCCACGAAATTCTTGGTCACAGTAGCAAAAGAGGCCGCCTCAACCCATTTTATGAAGTAATCTATGGCCACCGGGATGAAGCGATATCCATTGGAAGCGGTAGGCCTGATTTCTCCGATCATGTCAATGCCCCACATTGCAAAAGGCCACAGAGCTGTCAAGACGTTCAATGGAACCGGAGGCACATGCACCTTATCAGTGTAGATTTGGTACTTATGACAAGTTCGGGAGTGCTGATAACAATCTGCTTCCATAGTGGACCATTAGTATCCTGCCCGTAGGATCTTCTTAGCCATGGTATATCCACTTGAATGGGTTCCAAAGGTGCCTTCATGTAGATCTGTCATAATCCTCTCTGCTTCGCTCTTGCCTACAAACCGCAGTGAGGTAGAGTCATGGTTGCGCTTGTAGAGGATTCCATTACTGAGGAAGAATTTTGCAGCGAACCTTCTTAGAAACTTCTTATCATTGACGGATGCCCCTTCGGGATATTCTTGAGTTTCGAGGTACTTCTTCACTTCATGAAACCAGGGTTTGTCTTCCACCTCTTCGGTATCAATCTCACAATAGTGCACTGGTTCATCCAACCTTTCGATGGTGATTTGGGGGGCTTCGTTGTCCCACATGACTTTGAATATAGAAGACATGGTAGCTAGCACGTCCACTAACTAATTCTCCTCTCGTGGGAAATGATCAAAGGGTACCTCCTCAAAGTGTGGGAGCAATGTCAGCACATGCTCTTTGTATGGGATGAGATTCAGATGCTTCGTATCCCATTCGCCTTCGATCTGACTTATCACCAAGGCTGAATCCCTGAAGACCTTTAAGAACTTGATCCTGAGGTCAATAGCGGCTTTGAGACCCATGATGCAGGCTTCGTACTCCGCCACGTTATTAGTGCAGTTGAAACATAGTCGGGCAGTGAAAGGAGTATGACAGCCCTCAAGAGATATGATTACCGCGCCGATGCCATTACCAAGTATGTTCGAAGCTTCGTCAACAACCATAGTCCATCGGGATCCCTCCTCGGGTCCTTCATCTGGTCCAGGTTCTTCGTAGTCAGTCACCAGCATAATGTTCTCGTCCGGGAACTTAAAATTCATGGACTGGTAGTCGTCCACAGCCTGATGGGCCAAATGATCAGCTAATAAGCTTCCCTTGACTGCTTTCTGGGTTGTATATTGTATATCATATTCAGTTAAGATCATCTGCCATCTCTCTATTCTTCTGGAGAGGGCGGGCTTCTCGAAGATGTACTTGATTGGATTCATCTTAGATATCAATAGAGTAGTGTGAGTCAGCATGTACTGTCTTAGTCGGCGAGTAGCCCATGCCAAAGTGCAGCAAGTTTTCTCGAGCAGTGAGTATCGTGTCTCACAGTCGGTAAACTTTTTGCTAAGGTAATATATTGCATGCTCTTTTCGACCAGACTCGTCATGCTGCCCCAGCCCACACCCCATTGAATTGTCTAACACTGTTAAGTATAGTATCAAAGGTCTTCCTTCAACCAGAGGCACCAGAATTGGCGGTTCTTGGAGATATTCTTTGATCCTTTCGAAGGTAGTCTGACATTCTTCATTCCACTTGATCTTTCTTCAGAAGCTTGAAGATGGGATCACAAGTAGAAGTCAGATGTGAAATGAACCTGGAAATATAGTTCAAGCATCCCAAGAAACCTCTAACTTCTTTCTCTATGCGGGGAGCCGGCATCTCTTGTATGGCCTTTATCTTTGCATGGTCTACTGAATACCTTTGTCATTGACGATGAAACCCAGAAGCTTACCAGACCTTACCCCGAAGGTGCACTTGTTCAGATTCAACCTCAACTTGTATGTCTTTAACCTGTCGAACAACTTTTGTAGATGATCAAGGTGTTCCTCTTTAGTTTGAGACCTGACTATCATGTCATCAACATAAACCTCGATCTCATGGTGAATCATATCGTGGAACAAAGCAACCATGGATCGCTGATAGGTTGCCCCAACATTCTTCAACCCAAAAGGCATCACCTTGTAACAGAAGGTTCCCCATTGTGTGACGAAGGTTATCTTCTCCATGTCTTCAGGAGCCATCTTGATCTGGTTGTAGCCAGAGAAACCATCCATGAAGGAGAAGATTTTGTGTTGCGCAGTGTTGTCAACCAGAACATCAATGTGGGGAAGCGGGAAGTCGTTCTTGGGGCTTGCCCTATTCAGGTCCCTGTAATCCACACACGTCCGTACCTTTCCGTCCTTCTTAGGTACCAGAATGACGTTAGCAACCCACTGCGGATAGGAGGTGACAACTAGGAATCCAGCATTGAAATGCTTCATGACCTCTACCTTAATCTTCTCTGACATTTCAGGGCGTATACGGCGAACCTTCTATTTAACCGGAGGATAATCTTCCTTAGTCGGCAGACAATGTACCACAATATCAGTGTCTAAACCAGGCATGTCTTCATATGACCAGGAGAAGATCTCAACATAGTTGTGTAACATCTATATCAACCGCTATTTGATCTTAGCTTCCAGATTTGCACCGATCTTGACTTCTCTTCTGTCCTCTACCGTGCCCAAGTTTATCGTCTCAACTGGCTCTTCATGAGGCTGTGTAGCCCTCTCTTCCTACTGTAACAGTCTAGTAAGCTCTCCAGGTACATCATAATCGGCCTCACCTTCGTCCTCGGCTTGGTTGATCGGAGTTTCGAAATCATAACTGGAAATAGCAGAATTGTTATCAATGGGATCCAGAGTGTATATGGATCTGCAGTTTTATACGTGAGTGTGTGTAAGAGCATAGTTGTAAAAATAAAGGCAGAAAAGAAAAACAGAGAGCGCAAAATTTGTATGTAAAGAACGTTTAATGTTTTTTGATGATATATGAAATGACACATAATAGCCCTCACAAAAAAAAAACCAATGTGCCTCGGGCAAGACACAAGGCTATAGAGTTTAAATTATTTATTACAAACTTTAGAAAACAAGTAAGACAATTACTGTGGAATAAAAGAAACTGGTATAAAATCCATAGTCATCCAGTTACTCGGTCCACCGTTGGTACTCGGGTATATCCAGCTGTCAATGTCAGAGTCTTCCTCACTGTCTTCAATGGCATTAATTCCCCGATTGCTGATACGTAGGGGATGTCCTCCATCTCGAGCGCGTCGAACATCCCTTTGAGCTCCTGAAGTAAATCCCAAACAAACCTTGTCAGTTTTGTGAGTAAAATCAGGGAGTTGTCCCCAGTTGGTATACCCACCTTCTTCAACCACAACTCTGGCGTCTTTGTGAGAAGCCATCTTCAGAGGAGGTTTGTTGCTGGTGGTAGTTTCAGTCAACGCCAAAATCTGGGGAACCTCTTCAAAGTTTTGATAGGGAGTCTCTATGAATTCCCCGTCCATCTCCACATACCTGAAGGAGTTCAGGTGGCTCACCATATACTCCTCTTTGCCACGCACAATGACAATCTTCCCCTTCACCGGATACGTCAGCATTTGGTGCAGTGTAGAAGTAACAGCCCTAGCTTCATGGATCCAAGGGCGACCCAACAAACAAGAATATGACGGCCTGATGTCCATCACATAGAAGGTGGACTCAAAGGTTTGAGAGCCTACCTTGACAGGGATGTCCACCTCCCCATGCACCACTCTCTTCGACCTGTCAAAATCCCTTACCACAATGTTACTAGGCTTTAAGGTCAAGCCCTCACAATCTAGTCGTTCAAGAGCCTTCTTCGGCAAGACATTCAGTGAGGACCCAATATCCACCAACACGTGAGCCATAGTGGTGCCCCTGCATTTGATCGAGACATGCAGAGCATCATTATGCTTCCTCCCTTTTGGTGTTAAGTCGGCATCTGAAAACCCAACCCATTGTCAGCAATCAAGCTGGCTACACAGTCTTTGAATTGATCAGTCGAGGTCTCTTACGGCACATGCGCAGTCTTGAGGAATGCAATCAAAGCCTTTGCACGGGCCTCCGAACACAACAATAGAGACAACATGGATATCTTTGAGGGGGTCTTCCCCAGCTGCTCGACCACATTGTAGTCGCTCTTTTTAATTATTTTTAATATTTCCTCTATCTCTTGCTTAGAGGCTTCCATGAAGATCTTTCTAGGTGCCTCCGTCCGGGAAGGCTCACCTATAGCTTCTTTGCCTCGGGTACCAGAAGACTCGATGACAGGGTAACAATCAGAGTAAGAAGAAGAGTAGTAGTTGAAGTACCGGTAGGAATAACAGGTGAAATAAAAACATGCTTATTGACAGTCTTTGGGGAAATCTCAGGAGAGAAAACCCTTCCACTTCTAGTAATCTTACTGGTCCCGACAATGTTACTTACATCGGGATCAACCTATTCATTCTTTAGATCTTGTTTAACGCCATGATAGTAAACATCGGTGCCATAATGCCAAGGGACAGCTTTGTCCGAGGCGTACAAGACAAGACCAGGAAAGGTGATGATTAACATAACAACTCTCGGAGCGGGTGTAATCCTAATAGGTTTTCTCGAGGAGACCTTGGAAGGATTGGCAGAAATGGTTATAATAGCAACATCTTCGAATGGAACAGTTGGAATCAAAGTTTTCTCGAACAAAATTTCTCTGCTGTCGATCAGGCGTTGAACACCTGTCTTCAGCAAATGGCAACCAGATGGCAGAGATGAACACACGTGGCAACCTTCACCATAACCCGGAAATAAACCGGCCAACAACAAATTCTTCTTAACGGTCATAAGAGGAGTAGAAACTTCGTAAATTGAGTTCACAAACAGATCAATATCAACAACATTAACTCCACGGTTGTGCTTAGGCATAGGAGCAATTATGACATTGGGCTTCTCCAGAGCATCGAACTCAATCTCTTTGGCTTCAATCAGATCTTGTATCTTATTTCTCAGAGCCCAACAATCATTTGTATCGTGGCCAGGACTCTTAGAATGGTAGGCACAACGACCGTTTGGATTGTACCGGGGAGATGTGGTATTCAGATTCTTGGGAGCCTTTTTCAAGGTTGCTAAGTTGGATCTTAGCAGATAGGGTAGAACTTCTGTCAATGTCATGTTAATATGGGTAAACCGCCTTTGTGGTCTTTCTAGGCTTTGTTGATTGCTGCGTTGTGGAGCAGCCGCGGGCTTAGGTATCATTATAGCACTTACTGTCAGACGATGTTCAGCTCTGTTTTGACCTCTTGGGCTATAGATAGCACTAGCTTCCTTCTTACTAGTGAAGGACTTCTTTACCAAACTCGAAGAGGTATCCTTCTATATTTTACCGCTCCGGATCCCAGCTTCTACCCTTTCTCCTGTTAATATCAGCTCGGTGAAACCAGCTGATGAGCTACCAATCAAATGATTAAATAAGGGACCAAACAACGTCCCAAGAAACATGTCAACCAACTCCCTGTCAGATAAAGGGGGTTGGACTCTCCCAGCCAAGTCTCTCCACTTCTGCGCATAGTCCTTATAGCCTTCACCTGCACCCATGGACATACTCTGGAGTTGAGTACGAGTGGGGGCAAGGTCGGCGTTGTATTGATACTACTTATAAAAAGCAACAGCTAGATCCTCCCAATTTAGGACATTGGTCCTCTCCAGTTGGTAGAACCATTCAAGCTGAGTCCCTGACAGACTGTCTTGAAACAAGTGAACCCACAAGTTTCTATCAGCGATGTGGGGTTGGATCTTCCTTACATAGGAACAGAGATGGAGCTTTGGGCAGGACACCCCATCATACTTTGCAAAAACTGGAGCCTTAAACTTCTGCGGGATGACCACTCCCGACACCAATACAAGTTCTTCAAATCTAACCCAGGTATCCTCTAGACTTCCATAGCACTCAAACGATCTTCCAAATGCTTGTATCTATCCTCAGTGGGAGGATATTGCTCATCATTGTAGTCTGTATCATTGTCAGAAACTTCAGGACTGGGGTCCTTCTCCCTTGTCTCCCTTTCTTGATTATCTCCTTCCTTGGATGAGGAGGTCAGATTGACTAGTTGCTTTAACGGTCCCCTGAACCTTCTTCCGATATTCAGAATACCAGAGACCTTCTTCTTTTTCTTCTTCTCCTTCAGGATGAGGGCTTTAAGATCCTCCTGCCCTTTAGCCAGAGTTATGAACATCTGTTGAAATTGGGAATTTTGTGCCTGAAGATCTTTGATGCTTTGTTCAGAAGACATTTTTGCTGAAATAAACAGCAAAGAAGATGAGAAACCTGTAATGGTACCTGCACATGTAATGCTATGGATGGGATACGTATGCAATGATTTCAAGGACTTTGGGAAATTTAAAGTTTGCAAACCAAAATGAAACAAAGATTTTATTAGTAAAATTCAAAGTACAATTGCCTTTTAGGCGTTACAATTAAAAAATTCTAAAAACTAAAAAAAAATCAAGTTTCCCATGGATGCTTCCTCTTCGTGCCGAGATAGACATTGAGGCTTCTTTCCTCATGAAGCTGCTTTGTGAGCTCTAAAACCTTCCTCTCCTTGGCATAAAACTGGTCTCTATAAGTATCCCTCTCTTTCTTCAACTGAATCCAAGACCTTTGTAGTTCTTCTAGATCAGTGGGCATATTAGGATGAAGAACCGTGTAAGGAATACCCCCCTTCAATAATGGGTTCCACAATCACTGGTAAGACAGTTATGTAGGGAATCATAAGTTTCTGGGCGCGATCTCGTACCCACTGGAGATAAGGTTCCATAGGAACGAAATTCTTCGTCCCCAAAGTCTTGGCGACATATCTGTTTACCATTCCCCAAGCTCGTATGAACCTCTGGCGATACCATTGAACATCATCCTCATAGTTAAATACAATGCCCTAGATAAGTAACACATGAGGACCATCCCATCGAGCGTAATCAAATTGTCGCAGAGCCAAACAAGGATTGTAAGTTATGCCTCCCCAAATGCCAAGTAGTGGGACATTAGGGAATTCCACACAGTGGTCAATAATAGCAATATATCCCATAGCTCGAGAATACCAGAGAATATCCGTGTGAGCAAGTGACATTATCCTTTGCGACTAACCCAAACCTTCTTCATTCTTCAGTACAAACTTAGGGAGGTGAGAAATAAACCACCTAGACAGCAATTGCATGCAACACATAATAACCCCTCTTCTCTTTATGGTACGAGTATGGAGAGCGTGCAAGATATCTCCGAGCAAGGTAGGCACAGGGTTGAGAGAGAGAAATATTTTGATAGCATTCACATTTATGGGTAAGTCTGGATTAGGGAACAGTACTAACCCATAGATTAGAAGGGCCAAGACCTCCTCAAAATCCTGAAAGTCCAAATCATCCCAAAACAGCTGGGCTTTATCTATTAATAACTTGGCTAGAAAACCCTTGACTCCTCTTCTTGTTTCCCAATTGGATACCACGTTGGCCTGTTTCAGATGCAAAGCTGATGCAATGACTTCTGGCTTAGGAACCTCTTCTAAACCTGTGAAATGCACCTTTTCAAGAATGGGTAGATTCAATAACTGAGAGAACTCTTCCATGGTAGGCACCAATTGATAGTCTGGAAAGGTGAAGCAGTGGTGCTTGGGATCAAAGAACTGAAAGAGTACACCCATCATCTTTTCATCAAAGCTTGAAGTAACCAGGTTGAAAAGTCGACCATGTCTCTTAGTGAACACATAAGTTTCAGGAACCCTTGATACTAGTTCTTTGAGTTGGGGAGGTATTCTCACAAAGCTGATTCAGATAGTGTTTCTACGAGCGGGAGCCATAATCTGCAAAACAGAACAAAGTTAAATTCCCTTGGTCCTTGAAATGGTTAGTGCAATAAGAATGGATGATATGTTATGATGCATGATGTTATGTTCAAACAGAGTAAAGCACACATAAGCAAAGCATACAGTAGACCTTAGGTTCAAAGGCCTACATGAAGTTAAAGGTAAGTACCCTCTTGAAGTTTAGTTGGTTTCAAACCTGTCTTAGAAAAGTAACCGGGTTCTAAAGATTCTCAATATCACTGATCATCCTTTATCAGGAATTATTTTAGCTCGGGCAATCTTTTCTTGCAGCCAAAATATCTCGAAAGTCTGACCTCAATGAGTGTAGCATCGAGTATCAACCAATCCTCAACTTTATACCGAGGCCGACTATCTCACTATTTTCTAATGGCTAAGTTTGTTCGACTAAGGTTCTAAGGTCTGTTAGTGCTTCACGACACCACGCGGAGGCCCTGTATTCTCCTCGTTTCCACACGAAGGATACCGATACCAACCAAAGTGTCACACCAACATAGCCATCGCTTAAACCATATCAGTCTACGTTGTACATTCTCCATGATCTATTGCTGTTTACCTAAAGAGTGTCCCCAGATCCGGGTGTAGGATCTTCAATAATACCCAAGCAAAACCCTTAAAGATGAAGCAGGAAAAGCAAACAAGAAAGCAATTAAAATGACCTAGATCCTAAGGTAAACCCCACTTTTATAATTCCCCAGCAGAGTCGCCAGTTCTGTGATACTGTGGCAGAACCGACTGTTATACTGGTTTGCATTTTGTATTCGCAAATGTCGCAGTAAGCAAGAGTCACCACCGACTTTTTTTTCATCCAACAAAGGAAAAGGAAAAATAACAGAAAAAACCTTTTTTCGAGATATTTCTGAGTAAGGGGAGTAGATTATAGAAAGGGAAGGTGTTAGCACCCTTTCTATCCGTGGTTATCCATGGGCTCTTAGGTACTTGCTCTTTTTTAAATTTCTTGTGTGTGTTGTCTTTGAAAAAGTTTTGTTTACTTCGTGATAACCCTTGTATCGGTCCTCAAGAGTGTGATGAAGTTGTTTTGAAAACTGTTTTTGAAAGTGTTAGTGTGAAAAGTTTTTATTTTGAGCAAGTACTTAAGATTTCTACCTACTCAAAAAAAGTCTGTTCATTTTCGTTTCCTTTAGACAGTGTTATCCTACTATTAAGGAGTAGGTAGCTCTGTCGTTGGATTTTTAAAGGGATGTTCGAAGGGACGAAATGGTCTCTGAAGGCAACAAGTAGAGATACCTTAGCATTTCGAAGGGACTATCGTCATAAGATCAATTTGTAGGCAACTCGAGGGACAAGTAGGGACTATGATCTCTATGACGATTTTGAATCGCGGGTCATTGCTAAGGTATCCCTACGTTCGGGGGACACGAAAATAATTTTTCGAGGCAACCAAGTGGGGCTAACCCTATGGGTGAGCATGTGCAAGTGTGTTTTTTCAGTTAATTATCTTTTCACAATTAGGGTTTTCTACTGTATTAATTTGATTTATCTTTTGCATGCAAGCCTATTGTCCATACATCTAGCAGTTTAATAGTTGCGGAAATTAAAAGCGAGAAATTAAAACCCTAGCTATTTCAAGGCTTTGGGGAGAGGATTACATAATAAAAAAACCGGGGAAAAATGATAAATGCGAAATAGTAAACCTAATTAACTATTACAAACTTGGAACAGTTACAATAATTAATCAAAATAATGACAGAAACAATGCACGAAAGTTAAGACGGGAACAAATTAGAAACCTAAAAAATCTAATTAATTTAAAATATTTTTGTATTTTTTATTGAGAAAAAAAATAATTACAATTTGCAAAATCTAATTTACTAATTAATTTTATTTAGCAAAATAACCAATGTTGAAACAATTAAAAATAATTCATTTTCAAAAATTAATTTTAATTATAAAAACAAACCTAATTATATTTAATTTTAATTATGGAAGGGAAAAGTAATTAAATTAACATAATTTCTATTAAATTTTTAATTACAAAAAATGTTTAAGTTAACCTAATTAAACTAATTAATTAAATGCAAATAAATATTTTATGAAAAAAAACTAAACCTAATATTTTTTTGTAGTTTTCTGATTTTATGATTTAATAATAAAAATGATTTTGTAAAAAAAACAATTAAAACAAATAATAAAATAAAAGAAATAAAAAAATAAAAAGATTTGGGCCTGATTGTGAGAAACAAATTAGGGGGTATGAACTGGAATTTTCAAGCCCAGATTTCCTTGCAAGCCCACCCTGCGTTTGGATCCAGTGCTGGCCATGTTTAGGGGTGCATCATGGACTTCTCTCCACTGGATGTTAGATCTGGATCTGAAGATGATCCATTGGTTGGGACTGAACCCCTGACCTCCTACACATGAACACCTTAAGACCTCTCTCTTTGCCATCTGAGCTGGATTGTTAGTCATATACATGATCAAATAAAATAGATATAATACAAACAGAACGTTATGCCTAAGAAAACGCGCGAATTTTAAACAAGCTAATAGTATGCAGCCACGCCTTCATCTTCCTCGCTGGGACTGTTGTCTTAGGTAAAGACCTTTACCTACAGACGTTGGCCATAGCTACAACCTGCGCATCTCAAAAATCATGTCCAGGCAATATAAATTAGATTCAAGATCATGGATCGATTGGGTTTGATCCTCTGATCATGATAGTATCCATCTTGAGATCCAATTATTCATGCATTTGAAATCCCTAAAACGACCTTGTAAACCCTAACAATGACGTTTCATCCAACAGGCACCAAAACATGCAATTAAATATGCAAACACATTCTAAAGGATGGTATAAACATTAATATATACTTATAACTCATTTATCATGTGTGAATTGCAAAAACCAATTTCAAAAATATGAACAAACCGTGATGTGGCTAGCGCTCCTTTCTTGATGCTTCAGGCCTTGATAATGCTTGCTATCGCCCCAATGAATGTCCGGGAACAAGATTTGACCTTCAGAACGCCTTGAGTTGGGCCGTGGAAGAAGATAGGTCTTGCAATTTTGGACAAAAAATTTGAGTTTTGTTTCTTGCTTTGGAGGCAGGTTGCGCACGAAAAATCCTCCCCTTTAGGGTTCAACAAACTTCAGTATATGTATTGAATCCAATTAGGTCAATAATTTTGGAAAGAATCCAAAGAATAATGGTCTTGAAGTTTTGATTCCAATCTTTCCAAAATTGGAGATTTCTTCTTGTTTATGTCTTGGCACGATTTGCTTAAGGTTGTACAGTTTGCATGATCTACAATTCAATGCAAAACAAATCTCATTCCATAAGTTTGATTTATTTTGACTTAAATTGATTTTATTTGAATTTATTTGATTTTAAAATGAATAAAAATCAAAATAAATTAAATAAATAAGTTAATAAATCATGAGGGGTCCCATAGGTCGTGGACCATGCTAGGATTGAGATTGAATCTTGAAAAGATGGGTCCATGTGGAAAAAAAATGCAATTTTGAGCATTGTTGACTTTGGGCAAATTTCCAAAAATGGCCAACTTTGACAATGCATATCTCTCTCAATTTTGACCCTAAGAGGATGTTCTTGGACTTTTTAGAAATCTTAGGATGTCCCCTAAGCGACCTCTTTGGTTTTACCTCAATTGGATATTCCATGTTCATGTAAGGAGCTTTGGCTCAAAAGGTGTTTTTGTTGACTTTTTGGAATGACCTATAATGTCTGAATTCATATCTTTCCATGAGTGTATTTCTTGAACTTGAGGGCTGAAGATGAGTTGTAAGAAATTGGATTCTCTTCAAAATGAGCCTTGGATGGGAAATTTATGATAAAGTATGAGAAAGTTATGCTTGGTCAAAGTTTGGTTGACTTTTCCCGAAAAACCCTAATTTAGCAACTTTTGAGTTTTGATGAATTAGGAGCCTTTCTTGAAGAATCATGATAAAAAATTGATCAAATGATGGATATCACTTCAAAATACTGATGTTGACCAAAAAACTTGAAGTTTGACTGTATGTGGGCCACAATTGACTTTTGACCAAATATAGTTGATTTTCAGGCGTTTGAGCCGTTGACTGAGCAAACTTCTTGTGCAAGACATGAAACTTGACATGAATGATCTTGAGACCATATTAAGATCACGGAGAAGATTTGAGACCTTTGGAGTTTACCCATCTTGATGAAAATGGAAACCCTAGTTTGAGGTTCATTGTCTTAGAAGAGCATTTGTCTGATCAATCCTTGGGCCTCCTTGGGCAAATTGAAGACTTCAATGAGTAGGTTTTGAGTAAAATGAGAGGGAAAATTTTGGGGTGCAACAACACCACTACTACAGTCCCTATGGTTACCCCTACTGACACCACTACTGAAGAATCGATCGAGACTCGGGGCAAAGGCATTTTGGTTGAGCCTGTCCGAATGAAGGCGCAATCAGTATCTATCCCAGAAGCATCCAAAAAGGAGATGGAAGAAATTCTGAAAATTATAAAGAGAAGCGACTACAATGTAGTCGAACAGCTAGGGCAGACTCCTATAAAGATCTCTATGCTGGCTTTACTGTTGTGCTCCAAGGCTCATGTGAAGGCCTTGGTGAAATTTCTTAAAACTGCCCATGTGCCACAAGAAACCTCTGCTGACCAATTCCAAGACTGTGTGGCCAGTTTGACCACCGATAATGGTTTGGGCTTTTCCGATGCTGACTTGACACCTAGAGGGAGGAAACACAACAAGGCGTTGCATGTCTCTGTTAAATGTAGGGGCACAAACTTTGGCCCATGTCCTGGTTGATACTGGCTCATCTTTGAATGTGTTGCCTAAGAAAGCCCTAGATAGACTCAATTGTGAAGGTTTGACCTTAAAACCCAGCAACATAGTGGTAAGGGCCTTCGACGGTCCGAAGAGAATGGTACATGTGGAGGTGGACATCCCCATTAAAGTTGGAACTCAAACCTTTGATTCAACTTTCTACGTGATGGACATTCGCCCTTCCTATTCTTGTTTATTGGGCCGACCTTGGATTCATGACGCTGGTGCCGACACCTCTACATTACATCAGATGCTGAAATACCCAACCAAGGGAAAACTCATCATTGTCCATGGAGAAGAGGAATATATGGTCAGTCACTTGAACTCCTTCAGATACATAGAAATGGATGGTGAATTCATCGAAACTCCGTGTCTACATTTCGAGGAAGTCCCACAAACAGTGGCAGCAACCAAGACTATTGCCCAAGTCCCAAAGATTACAAGACCTCTACTAAAGATGTCTTCACTGAAAGATACCAAGGAAGTAGTCGAAGAAGGTGGGTGTACTATTTTGGGCCAACTCCCAGATATCCCCTACAAGTCCGACAAATTTGGTTTGGGTTTTACTTCAGGAGCCCAGAAAGTTGTTCGTCGTGCTCGTGCCAGGGAACCACCTTTGTGGATCAGTAACCATGGAGTCAATACACTGGAGGATAGTGATGACAACTGTGACCTGAAAGAATGGATTTTCCCAACTATCAACGGAGGACTCACCAACTGGGAAGCTAAAGATTTTGTCCCAATTACTTTTATCCAACAGTAATTGTCTTTAAATTTTTGTCGCACTTGTAATAATTAAACAATTAGACCTTTAAAGCCTTGTGTATTACCCAAGGCACAACGGTCCATTAGTACGGGTTGTTACTTCATTTTCATATGTCATCAATGGATCATGGACGTTTTTGCATGCAAACTTTATGCTCTTTGTTTTTCTTTTTCTACATTTTTATTTTTTCAATGATAGCTATGCTCTTACACACACTCACATATCAAAATGCAAATCTACATCCACTCAGGATCCCATGGGTAACGATTCTGCTATGGCCTATTGTGACTTTGAAAATCTAATCTACCAAGCCGAAGACGAAGGTGAGGAAGATTGTGAAATGAAAGGGGAACTAGCCAGGTTACTACAACAGGAAGAAAAGACCATACATCCCCACAAAGAACAGGTTGACACAGTTAACTTAGGAACTGAAGATGATAAGAAAGAAGTCAAGGTAGGAGCCAATCTGGAACCTAGGGTCAAGAGGTGCTTAACTCAGTTACTACATGACTATGTTGAGGTCTTTTCTTGGTTATACGAAGATATGCCAGGACTTGATGCTGATATCGTGGTGCATCGTCTACCAACAAAAGAAGACTACCCTCCGGTAAAGTAGAAAGTTCGTCGCATGCGGCAAGACATGTCAAAAAAGATCAAGACTGAAGTCATGAAATAATTAAACGCCTGATTCTTAGCCGTCACCTCCTATCCACAATGGGCCGCCAATGTTGTTCCAGTGCCTAAAAAGGATGGCAAAGTACGCATGTGTGTGGATTACCGAGATTTGAATAGGGCAAGCCCTAAGGATGATTTCCCACTTCCCCATATCGATATTTTGGTTGACAATACCGCACATCATAAAGTGTTCTCATTTATGGATGTTTTCTCAGGCTACAATAAAATCAAAGTGGCACCTGAGGACATGGAGAAAACGACCTTCGTCACACAGTGGGGCATTTTCTGTTACAAGGTTATGTCATTCGGGTTGAAGAACGCTAAGGCAACTTATCAGTGCGCCATGGTAGCTCTATTTCACGATATGATCCATCACGAAATAGAGGTCTATGTGGATGACATGATAGCCAAATCTCAAACTGAAGAAGAACATCTTGACCAATTGCAGAAACTGTTTGAAAGACTGAAGAAATACAAGCTAAGGTTGAACCCAAATAAATGCACATTTGGGGTGAGGTCCGGTAAACTCCTAGGCTTTATCGTCAGCGGTAAAGGTATCGAAGTGGACCCTGCCAAGGTGAAAGAAATACAAGAAATGCCTGCTCCTCGCACCGAGAAGGAAGTCAGCAAATTCTTAGTACAGATAAACTACATTGCCAGATTCATTTCTCACCTAACCGCTACTTGTGAACCAATCTTCAAATTACTGAAGAAAGATCAAGTAGTCAAATGGAATGATGAATGCCAAACTGCCTTTGACAAGATCAAGGAGTACCTACAAGAGCCTCATGTTTTGATGCCTCCAGTTGAGGGAAGACCTTTGATCATATATCTAACTGTTTTGGAAAATTTGATGGGGTGTATGCTGGGGCAGCATGACGAGTCTGGCCGAAAAAAGCATACTATTTACTACCTGAGCCAAAAGTTTACCGACTGTAAAACAAGATAATCACTGCTCGAGAAAACTTGCTGCACTCTGGCATGGGCTGTTCGCCGGTAAAAACAGTATATATTGACCCATACTACCTTATTGATATCCAAGATGGATCCAATTAAATACATATTCGAGAAGCCTGCCATCTCTGGGAGAATAGCAAGATGGAAGATGATTCTGACTGAATACGACATTCAGTACACTACCCAAAAAGCAATAAAGGACAGTGTGCTAGTCGATCATCTTACTCATCAGGCTGTGGATGACTATCAGTCCATGAAATTCGAATTCCCAGATGAAGACATCATGATGGTAAACAACTGTGAATAATTCAGACCATATGACAGCCCTGAACAAAGATCCCGATGGACCTTGGTTTTTGATAGAGCCTCTAACGCAATCGGCAATGGCATAGGTGCTGTAATCATATCCCCTGAAGGAGTAGTGGACCAACCTTGGTTCCATGAATTTAAGAGGTATCTCAAGGCACAAGAATATCCGAAGGGATCTTCAGTCAATGATAAGAAGTTCTTAAGGAGATTCTCTGCTAAGTTCTCCCTCAGTAATGGCATTCTCTACAAGCGTAACCACGACTATGTTTTTCTTCGTTGCATAGACAAGATTGAGGCAGAAAAGATCATGGATGATCTACATGAAGGCACTTTTGGCACCCATTATAGTGGGCACACGATGGCTAAAAAGATCCTACAGGCAGGGTATTACTGGTCTACCATAGAAGCAATTTTCTATCAGTGTTCACGAACCTATCACGAGTGTCAGATCTATGCTGACAAAGTGCATATACCTCTAGTGCCTCTAAACGTCCTGACTTCTCCTTGGCCATTCGCGATGTGGGACATCAATATGATTGGAGAAGTCAAACCTACAGCTTCTAATGCACACCGTTTCATCTTGGTGGCCATTGACTATTTCACGAAGTGGGTTGAGGCAACTTCTTTTTCTTCCATTACCAAGAATGTTGTGGCCCGTTTCATCAAACAAAATCTCATCTGTCGGTACGACATCCCAGAGAGAATCATCACGGACAATGGTAAGAATCTCAACAATACTATGATCACCGCACTATGCGCGCAATTCAAGATCCAGCACCATAATTCTTCCCCTTACCGGCCAAAGATGAATGGCGCTGTCGAAGCCAATAAGAACATCAAGAAGATCATACAAAAAATGACAGTAACATACAAGGATTGGCATGAGATGTTACCATTTTCTCTCCACGGTTACCGTACCACGAAGCGCACTTCAACAGGGGCAACTCCCTTCTCCTTGGTATACGGCATGGAAGTTGTTCTACCAATTGAAGTCCAAATACCTTCTCTGAGAATCATAAAGGATAAAAGGATGAATGAAGAGGATTGGATCCAAACTCGACTTGACAAGTTAAACCTAATTGATGAGAATAGGCTTACGAATGTCTTTCACGGCCAAATGTACCAAAAACGTATGATCAAAGCTTTTAACAAAAAGGTCAGACGTAAGGTATATCAGGTTGGTGACTTGGTAATCAAGCGTATCATATTGCCACAAGGTGATCCCAGGGGAAAATGAACTCCTACATACTAAGGACCATTTGTGATCAAAAGCATATTCTCCGGTGGAGCAATGATCCTAACCATTATGGATGGCGACGACTTTTTGCACCCTGTGAACGCGGACATAGTCAAAAGATACTACGCATAAGAGACTCGCTAGGTTGACACACCTAGGCATAACAAGGGCATCCCGGCGAACCACAAAGGTTCGGGCAAAAATTAGGGATAAAATACAAAATATTTATACACCCGGCAAGCTGAAAACCTGAAAAGGCGGCTTGGGAAAAAAGGGTATCTTGGTGGACTGAAAACTCGAAAGGGCGGTCCAGGAAAAAGTTAGGGAATTAAAGCGTATGACTATGTCCCGTTGGATCACCTTACAAACAATCTTTAGCATCAACTGACAAGCTCAAACGGGTCTAATCAATCCAATCAACTTCAGACAAGGAAGCAAGTGGACAAGACGCTCTGAGACACGAAGGCTATAGCAGAATGGGAACCCCATTGGATTATTTCACATAGCTATCTTTTCTTTGTATCAAATTTTCATTTTCTACGGCGATATTCTCTTACTAGAATGTTCATATCATTATACAAAAATACTTATTCAAGTTAATATAAAGATATCCCTTTGAAAGTGCAAAAATATCTGTTTTTCTTTTATTTCCGTGTTTTGTTTGCAAAAACGTCCAAGGATTATTTTTGAACATATGCATTTGAACGTGACTACTATTTACAAATGAACAAAAAAGAGGAACAGAAAATAAAAAGACAATCACTCATGGCTTTAAGAAATTGGATAATATCTTTAGACTATTCCATAAAATCCCCCGCAGATACTTTTCCAGCAAGAACGAAAAATGAGACATCCCACTACAGGATCACTAACGTATCTCCAGTATGCAGCTTAATGGTATCAGCTTCTCTCACATTCCCGACGGAGCAAAACTTTAAGCTACCATTCCAAAGATTCCCCAGTGAAAGTCGCCCATTTTCTCAGGATTCCCCAGCAAGATTTCACGAAGCCCACAAGCAATGTATGGTATTTCACTTCCCCCAACAAAGTTTATTTCTATAATTATGGAAACCCATTGTTGTACCCCAAAATTTTCCCTCCCATATTCTTCAAAATTTGCCAAATCAAAGCTTCAAAATCTCCCCAAGGGTTGCACAGTTCAAGGACCTCCTAACAGTCAAAATTAGGGTTTTGGTTCTGACAAAGAAAATGAAGTTTCCAAGGGTCCAATCAAGTCCCACATGCCTATAAACATGGTCAAGCATCCTCATGTCAAGTTTCAAAACTTACAGCACAAAATTGCACAGTCAAAAACCCTAATTGCCCTACAGTCAACTGCAGGGGCAAAATGGTCATTTAACAGTCAAAAGTTTAAATTTTTGGTCAACATCTCATTTTTAAGCCACAAACATCATTTGATCAACTCTTGATCATGATTCTCAAAGCTTGGCTCAAAAATCATCAAGATGCAAAAGCTTCCATATTTGGACAGCTGAAAAAGTCAACTGTAACTTGACCAAGGCATAACTTTCACATGGATTATCAAAAAAATCCCATCCAAAGCTCATTTTGAAGAGAAAGACATTTCCTACAACTCCTCTTCATACTTCAAGTCCAAGAAATGCTCTCACAAAAAGTTATCAATTGCAACATTATAGGTCATTTTCAAAAGTCAACAAAAAGGGACTTTAAGTCAAAGACCATAACTTGATATTGGTAAATCAAAATGACATGGGACCAAAGAAATTGGTTAGAGGACTCAAAGAACTTTCCAAAATGTCCAAGAACATGAGCAAAGCTTAAAAATGGAGCAAGTTATGCCTTGTGGAAGTTGGGAAATTTTTGGATATTTTGAAAAGTCAACATTGCTTCAAAAGTCTTAAAAATGCTAATGGGCCTCCTTTTCTTCCAAGAATCATTATCCAAGGCATGTGCACGACCATTTGGCCCAAAGGGAAGTTTTCTATCATTTTTATTTATTTATTTGGATTTTTAATTATGAATAATTCATTTAATCAAAATAAATATGTGAAAAATACTAAAGCAAGTCAATCAAATCTTTTTGTGCATGGAATAGGCTTAAGATTTCGTGCATGATCAGATTTGGAAAGAATCTTGATAATTGGACATGATTGGAACCAAAATAGCATGAAAAAGATTGAAAACTTATGGCTTGAAAATCAAATATCTTCTCCATCAATTCAAGGATTCTTTGGACCAAATATTGAACCCTAATCACTCATACACATATATACATGCTAACCCTACTCCTCAGAACCTCCCAGCTGCGCCAGAAATCCATAACCAAACTTGAGTTTTTGACAAAAATTCCCAATACTGAAAACTGTCTTCCAGTGCGATTCAAGCCAAAATAATTATCTCATCACCTTCCTGAGACATCAAGAAACGTGTTTGAATCGTTTTCCACGTCCCTAACGCCCAGAATTGGTGAATAGAACTCAAGCTTTTTCACTTTTTTGCATAAATCGTATTTTATCATTCATGGCATGATTTTGAATTCTAATACTTGTTTTGTGTTGCTCTC
Organism: Vicia faba; assembly: GCA_948472305.1. Classification (NCBI taxonomy): domain Eukaryota; kingdom Viridiplantae; phylum Streptophyta; class Magnoliopsida; order Fabales; family Fabaceae; genus Vicia; species Vicia faba. The sequence continues at coordinate 922,641,419 of OX451736.1, read as the reverse complement.
ATCATTCTGAAGCTAACTGTGTTGTTCAATTAAGTTTTCCACACCCATACGCGATTTCACCATTAAAGGATGCTAGGGTTACAGGACTTTCAAATTAGGCGTTTCTAGCTACTGTAAAATTGAGACACCATAATACCATGGTTGAATTCAGCATGCTTGGACGATTCTAAAGCAACCCTCGCGCCTAATTTATGTGATACCATGGCCTATTCGCTATTTCAGGAAATTGCATATTTTGGGGGGGGGGGGGGGGGGGTTTAAAACCCCCGTTAACCTCTTTTATATTTCAGGGAAAAAGGCAAAACGGAGAAGATGATGAAGTGGCAAGCTGTGGTTGGTCTATTTGAATTTTCGCGCTAAAGTTCAACTAACCATTGTTTTTTCCTTATATTATTTGTTTCCTATTATATAATAAAAGCGCGTTGGATAGCTCAGTGGCAAAGCGTAGCATTGGTAACCTTCAGGACCTGGGTTCGAGCCCCAGGTCCCCCATCCCTTTCCATGTTATTTTTCTAACAATGCTTCTATGTAATTTCCAAGCAAGCGTCCATCATACACCCACAATATCAAGCCATCCACGTGCCTACTGAGATGAATCAAAGGGCCATAATTGGAAGAACATGATGGGCAGGAGTCAACGCATATGCATGCTACCCTGGAAAGTCAATAAGGCCAAGGATAATTGGCCGTGATTGCTGGACAAAACCCTCCAATTTGGGGACAGACCCCCCTAGGGTTTGCTTCTTTTATTCTATTTTTATATTTTTCTTTTCTTTGTTTTAATTAATTTCCTTTAATTCTTTGATTTAATATTTTCATAAAAAAACATAAAAATAATATAAAAATCAGAAAAGTCATAAAATTAAATATATTTTATTTAACTAATATTTTGTAAATAAACCTCACTAATTAATTAGATTTAAACTTAGGGTTAATTTTAATATCTTTTCTTAATAAATTAAAAATTGGTAGAATTAGGGTTTTTAAGTATTTTTATCCTTTTTTATTTTCTTTCACAATAATTAATTATTAAATATTATTTTTGTAATTAAATTACCATGTAAATAATTAGATTAATCTTAGGTTTAATTTTAACATGTTTTCTTAATAAACTAAAAAACAACTAGAATTAGGGTTAATATTTTCTTTCATTTAATTATTCTCATTAAAATCATAAGTACCAAAAAAACCTCAAAAAATAATTTCTTTTTTCATTTTAATTTAATTAATTTGCTCAATATGATTTAATTTCATTAAAAAGGGTCCAATGCCCTCGCTTCCAATTTAAATTCCAATTCGCGCATTTTATTTTATGTCTTATAATATTAATGTAACTCTCCCAAAGCCATGTAACTCGGACATTTTATTTCTCGCACTTTCTTTATTTTCTGTCAAATCGGGTCCTGGATTAAATTTTGGCGATGTGGACCCGCACCTTTGTAATAGTTTAGAACTTTTAATTTCCGCATCTTTTTTAACTGTTAATAAATGCATGCAAGAATGAATGATAACAATAAAAACAAACGCGTAGATCACCTATACCATGACAAGATAAAAATAAACGAATCTGACACACAAATCACACACCACCCCTAGGGTACGCCTCACTGTTGCCTTGCCTCGAAAGGTGATCGTCGAGTAGAGGATGTCTTAGTAAGTTCTCATGATCCGGGAACCTGGCATGAGGGTAGCTTCTAAGGTGTCTTCCCATTGCTCTGGTGATCACCATGTCCCGAACCTCGAATTGACCCGAACACCTCTAACGGTGGTGCTACCTACCTCTCAATGGTGGGATGGCACTACTTTAAAGGACATTTACACAGACGAATTCCTTAGGGTAGGTAGGTTCTCGTAGATACTTGCTCTAATCTCAAAACAAATTCAAAAATACTTTTCACACCGACACCTTTTCAAAAAGCTTTCGAAGGCATTTTTTTCAAACACTCTTGAGGACCGATACAAGAGTCGAACTGGAATTTTCAAAGAAAATTTTTTCAAACCCACTCACAATTGAAAAGCAAATATTTTGAAAACACAATGAGCAAATATCTAAGAGCCCATGGATAACCATGGATAGAAAGGGTTCTAACACCTTCCCTTTCTATAATCTACCTCCCGAACCGAGAGCAATCTCTATAAGGAATTTTTCTGTGCTTTTGTCCTTTCCATTTGGAGAAAATAAAAGACGATGGCGACTCTTGCTTCCGCGACATTTCGCGAACCAGCGTTAAACAGTCAGTTCCAGATCCACCGATCACAGAACTGGCGACTCTGCTGGGGACTATCTTATAAAGTGAGGTGTACCTTAGGGTTTAGTTCATAACCGTGTTTTCAATTGTATTGCTTTGCTTGCTTTAAATTGTGGGTTGCTTGGGAGTTCTATAGATCCTAACCCGGATCTGGGGGATACCTTCTTAGAAAGTAGCAACAAGGCTGTGAGGGAACTGTGCGGGGTATACCGACATGGTTGAAACAGTCTGCTACGTTGATGTGGCACTTTGGTGTGTACCGGTAACCCTTGAGTTCAGTCAAGGAGAGTATGGGGCCTCCGCGTGGTGTCGTGAAGCATCAACATACCTTAGGAACCTTAATTGAACTATCTTGGCCTCTTTAGGGTAGTGAGATAACTGACTTTGGTGCAGTCCGAGGTTGGTTGATACTCGATACTACACTCAATTGAGGGTTGCTTTCCTGGAATATTTCGGTCGCCAGTTCAGTGGCTAAATCGAAACGATGAACAATGAAAGCAATCCCGTGATATTGGGACCCTTAGAACCCGGTTACTTTGATAGGACAGGTTTAAGCCCACCAACTTCAAGAGGGTATTACCCAGACCCCATGCTGGCCTTAAACTCTAAGGGCTTGTCTTGTGTGCCTTGTGTGACTTACATGTTTGTCTTTGTAAATATCTGTGGTGTGTTTAATCATAGCATCATGACATCATCCAGCATCATATGCATTGACTAACCATTTCAGGGGTTCAAATCTTCATCTTTGTTCTTGTTTTGTAGGACATGGAAACTGTTCGCAGAAAGACAATTCAAATCAGTCTTGTAAGGATCCCTCCTCAACTTAAGGAGCTTATATCCAGGATTCCCGAGAGCTCTTCATTCAGTGAAAGACACGGAAGACTCATCAGCTTGGTCAATACCAACATTGAGGAAGATATGATAAAGGTCCTGTTCCAGTTCTTTGACCCCCTGCATCACTGTTTCACCTTTTTGGATTATCAGCTGGTACCTACATTGGAGGAGTTCTCCCGGCTCCTGAAGATCCCTATCCTTGATCAACTACCCTACAACGGTACGGAAAAGGAACCCAAGCTTGAAGAGATTGCTAAGGCCTTGCACCTACAGTCATCTGACCTCAAGGGACATTGGGAAGTTAGAAGTGGTATCAAAGGGTTCTTAGCCAGGTTTCTGTTTGAAAAGGCCCATGAATGTTGGAACTCCCTTAACTTACAAGCTTTTGAAGAAGTTGTGGTCCTCCTTGTCTATGGTTTGGTGTTGTTCCCTAACCCAGATTATCTTATAGATATCAGTGCTGTCCAGATCTTCATGTCCAGGAATCCTATACCTACGTTACTGGGGGACATCCTTCACTCATGTTACACTCGAACCATGAGAAAAAGAGGTGTCCTTATGTGTTGCACTCCTCTCCTGGGAAGGTGGTTTATTTCGCACCTTCCACAATCAGTTTTGAAGAACGAGCGAGGTTTGAGATGGTCACAACGGTTGATGACTCTTACACATGCAGATATACATTGGTGCCCTCGGTCCAGAGAGGATGTCACTATCATTGATCGTTGCGGGGAGTACCCTAATGTTCCTTTACTTGGAATAAGGGGAGGTATTACTTACAACCCATGCCTGGCTTGGAGACAGTTTGGTTATGCTCGGAGGGATGGTCCTCATGACATGTTAATTCCTGACATAGTTTTTGACTTCGACAACGATGCCCAAGGACTTCGCCAGAGATTTATCAGAGCCTGGAGGATGCCAAGTAGGATAGACAGTAAGACACTGGGGCACAGGAACTCCATCCCGTTGGAACCTTATCTCAAGTGGGTACGAGCCCGCTCCCAGAAGTTAGTAATGCCTTATCCTCATATGCTCCCAGTAATCAAAGAGCCAGTCTTGGAAGGAGAAGTGTCCTACACCATTCAGCATCCTGATATGCCCACATCCTGGGAAGAGATGCAGAAGAGCTGGATCCAGCTTAAGGAAGAACTGAATTCTCTCGAGACCAGTCTACATGCTAGTGAAAAGAAGGTCTTGGAGCTCACCCGCCTATTGCATGAGGAGAGGAATCTCAACACCTACATAGCTCCAAAGAGGATGCGTAGTGTCTTTTGGGATTGATTTGCTTTGTAATTTGTGCCCATGAGGTTTTGATGTATTGAAAAATTATTTCCTTAATGATAACGTGTGTTCCTTTTTGTCTACAACAAATTTGAAATTTCGAACCCTTGAATGCATTGCATAAACACATATCATTCATCATGTGCATAGCAGGTTTTCTTCTTTTCAGGTTGCTTACAGTTCTTCGCTGTTTATTTCAGCATCATGAATCCTGACTCATCATCAACTGAGATGTCCATCAAGGCTCTTCAGGCGCAGAATACGCAATTTCAGGAACTAATCATGGGTTTGGCTCAGGGCCAAGAAGAGTTGAAGGCTCTGCTCCTGAAGAAGGAAAAGAAGAAGAAGATAAGAACTGTTCTTTTTAACTCGGGCCGAAGGTTCGGCAACACTCTGCAGAATGAAGAGGCTGGCTCTTCTATAGGCAAGGGTGCCCCTCAAGGGGAAAAAGGTCCTAGTCCGGTAGTCTCCGACAACGAGACTGATTTTGATGAGGAACAATATCCTCCGGCTGAAGACCGTTACAAGCAGTTGGAAGACAGGTTGAATGCTATGGAGATCCAACAGGTGCCTGGGCTGGATTTTGGAGATATGGGTTTGTCTACTGGTGTGATTATTCCTCGTAAGTTCAAAGCACCATCCTTTACCAAGTATGACGGGGCGTCTTGTCCCAAGCTACACCTCAGGTCTTATGTGCGGAAGATTCAACCGTACTCAGTGGACAAGAATTTGTGGATCCACTTCTTCCAGGAGAGTCTTTCAGGGACTCATCTCGAATGGTTCTATCAGCTGGATGGGACCAAGGTTCGTAACTGGGAGGAGTTGGCTACTGCTTTCTATAAGCAGTATCAATATAATGCCGACCTTGCCCCTACACGTACCCAACTCCAGGGTATGTCGTTAGGTTCAAGTGAAGGTTTTAAAGAGTACGCTCAGAAGTGGAGGGATCTGGCTGGCAGGGTGCAGCCTCCGTTGACTGATCGGGAGTTGGTAGACATGTTCCTGGGGACCCTATCTGGGCCATTTTTCAACCATCTTATCGGTAACTCATCTGCAGGGTTTACTGATCTTATTCTGACTGGGGAGAGAATTGAGGCTGGGTTGAAGTCTGGTAAGATTCCGAAGGGTGCATCTACAAGTTCAAAGAAGAAGCCCTTTAAGAAGGAGGCCAGTGTTGTATATGGCTCCAGGAGACAAGAGAAATCTGAGCGCCGCCAATCTGTCAGTGCGGTAATGATTGCCAAGCCTGCTGCCGCTCCTCGGCAAGCCAATCCACCAAGGGCTGAAAGACCCCGGAGAGAGTTTACCCGTTTGAGCATGACCTTGTCGCAGATCTTGCCACAGTTGCTATCCACCAATCTAGTGACTGTCAGGGAGGCCCCAAAGGTTGTAAACACTGCTTCCCCCAAATACAATCCAAATGCCCGCTGTGCGTATCACTCCGATAGCCCGGGGAATTCCACTGATGACTGTTGGGCCTTAAGGAACAAGCTGCAGGACCTTATTGACGCCAAGGAGGTACAGTTTGAGGCATCTGAGAAGCCTAATGTGGTGACAGCTCCCCTGCCTGCTCATGGAGTGAATGCTATTGGGGACGAAGATGAAGTGGATGAAGCTGAGTTTGATAGCTGGATTTACCCGGCAACCGACAGTGGACCTAGCAATTGGAGTGCAAAGGACAATCTACCCGTTTCTCTTGTTACTGAGTAATGAATTCCTATGTTTTTTGCATTTGTAATAAACAATAAATTGAACTCTATGGCCCGGTGTCTTACCCGGGGCACCGTGGCTTCATTTGTGAGGGCATATAAATTGTCATTTCATATATCATAAATAAAAATCTTGGAAGTTTTCCCGCATTTCAAATCTTATGCTCCTTTTCTGTCTTTCTTTCCTTTATATATTTCAAAAACAACTGTATTTACACACACTCACTCATACAGGTTTCAATCCACTCTGGATCTCACTGGTAACGACTCTGCTACTGCCAGTTATGACTTCGAAAATCCGATCAACTTAGCCGAAGACGAAGGTGAAGATGATTGCGAAGTACCTGGTGAGCTTGCAAGACTGTTACTCCAGGAAGAGAGGGCAATTCAACCACACGAAGAGCCAGTGGAAACAATAAACTTGGGTACTGAGGCAGACAGGAAAGAGGTAAAGATTGGTGCCAACCTAGAGCTCAGCGTGAAGCAACGGTTGACTAAGATGCTACATGATTATATGGAGATCTTTGCCTGGTCCTATGAAGACATGCCCGGTTTGGACACCGATATTGTGGTCCATCACTTGCCTACTAAGGAAGACTACCCTCCGGTTAAGCAAAAGGTCCGCCGTATGCGTCCAGAGATGTCTGAGAAGATCAAAGCCGAGGTTATGAAACAGTTTGATGCTGGGTTCCTTGCAATGACTTCTTACCCTCAGTGGGTTGCTAATGTGGTGCCGGTACCTAAGAAGGATGGAAAGGTCAGAATGTGTGTCGACTACAGGGATCTGAACAGGGCCAGCCCCAAAGATGACTTCCCTTTACCTCACATTGATGTCCTTGTTGACAATACTGCTCAGCATAAGGTGTTCTCTTTCATGGATGGTTTTTCAGGCTACAATCAGATCAAGATGGCTCCTGAAGACATGGAAAAAACTACCTTTGTTACTCAGTGGGGCACCTTCTGCTACAAGGTCATGCCCTTTGGATTGAAGAACGCTGGGGCAACCTACCAACGTGCCATGGTTGCTTTGTTTCATGACATGATCCATCATGAGATAGAAGTGTATGTTGATGACATGATCGCAAGGTCCCAGACTGAGGAAGAGCACCTAGATCATCTACAGAAGCTATTTGACCGGTTGAAGTTATACAAGCTGAGGTTGAATCCGAACAAATGCACCTTCGGAGTAAGATCTGGGAAGTTCTTAGGCTTCGTTGTAAGTGATAAGGGTATTCAAGTGGACCCTGCCAAGGTTAAAGCTATTCAAGAGATGCCAGTTCCTAAGACAGAGAAAGAGGTCAGAGGCTTCTTAGGACGCCTGAATTACATTGCTCGCTTCATCTCACATCTAACTGCCACCTGTGAGCCAATCTTCAAGCTGCTGAAGAAAGATCAGGTAGTACGTTGGAATGATGAATGTCAGGCTGCTTTTGACAGAATCAAGGAGTATCTCCAAGAACCACCCATCCTTATGCCACCGGTTGAAGGGAGACCTCTGATACTATACCTGACAGTTCTTGACAATTCAATGGGGTGTGTGCTGGGGCAGCATGACAAGTCTGGCCGAAAAGAGCATGCCATTTATTACCTTAGCAAAAATTTTACCGACTGTGAGACCCGATACTCACTGCTCGAGAAAACTTGCTGCGCTTTGGTATAGGCTGCTCGCCGGCTGAGACAGTATATGCTGACTCACACTACCTTGTTGATCTCAAAGATGGATCCTATAAAGTACATATTTGAAAAGCCTGCTCTGTCTGGGAGAATAGCAAGATGGCAGATGATCTTGACGGAATGCGACATTCAGTACACAACTCAGAAAGCCATCAAAGGAAGTGTATTGGCAGACCACTTGGAAAATCAGGCAGTAGATGACTATCAGTCCATGAACTTCGAGTTTCCAGACGAGAGCATCATGATTGTGACTGATTGTGAGGTACCTGGACCGGATGAAGGACCTGAGGAAGGATCCCGATGGTCTATGCACTTTGACGGAGCCTCCAATGCTTTGGGTAACGGTATCGGCGCTATAATCATATCCCCTCAAGGCACTCATACTCCACTCACTGCCCGACTATGTTTCAACTGTACCAACAACATGGCGGAGTATGAGGCATGCATCATGGGTCTTCAAGCTGCGATCGACTTAAGGATTAAGTTTCTGAGTGTTTTCGGAGATTCCGCTCTTGTGATCAATCAGATCAAAGGAGAGTGGGATACGAAACATCCGAATCTTATTCCTTACAGAGAATGTGTGTTGACATTGATCCCCCACTTCACAAAGATAACCTTTGAACACTTTCCGAGAGAGGAGAATCAGTTAGCGGACGCGTTAGCTACGATGTCTTCTATGTTCAAAGTCAAATGGGATAATGAGGCTCCCCGGATCATCATATGGAAACTGGACGAACCGGCATACTGTTGCGATCTCGAGACTGAATTGGTGACTGAGAAGCCTTGGTACCATGAGGTGAAGAGATATTTGGAAGCTCAGGAATACCCTGAAGGTGCATCTGTTAATGATAAGAAGTTTCTGAGAAGATTCGCAGCGAAGTTCTTCCTTAGCAACGGCATCTTGTACAAGCGAAACCATGATTCGACCTTATTGCGTTGTGTGGATAAAGCTGAAGCAGAAAGGATCATGGAAGAGCTACATGAAGGGACCTTTGGTACACATTCCAGTGGGCACACTATGGCAAAGAAAATCCTTCGGGCAGGATATTTCTGGTCCACCATGGAAGCTGACTGCTACCAACATTCTCGGACATGCCATAAATGCCAGATATATGCAGACAAGGTGCATGTTCCTCCAGTTCCTCTGAATGTTCTGACTGCGCCTTGGCCGTTTGCAATGTGGGGCATAGACATGGTCGGTGAGATTAAACCTACGGCATCCAACGGACATCGCTTCATTCTGGTAGCGATTGATTACTTCACGAAGTGGGTTGAAGCAGCTTCCTATCCTACGATAACCAAGACTGTTGTGGCACGGTTCATTCGGCATAACCTGATCTGTCGGTACGACGTCCCTGAGAGAATTATTACAGACAACGGTACCAATCTCAATAACAAGATGATTACTGAGCTCTGCGAGTAGTTTAAGATACAGCACCACAATTCTTCTCCTTACAGACCGAAGATGAATGGAGCTGTAGAAGCAGCAAATAAGAACATTAAGAAAATCGTGCAGAAGATGACAGTGACGTATAAAGATTGGCACGAGATGTTACCGTTCGCTCTACATGGGTACCGTACCTCAGCCAGGACGTCAACTGGGGCAACTCCTTTCTCCTTGGTCTACGGCATGGAGGCAGTCTTACCGATCGAAGTGCAAATACCCTCTCTCCGGATAATGAAGGATGCAAATCTGAACGAAGATGATTGGATCTAGACACGACTTGATCAGCTAAACCTTATTGATGAAAAGAGACTTGCTGCTATCTGCCATGGTCAAACGTATCAGAAACGGATGATCAGGGCATTTAACAAAAAGGTCAGACCACAGGAATATCAAGTTGGGGATCTGGTAATCAAGCGAATCATCCTTCCTCAGAGTGATCCAAGGGGCAAATGGACCCCTACGTACGAAGGGCCATTTGTGGTTAAACATGTGTTCTCAGGAGGAGCCATGATTCTAACCAACATGGATGGTGACGACCTTCCTCACCCCGCCAATGCAGACATAGTAAAAAGATACTACGCATGAAAAAAGATCCGCTAGGCTGACATGCCTAGGCAAAAATTAGGGCTTCCCGTCGAACCAAAAGGGTTCGGGCAAAATGAAGGGATGAAATGAAAAAATATGTACACCCGGCAAGTCGAAAACCTGAAAAGGCGGCTTGGGCAAAAATGGGTATCCCGGTGGACTGAAAACCCGAAAGGGCAGTCCAGGAAAAAGTTAGGGATAAAGCGTAATACTATGTCTCATTGGATCACTTTGCATCCAGAATCCGGTATCTACATCAAGTTCAGACGGCATCGATCAGTCAGCTTCACCTTCAACCAAGGTCATCAAGTGATGAGACGCTCGGAGATATAGCGGCAATAGCAGAGTGGAAACCAAGTGGGATCATTCATTTCACACAACTGTTTTATTTTCTCTTGTACAAAATTTGTATAAACTCTTTTGTTCGGCGGCGTTCTCTTACAAGGACGTCAGCCTCTTGTATATCAACGCCTATTTACAGGCAATTCAAAATCAATATAAATACACTTTTCAGCCAAAATTGCCAATTGTTTTTCCTTTTCTGTTTTGTTTTGCGAAGAACGTCCAAGGTTCAATTTGTGATATATGCATTGACAATAATTTGCTAACTCATGAATATTTGCATACGAAACAAAGGATTAATTACAGGTAACATTAGAAGCAGGGGCAATAAAGAGTTGTCTAAGCAATCTAATTGTTCTGTCCTCCAAGGTACCAAGGTAGGTTCAGCTAAAGAACGTAACCGACATATCTTAGTTCCCCAGAGAGTGAGCCAGCAAGACAGGGCACTCTCCCCAAGCAAAGTTATACAATCAAACCTTAAGGAAGTTGGGTATACTCCCGCAGGTCTCAACATTCCCTGGCAGTATATATCCAGTCTTAACAAGCATCCCCGGCAGTCTTGGCCTAAAGATTGTTCCCCGGCGGCATATCAAACATTCATTGGAGTCACTTCCCCGATACAGTTCAAAACTTCCCCAGGAGAGTCCAATCTAGTTCCCCAGGAAAGTTGGAATCTATCTCCCCAAGCAGTAAGCTTATCCCCAGTAGATTCTGGAAGCTTACCCCCACAGAGCACGAACGCGTCTCCCGGCTTTATTCAAAGAGTTACTTCCTTACCAGGATATAACTGGGTTATCCTCAGCCAAAAGCCACGGAAAGAGCGACCTCGACGAAATCTTCTTATCCCCAGCGAAGTCTATTAACACTTCCAACACAACAATGGTATCCCCAGCAAGTTATCTTCATCAAACTCAACAAAGTACCTCTCTCCCCACAGAGTATTGCTTCCCAGCAAGATCGTTAGAGTACTTTTCTCCCCGCAGAGTAATCCATTCGCCAAGTTTATTCCCCTACGGAGTTATCTTCTCCTACTGGTATTCTTGCAACTATCATCCCCAGCGGAAGCAAAGAGCTATTCTTCAATATCAGCCCAGGAGTTACTTCCCGGCACCCGTCAAGGATTTATTTTCCTAGACGAAAACATACATTCATAAACATCACATACATCATTATAGCATGCATATACGCATCATATCTTACAATCTCATTTATGTTGAGAACATCATTGCTTGATCCATATCATGCATTGCATATGACTGACCTTTACTTTTCAGGAAAGATTCGGTTAAGTTCTCTGCTACATTTCAAGACCTAGACCAGTTCAGTTAAATCGACCCTAAGATTTCTTTGTTTCTTATCCCGTACAAGGCCTTCCCTGGTTCAGTCAGATCGACCCTAAGATCTCCCTGTTTCTTATCCAGTTGAAGATTTCAAGACCTAGACCGGTTCAGTTAATCGATCCTAAGATTTTCTGTTTCTTATCCAGTCCAAGGCCTTCTCTAGTCCAGCTAAATCGACCCCTAACAGATTTTCCTGATAAAGACTCAGTAGAAATTATCCAAGATTCTCTCAATGATTACTGTTGAGGTTGTAGTCGCCTGTGGTTCTCTCCCTGTTACTGCGGAGGTAGTAATCGCCCCAAGATTCTCTCAGCGTTACTGTTGAAGTAGAAGATATCCAAGATTCTCTCAATGATTACTGTTGAGGTTGTAGTCGCCTATGGTTCTCTCCCCGATACTGCGGAGGTAGTAATCATCCCCAGATTCCCTCAGCGTTACTGTTGAGGTTGAAGTCGCCCAAGATTCTCTCAATGATTACTGTTGAGGTTGAAGTCACCCAAGATTCTCTCAATGATTACTGTTGAGGTTGAAGTCGCCCAAGATTCTCTCAATGATTACTGTTGAGGTTGAAGTCGCCTATGGTTCTCTCCCCGATACTGCGGAGGTAGTAATCATCCCCAGATTCGCTCAGCGTCACTGTTGAAGTTGAAGTCGTCCAAGATCCTCTCAGCGTTCCTGTTGAGGTTGTAATCATCCAAGGTTCTCTCACCGTTCCTGTTGAGGTAGTAACCACCCCTGGTTCATTCGTCACCTTTTGGAGATCCAGATCCAGCTCCTGTAACCAGTCAGGACACATCTATACAAAGAATCTGAAGACCAGCTCCTGTAATAGGTCAGGTAATCATTTTTCTTTTGCAGGTACGCAAGTTCTCGCTAAGGAATCTCTTACGCGATCAACATCCAGATGGCATCTGTAAGCCCATCCACCTATCCATCACCTCATAGCATGGCATCTATAAGCCCATCATCCTATCCATCAATCTCCAAATGGCATCTATAAGCCCATTCCCCACATCACTGCTACTATGTGAGCGCAAATTTCTGGGCACTCTAGTGTTCAATCATCTTCCACCTTCGGATTACGAAAGGCACGTCAGCCAATATTCATCCTCAGGTCTAAGAAGATTGAACAGGGGCAACTGTTGTACCCCAAAATTTGCCCTCCCATATTCTTCAAAATTTGCCAAATCAAAGCTTCAAAATCTCCCCAAGGGTTGCACAGTTCAAGGACCTCCTAACAGTCAAAATTAGGGTTTTGGTTCTGACAAAGAAAATGAAGTTTCCAAGTGTCCAATCAAGTCCCACATGCCTATAAACATGGTCAAGCATCCTCATGTCAAGTTTCAAAACTTACAGCACAAAATTGCACAGTCAAAAACCCTAATTGCCCTACAGTCAACTGCAGGGGCAAAATGGTCATTTAACAGTCAAAAGTTCAAATTTTTGGTCAACATCTCATTTTGAAGCCACAAAAATCATTTGATCAATGCTTGATCATGATTCTCAAAGCTTGGCTCAAAAATCATCAAGATGCAAAAGTTTCCATATTTGGACAGCTGAAAAAGTCAACTGTAACTTGACCAAGGCATAACTTTCACATGGATTATCAGAAAAATCCCATCCAAAGCTCATTTTGAAGAGAAAGACATTTCCTACAACTCCTCTTCATACTTCAAGTCCAAGAAATGCTCTCACAAAAAGTTATCAATTGCAACATTATAGGTCATTTTCAAAAGTCAACAAAAAGGGACTTTAAGTAAAAGACCATAACTTGTGATTGGTAAATCAAAATGACATGGGACCAAAGACATTGGTTAGAGGACTCAAAGACCTTTCCAAAATGTCCAAGAAAATGAGAAAAGCTTAAAAATGGAGCAAGTTATGCCTTGTGGAAGTTGGGAAATTTTTGGATATTTTGAAAAGTCAACATTGCTTCAAAAGTCTTAAAAATGCTAATGGGCCTCCTTTTCTTCCAAGAATCATTATCCAAGGCATGTGCACGACCATTTGTCCCAAAGGGAAGTTTTCTATCATTTTTATTTATTTATTTGGATTTTTAATTATTAATAATTCATTTAATTAAAATAAATATGTGAAAAATACTAAAGCAAGTCAATCAAATCTTTTTGTGCATGGAATAGGCTTAAGATTTCGTGCATGATCAGATTTGGAAAGAATCTTGATAATTGGACATGATTGGAACCAAAATAGCATGAAAAAGATTGAAAACTTATGGCTTGAAAATCAAATATCTTCTCCATCAATTCAAGGATTCTTTGGACCAAATATTGAACCCTAATCACTCATACACATATATACATGCTAACCCTACTCCTCAGAACCTCCCAGCTGCGCCAGAAATCCATAACCAAACTTGAGTTTTTGACAAAAATTCCCAATACTGAAAACTGTCTTCCAGTGCGATTCAAGCCAAAATAATTATCTCATCACCTTCCTGAGACATCAAGAAACGTGTTTGAATCGTTTTCCACGTCCCTAACACCCAGAATTGGTGAATAGAACTCAAGCTTTTTCACTTTTTTGCATAAATCGTATTTTATCATTCATGGCATGATTTTGAATTCTAATACTTGTTTTGTGTTGCTCTCATCATTCTGAAGCTAACTGTGTTGTTCAATTAAGTTTTCCACACCCATACGCGATTTCACCATTAAAGGATGCTAGGGTTACAGGACTTTCAAATTAGGCGTTTCTAGCTACTGTAAAATTGAGACACCATAATACCATGGTTGAATTCAGCATGCTTGGACGATTCTAAAGCAACCCTCGCGCCTAATTTATGTGATACCATGGCCTATTCGCTATTTCAGGAAATTGCATATTTTGGGGGGGGGGGGGGTTTAAAACCCCCGTTAACCTCTTTTATATTTCAGGGAAAAAGGCAAAACGGAGAAGATGATGAAGTGGCAAGCTGTGGTTGGTCTATTTGAATTTTCGCGCTAAAGTTCAACTAACCATTGTTTTTTCCTTATATTATTTGTTTCCTATTATATAATCAAAGCGCGTTGGATAGCTTAGTGGCAAAGCGTAGCATTGGTAACCTTCAGGACCTGGGTTCGAGCCCCAGGTCCCCCATCCCTTTCCATGTTATTTTTCTAACAATGCTTCTATGTAATTTCCAAGCAAGCGTCCATCATACACCCACAATATCAAGCCATCCACGTGCCTACTGAGATGAATCAAAGGGCCATAATTGGAAGAACATGATGGGCAGGAGTCAACGCATATGCATGCTACCCTGGAAAGTCAATAAGGCCAAGGATAATTGGCCGTGATTGCTGGACAAAACCCTCCAATTTGGGGACAGACCCCCCTAGGGTTTGCTTCTTTTATTCTATTTTTATATTTTTCTTTTCTTTGTTTTAATTAATTTCCTTTAATTCTTTGATTTAATATTTTCATAAAAAAACATAAAAATAATATAAAAATCAGAAAAGTCATAAAATTAAATATATTTTATTTAACTAATATTTTGTAAATAAACCTCACTAATTAATTAGATTTAAACTTAGGGTTAATTTTAATATCTTTTCTTAATAAATTAAAAATTGGTAGAATTAGGGTTTTAAAGTATTTTTATCCTTTTTTCTTTTCTTTCACAATAATTAATTATTAAATATTATTTTTGTAATTAAATTACCATGTAAATAATTAGATTAATCTTAGGTTTAATTTTAACATGTTTTCTTAATAAACTAAAAAACAACTAGAATTAGGGTTAATATTTTCTTTCATTTAATTATTCTCATTAAAATCATAAGTACCAAAAAAACCTCAAAAAATAATTTCTTTTTTCATTTTAATTTAATTAATTTGCTCAATATAATTTAATTTCATTAAAAAGGGTCCAATGCCCTCGCTTCCAATTTAAATTCCAATTCGCGCATTTTATTTTATGTCTTATAATATTAATGTAACTCTCCCAAAGCCATGTAACTCAGACATTTTATTTCTCGCACTTTCTTTATTTTCTGTCAAATCGGGTCCTGGATTAAATTTTGGCGATGTGGACCCGCGCCTTTGTAATAGTTTAGAACTTTTAATTTCCGCATCTTTTTTAACTGTTAATAAATGCATGCAAGAATGAATGATAACAATAAAAACAAACGCGTAGATCACCTATACCATGACAAGACAAAAATAAACGAATCTGACACACGAATCACACACCACCCCTAGGGTACGCCTCACTGTTGCCTTGCCTCGAAAGGTGATCGTCGAGTAGAGGATGTCTTAGTAAGTCCTCATGATCCGGGAACCTGGCATGAGGGTAGCTTCTAAGGTGTCTTCCCATTGCTCTGGTGATCACCATGTCCCGAACCTCGAATTGACCCGAACACCTCCAACGGTGGTGCTACCTACCTCTCAATGGTGGGATGGCACTACTTTAAAGGACATTTACACAGACGAATTCCTTAGGGTAGGTAGGTTCTCGTAGATACTTGCTCTAATCTCAAAACAAATTCAAAAATACTTTTCACACCGACACCTTTTCAAAAAGCTTTCGAAGCATTTTTTTCAAACACTCTTGAGGACCGATACAAGAGTCGAACTGGAATTTTCAAAGAAACTTTTTTCAAACCCACTCACAATTGAAAAGCAAATATTTTGAAAACACAATGAGCAAGTATCTAAGAGCCCATGGATAACCATGGATAGAAAGGGTGCTAACACCTTCCCTTTCTATAATCTACCTCCCGAACCGAGAGCAATCTCTATAAGGAATTTTTCTGTGCTTTTGTCCTTTCCATTTGGAGAAAATAAAAGACGGTGGCGACTCTTACTTCCGCGACATTTCGCGAACCAACGTTAAACAGTCAGTTCCAGATCCACCGATCACACCCATCCATCAACGCTTCAACAAAATATGAAGGCTTACACCCTACATCCCCAGCAGCACTCAGGGATTTATTTTCCCCGACTCCAGCAACACTGCGACATAATGATTAACGTGTCCATACATTACATTCATACATCATAACATTGACGACACAAATGCACACATCGCGATCTCATTTATTTTGAGAAACAACATTATACCATGCACTTTATACATCATGACATCGCATGTAACTAGCCTTTCATATTTTCAGGAAAGATCAATCAACAGAAAATTATCGTCAAATTTTCAAACAAGTCAATTACAGATCAATTCCCGAGAAAGGAATATTCAACCATCTACATAACATATATTTCTTTCAGTTCCCTGCCGGTTCAGTTTAAATCTCTCAACAGTTTATCCTGATTCTTTCTCGCAGATGTTTTCTTTGGTTCAGATAAATCTCTCAATGATTTGTTCTGATTCTTCTCTAGATCGCTGCCGGTTCAGCTTAAATCTCTCAACGATTTATTCTGATTCTTTCCCGCAGATGTTTCCTCTGGTTCAGATAAATATCTCAATGATTTATTCAGATTCTTCTCCAAATCCCTGCCGGTTCAGCTTAAATCTCTCAACGATTTGTTTTTGATTCTTTCCCGCAGATGTTTCCTCTGGTTCAGATAAATTTCTCAATGATTTATTCTGATTCTTCTCCAGATCCCTGTCGGTTCAGCTTAAATCTCTCAACAATTTATTCTGATTCTTTCCCGTAGATGCTTTCTCTGGTTCAGATAAATCGCTCAAAGATTTACTCTGATTCTTTCCAGTTAAAGAATATTCAAGATCTCTTTTGGTTCAGTTTAAACCCCTAAACGGTTTATCCTGATACTTTCCAAAAGAACACTCCTGGTTCAGATAAATTGCTCCAAGATTTATTTTGATTCTTCCTATTCAAACGACATACAAGATTTCTTCTGGTTCAGATAAGTCGCTCCAAAGATTTATTCTAATTCTTTTCCAGTTGAAATCAAGTTCAGACCTAGTCCATTTTCTGTTAACAGTCACCTTTGGATGGCATCTACAAGCTCATCTCTGGAAAATATCCATCATTCATCCAAATGGAATCTAAAATCCCATTCACAATTCATCTTCGAGTGAAAATTTCTGGGCACTCTAGTGTTCAATCATCTTCCACCTTCAAGTCACGAATGGCGGACCCGCCAATCTAACTCTTCAGGTTTAAGAAGATTGAACAGGGGCAGCTGTTGTACCCCAAAATTTGCTCTCTCATTTCTCAAAGGATCATCCTAGACCCTCAGGTTTGACTCTATCAAGTTTCAAGTCTTGAATTACAATTTTCCAAGAAAATCATTCACAAGGGCAAAATGGTCAAAAGCATATTGAAAAATCCAAATTTCTAAACACTTAGAAATTTTTCTAAGTGTTAAGAGAATATGGTACTTCAGAACTTCTAGGCCAACCTCCACGCAAGTGCAGTAAGAATTTGCAAACACGGTTCAGAGCATGATACTTCAATCAGAACATGTGGAAGCGGTGCTCTTCGGTCAGAACGTGATTCTTCAGCATATGAAGGCTATGTTTAATGCTTCGGTCAGAACATCACCCTTCGAGTCTCACTCTGGTCTTCTGCGATCATAACATCACCAAATCCCAAAACCTCATTTAAATAACATGCTGCACTGCTATAGCACAGTCCTGCCACCAGCTGCCACAACACTCCAAGGCGCTGCTGCTCCAGTCCACGCCTGCGTTTTTTTCTAAACCCCATAATTGCACCAAATTAGCATACGAACTGTGTTTAAAAAGAAATGGAACATTATGCCAAAAAGGTTTGAATCCCATTTGTCCCCCCCCCCCCCCAAACTACAACAAACTCACTTATAAATAAGTTGCTCCATCACACTTTCAAGGGGTTGGCTTTTGGAGAGAGAGAGAGTCATCAAAAGAGAGAAAAGAAAACATTAAAGCATTCGTAAACTCAGAATTCCCAAGCAAAAAACCAAAACCTTTGTTCTTCCCTTTGAATCAAAGAACGTAGCATTTTCTTTTCTGTTGCTCTTGCTGATTCCAAAACACCTGAAGGCAGTAGCTCAAGTCCCCAATACACACTTCATATTTAAGGTAAGTCTTTTTGACTTCGCATCTTTTCATTCAGAACATCATTAATATGTAAACATCATAGTATTAATGCTGACCATATTATTGCATAAATAGAAGAAACAATGGATCAAAACTTCTGAAGTAAAACTAGGCTCAGATTAATATTGGAACTTCTATCAACTGTTGTGCGTTTATCTTTTTAATTTGATGTTAAGAACTGAATAAATTGCTGATATACTGATTAATATGAGGAAAGAGTTGGAATGTAACACAGAACTTCTGTGATTTTCTCACTGCTTAAACACATTGGACTTCTGACTTTCACTAACTGCTTTAGCACAACTCAGAACTTCTGAGTTCTCCTTACTATTTCAACACACAACTTCTATGATTTTCTCACCGTTTAAACACACTAAATTTCTGATGTTCACTCACTGTTGGTAGCACCATACAGAACTTCTGAGTTCTCCCTACTGTTTTGACACGTACAAAACTTCTAAGACTTTCTCACTGTTCTAACACTCAGAAGTTCAGCATGTAGCAACCCAAAACTTATGTGCTTTCCCTCTAACGTTTCTTGCAGGACCTCGGAGTGTATCAATCCAGAACTTCTGATCTCCTCTGACGTTTCTTTCTGAACCACAGCGCGTACGACATCAGAACTTTTGGTCCTCTTTATTTTGCTTTCAGCAACATGCTGATCCTATCTATCTTTATTTTTCCTTTTTTTCTCTTTTATTTTATTATTAATAAACTTTTTATTAATATAAAAAAAATACATAAAAATATTTTCTTTTTATTAATTAATTAATTTCTTTTTCTTAATTCATTAAGACAAAAAACTATTTTCTAAACAAGTCTTTTTTTCTTTTTTGCATTGTACATTTCAATATGGTTGTAATAGTTAATTATGATTTAAATTCTTGCAACCCCCATTTGTAAAATTGTACCCCCATCCCTAAATGATGTAATAGCGTAGGACCTTTACATTTCCACAATTTATTTATTTCAAACATAAATGCTAGTAATTAGGGTGTGTATGGAAAGACATAAAATAACAAATAGATAACCCTAATCAAGACTAAATACATGAGAATCAAATACACTTGCACACTAGCATCCTTAGGGTAATCCCATTTTGTTGCCTGTCGGAAAATAGTCATGCCCTCGAATATGGGCGTTTTAGCAAAAACCCTCGATAAAAGATCGTAGTCCCTCGATGTCCCTTGATGTTGCCTTCGATAAAATGACCCAGTCCCTTACAATATCGCTAAAATGTCCCATAGGTTGCCTTCTATAACTAACGTCCCGCGCCCATCCCTTCACATCCAACGATGGGGCTACTTACCAAATCAATGGTAAGATAGCCACATCTAAAGGAGGAGGAAAAGAACATTTAAGACCTTTTGAGTAGGTAGATTCGCTCCTAGTTGCTCGCTTGCTCACAACAAAACATTTTTACACCAACACTTTCATCTTGAAATACTTTCAAAAGACAAAACACTTTGTACACGTTCTTATAGAAACGAGAGCCATTACAAAAAGACACCTTTTCAAAATCACTTTCAAAAAACACATTCCACAAACACCTCTTTGAACTATTTTCGAAATAAAACTTTGTACGCGTTCTTATAGAAACGAAAACCATTACAAAGACATTTTCAAAATACTTTCAAAATTCACACCACAAGCACATTCAAACAAAAGCAAGTGATCTAGCAAGCAACTAAGAGCCCGTAGATAACTACGGATGAAAAGGGTGCTAATACCTTCCCTTTTCATAATCTACCCCCCGAACTCAAGAAAACATCTAAAAGGTCTTTCATGTTCTTTTCATCCTTTCCTTATTGGACAAAAGAAAAGTCGGTGGCAACTCTTGCTAACCACGACATTTGCGATCAAACACAAAACAACCAAGTCAGTTCTCCCACCATATCACAATTATCATGTTTCCTTTTCATATGTCATTAATAAAGCATTGGACGTTTTACATACAAATTTTGCGCTCTTTTCCTTTCTTTTCCGCTTTTTACTTTATTAAAACAATTATGCTCTTACACACACTCACATATCAAACTGCAGATCCACATTGTGATACGGTGGGAGAACTGACTTGGTTGTTTTTACGTTTTGATTGCAATTGTTGCAGATAGCAAGAGTCTCCATCGACTTTCCTTTTATCCAAAAAAGGAAAGGGTGAAAAGAACAGGAAAGACCTTTGAGATATTTTCTTGAGTTAGGGGGGTAGATTATGAAAAGGGAAGGTGTTAGCACCCTTTTCATCCATAATTATCTATGGGCTCTTAGTTTCTTGCTAGATCCTTTTCTTTTGTTTGAAAATGTACTTGTGATGAGTTTTGAAAGTATTTTTGAAAAGCTCCTTCGCTTAGGAAAACTTTGCAATAATTCTCGTCTCTATAAGAATGAATACAAAGTGTTGGACTTTTTTGAAAATATTTCATGTTTTTGAAAGCGTTTGGTGTGTTTGAAAAGATGTTTATTTTAAAGATGGATGATGAGCAAGCAACTAAGAGCGTTCTACCTACTCAGAAGTCTTTGTTCATTTCTTCCTTCCTTTGATATTGCTATCTCACCATTGATTGGTAAGAAGCCTTATCTTTGGATGTAAAAGGGACGGGCGTGGGTCATCGTATAGTCATGAATAAAAATGTTGTGAGATATCTTAGCATTTCTCTTGGGGGACTAAGATCACTTGTAAGGCAACATTTGAAGCATCATCGAGGGACTTGATCTTGTATTTTTGATTGTTTTTGCTAAGACGTCTCACATGTATATTATGGCTATTTTCTCAAGGCAACAAGTGGAGTTAACCCTAGAGGTGTAAGTGTGAAAGTGTTTATTTTTCATGCTTGGTTTATCTTGAATTAGGGTTCTCTAAGTATTGATTTTATCTTTCCATACAAACCCTAATTTACTAGCATTGATATGAAAGTGATAAATTGCAGATAGTAAATTTACTACGCTATTACATCATTTGGGGATGGGGTATACAAATTTACAAATGGGGATTGCAAGAAATTAAACCTAATTATCTATTACAACCATATTGAAACTTGAATAATGTACAAGAATTGAAAAGAATATAATGTACACGGATATAAATGGTAAAGAAATGGATTTTTGTTTAGATTTTGTTAAGGAAAATGGTTCTTGACCTAATTAATTAAAGAGAATAAAATAATTAACCTAAGGGAAATTAAACTTAAGTTAATAAAAGAAATTAATTTTTTAAAGAAAACAAGTTTTTATTTTTTTTAGGGTTTTGTTTGCAAAAGTTTTAATTAGATTAAACTAATACAAAAAATTAGTTAATTAAAAGAAAACCTAAGTTCTAAATTAAATTTCATTAGTAAAGAGAAAATAAGATAAACTAAACCTAAATCTAATATTTATTTATGAAGAGAAATTAATATTCAAGATAAGAAGTTTATTTTTGTCTTTTTGTTTTTTTAAAAGGAATAAAATATAAGTATATAGAATGCAAATAATAAATAAAAATATATTTTTGGATTTTTTAATTTAATAAATAATAATAATGATAATAATAATAAAAATAAAGAAAATAAAACAAAATATGAAAGAATAAAGTCACGAGGTAAAAATGGAATTTAGGGTGTTTGTTAGGAAAAAACTATTTTGGTCTACTAGGCCTGGCCCAAGTTTATTTTTTTCTTTTGTAAGTCAAAAAATAAAATATGAATGGGTTAGAGATTGTGTTATTGAAACAGGGGGTTAAAACCAAAAAATGACAAAGCCCAATTGATTCAGGGCCCAGGAGCGCATGGTTCAAACAAAAAGATGAAAAATGTTGGAAAATATGCAAAATGGCAGCACTGGGGCTTGAACCCATGCCCTTGACCATAAACGCGCGCTGCCTTACCACTGCGGTAGCTATACATCCGTTAATTTAAACAAAACCATAAATATATATTACAAATCCATTCCTAGAAATGAACTTCATCTTCAACCTCGAGCCAGGGTCCCTGTATCTCATTCATTTCTCATCCATTTTCAAAACTTCCAACATCAAACTTGTTAGAAATTTTACCAGGATTTCAGAAATATAAACAATTTGGACTAACAATCAAATATGAGCGTGTATTTCTAAAAGTAACAAATCCTGACCTAACTTCTTTCAGAGATTCAAACTTAAAATTCTCTAAGCTCAGGCAAAATAAATGAAAACTATGGATATGTACAGCTTCAGGGCAATGATATCTACATTTTGTCATTGAAAATGAAAGCCTAACAATGCCTAAATGAAGATATGAAAGTTCAAAGAAATACCTCAAGAACTGGAAATCGTGAAATCAGTTTGAGCTGCTTTTAAAGAGTTGTGATGATTAGGTTAGCTTTCTTGGACCTCTAGGAAGCTAATGTAATGCTTAGCTTGAGCTATGGATGGCTGGAATGGTATGGAGAAGTCAAGTTGCAGACCTCTGTTTTTGGTTATGGAGGATGGTGATGGAGATGTTACATTTCCAAAACAAGGATAGGGATGGACTATATTTGAGGTATAGAAGCTTTGCAAATAATTTTGAGGGAAAACGCACGAGGGAAATGAAAGATACAAGTTCAAGGGCAGGATTGTGTATCAATGGTGTTTTTTGAGCAATTTATGGTTTATGAGTGTTTGAGGGAGTTTCAGGGCCTTAGAATTCGTGTACTAGCTCATAAATAATGCCTTTATTTATAAGCAAAAGGTTTGGAGTGCTCTAGTTGATCAGAATTCAAATTTACATGTTTAAGCTCAACATGGGATTTTTTGACAAAACAAGTTTCCATGCCTTGTACTTGGTTCATAGAGTGGTTAACCACTTTAAACACAATACCTCTGACTTTGTGGATGGAGTGTAATCAAATAAAACAAGTTAAGAGCTCAAGAAGCTGACTTTGTGCATAAAGCTTGCTTTACAAGAATGGATATGTTACTTTCTCCCCAAAATGGAAAATTGATTTGGATAATGCTTGAATCAATTGGATAATGGTTCAATAAATTTTGCAAACCATTAATTATGGAGTGAAACACAAGTTTAAAGCCTGCAAAGCAAAGATTATGCAACATGGGCTTGAGATTTGAATTCTTGCATATCACAAAACGACCTATAATTCAAGAATGAAACCCTAACTTCATCTCTTTGATTCTCCTTGCTCAAGAATGATCTAAATGAGTTCTTTGACATTTTGGAAAGCTTGTAACATCCTCTACAACCTTTATGTTAGACATTTTTGAAGAATAAACTTGGAACCATGTGAAAAGTTACTATGAAGTTAGTACCAAAAATCTGCCTAACTAGGGCAAAATTCACTAAGTCTTTTAGTTTCATGGACATGTCTTCATAAATTCATAACTTGAAATCCAAGAATTTATAGAGAAGGTTATGTCCTAAAATGTTTTAGATCTCATTGAGATATACAAGTTTCATGTTGGAAGTTTTCCTTGAATCATCTTGCATCATGGTGGAAATTTGGCACAAAGTTATGAAAAAATGTTAACTTTCTAACACTTAGAAAAATTTCTAAGTCCTAGAATTTTGACTTTTCAAAGATGATTTTGACTTTTTAATTTCTTGATGAAAAAATTTCATATTTTTACATGTCTTGATGAAATATGGTTTTTGAAACTTGATTTTGATCAAAAAGTCAAAGTTTAACTTTTCAGTGTACAACTGACTTTTCATTAGTTGACTGAAATTCATCTGTCAATCCAATGATCTTGAGAGGTGATTTGAACTATGCAATTAGGTCAAGATGGTGCATTTGAGTCCTTGAGATCATGTCTTAAACCAATAAGTCATTTTCTTGGTCAAAAGTCAAGAACTGAGCCTTCTCAATCAAAACCCTAATTTTGACCATTTTGCCCTTTTGGTGTTCTGATCAAATTTCTTTGAGGAATTATGATCCAAACTTTTGACATATATGAGTTCATAATGTTGATATGGATAAAAAATTATGAAGTTTTACTGCAAATTGACCATAGTTGACTTTTCCCTAATACAGTTGATTTTAGGTCAACTGATCAATTGACTGAGCAAAAATGTGATCTAAAGCTTGAAACTTGACATGAGCAATCTTGGGGATCCAAAATGATCCATGAAAGTCATATAAGGCATTAGAAGTTCAATTATCTTTGTACAAACTCAAACCCTAATTTTGAGTTATCAGTGTTTGAGGAGGTGTCTTGAGCTGATCAAACCTTGTGTAGTCTTGAATCAATGGAGATCTTATGAGAGATTTCTTGAGAAATGAGAGGGAAAATTTTGGGGTACAACACACATCCACTATGGATCCCATTGATAACGATTCTTCTATTGCTCGTTATGACTTTGAAAATTTGATCAAGCAAGCCGAGGACGAAGGTGAGGAAGATTGTGAGGATCCAGGAGATCTTGCCAGACTGTTACAACAGGAAGAAAGGGAAATACAGCCTCTTGAGGAACCAGTTGAAACAGTGAACTTGGGTACTGAAGAGGACAGAAAAGAAGTCAAGGTAGGTGCTAACTTGGAGCTCAGTGTCAAACAGCGGTTAATACAGATGCTACATGACTATGTTGAGGTTTTCGCCTGGTCATACGAAGACATGCCAAGACTTGACACTGATATTGTGGTTCATCCCCTACCTACATAAGAGGACTACCCTCCAGTGAAATAGAAGGTTCGTCGTATGCGGCCAGATATGTCAGAAAAGATCAAGGCTGAAGTCATGAAACAGTTCAATGCCAGTTTCTTAGTTGTCACGTCTTATCCACAATGGGTCGCCAATGTTGTTCCAATACCTAAGAAGGATGGTAAGGTACGTATGTATGTGGATTATAGAGACCTGAATAGGGTAAGCCCCAAGGATGACTTTCTTCTTCCCCATATCGATGTTCTGGTTGACAACATCGCACAACATAAAGTATTCTCCTTTATGGATGGTTTTGTCCGGATACAATCAGATCAAAATGGCACCCGAGGACATGGAGAAGATGACCTTTGTCACACAGTGGGGCACTTTCTACTACAAAGTTATGCCATTTGGGCTGAAGAATGTTGGGGCAACCTATCAACGGGACATGGTAGCTTTGTTTCATGATATGATCCATCACGAGATAGAGTTCTACGTGGATGATATGATAGCCAGGTATCAGACTGAAGGGGAATACCTTGATCACCTGCAAAAGCTATTTGACAGATTGAAGAAATACAAAATGAGGCGGAATTTGAATAAGTGCACTTTCGGGGTAAGATTCGGTAAGCTCTTAGGTTTCGTAGTCAGTGGCAAAGGCATTGAAGTGGATCCTGCAAAAGTCAAATCTATACAAGAAATGCCAACTCCTGGCACTGCGAAGGAAGTTAGAGGATTCTTGGGACGCTTAAACTACATTGTCAGGTTCATTTCACATCTGACCGCTACTTGTGAGCCAATCTTCAAATTATTGAAGAAAGACCAAGCAATGAAGTGGAATGACGATTGCCAGTATTCCTTGACAAAATCAAGGAATACCTTCAAGAGCCTCCAATTCTGATGCCTCCGGTTGAAGGAAGACCTCTGATCATGTACTTAACAGTATTAGAGAACTCAATAAGGTGTGTGCTGGGGCAGCATGACGAGTCCGGTCAAAAAGAGCATGCAATATACTACCTTAGCAAAAAGTTTACCGACTGTGAAAAAAGATACTCACTGCTCGAGAAAACTTGTTGTGCTTTGGCATGGGCTGCTCGCCGACTAAGATAGTATATGTTGACCCACACTACCTTGTTGATATATAAGATGGAACATATCAAGTACATCTTTGAGAAGCCCGCTCTCTCCGGAAGAACAACAAGATAGAAAATGATCCTGACCGAATACGACATCCAATACATAACCTAGAAAGCAATCAAGGGAAGTGTACTAGCTGATTATTTGGCTCATCAGGCTATGGATGACTACCAATCCATGAATCTTGAATTCCCGGATGAGAACATCATGTTAGTAACTGATTGTGAAGAACCTGGACCAGATGAAGGACCTGAAAAAGGATCCCAATGGACTATGGTTTTTGATGGAGCTTCCAACGCTCTTGGCAATGGCATCGGTACTGTGATCATATCTCCTGAGGGCTATCATACTCCTTTCACTGCCAGGTTATGTTTCAATTGTACCAACAATATGGCTGAGTATGAAGCATGTATCACGGGTTTCAAAGCTGCAATCAATTTAAGGATCAGGTTCTTAAGTGTATTCAGAGACTCGACTTTAGTAATCAGCCAGATCAAAGGAGAATAGGACACGGAGCATCCCAATCTCATCCCATACAAAGAGCATGTGTTGACATTAATCCCATACTTTGAAGAAATTACTTTTGAGCATTTTCCACGAGAAGAAAATCAACTAGCGGATGCGCTAGCTACGATATGATCCATGTTCAAGGTCAGGTGGGATAATGAGGCTTCTTAGATCACTATTGAGAGGGTGGACGAGCCAACATACTATCACGAGATTGGTACTGGAGAAGTAGTGGACAAGCCTTGGTTCCATGAAATCAAAAGATATCTCAAACTCCAAGAATACCCTGAAGGAGCTTCAATCAATGATAAGAAGTTCCTAAGAAGGTTCTCTGCTAAGTTCTTTCTCAGTAACGGGATCCTTTATAAGCGCAACCACAACTCTACCTTGATCCGGTGTGTAGACAAGAGTGAGGCAGAAAGGATTATGGCTGACTTACATGAAGGTACCTTTGGCACTAATTCCAGTGGACATTCAATGGCTAAAAAGATCCTACAAGCAGGATACTACTGGTTCAACATGGAGGCTGACTGTTATCAGCATTCACGGACTTGTCACAAATGCCAAATCTATGCTGACAAGGTACATGTACCTCTGGTCCCTCTGAACGTCTTGACTGCTCCTTGGCCATTCGCAATGTAAGGCATTGACATGATTGGAGAAATCAGACCTACGACTTCTAACAGACACCGCTTCATCTAGGTTTCCATTGATTACTTCACAAAGTGGGTCGAGGCAACTTCATTCGCTTCCATTACCAAGAACGTTATGGCCCGATTCATCAAACATAATATTATCTGTCGGTACGGTATCCCAGAAAGAATCATTACAGATAATGGTACTGTTGTACCCCAAAATTTGCCCTCTCATTTTCTTTCAAAATTTTCTTTTACATGGGTGGTTGCAAACATCTGCTTGAAGAAAGTAAAATTTGAAGATGAACGAAATGTCCTTCGATTGGAGCATAAGAGCTTCCTTCAATTGGAGCATCAAAGCTTCCTTTGATTGGAGCACCAGAGCTTCCTTTGATTTGAGCATCAGAGCTTCCTTCAATTGGAGCATCAGAGCTTCCTTTAATTGGAGCATCAGAGCTTCCTTCGATTGGAATATTATAGGGTCTTTCAATTGGAACATCAGAATTGCCTTTGATTGGCATATCTAAGCTTCCTTCGATTGGAGCATCAGAGCTTCCTTCGATTGGAATATTAGAGCTTCCTTCGATTGGAATATCAGATGGTCTTTCGATTGGAACATCAAAATTGCCTTCGATTGACATATCTAAGCTTCCTTCGAATGGAGCACCAGAGCTTCCTTCGATTGGAATATTAGAGCTTCCTTCGATGGGAACGTCAAATCTTCCTTCGATTGGAACATCAGAGCTTCTTTCGATTGGAACATCAGAGCTTCCTTCGATTGGAACATCAGAGTGTACTTCGATTAGAACAACAGATTTCCTTCAATTAGGACATCAGAACAAAGTATCATTCAATTGGCATATCAGTGCAGATGTGTCTTAATCTAAGAAGTTCTGATAAGGAAAGTTCTGAACAATTCGAATCGGGACTTAGAATCCTCACAAGAACAAGGGATGATTGAAGAAGTTCTGATAAGGGAAGTTCTGAATAATTCGAATTAGGACTTAGAATCCTCACAAGAACAAGGGATGATCGAAGAAGTTCTGATAAGGGAAGTTCTGAACAATTCAAATCAGGACTTAGAATCTTCACAAGAACAAGGGCTGATCGAAGAAGTTCTGATAAGGGAAGTTCTGAATAATTTGAATCAGGACTTAGAATCCTCACAAGAACAAGGGCTGATCGAAGAAGTTCTGATAAGGGAAGTTCTGAATAATTCAAATCAGGACTTAAAATCCTCACAAGAACAAGGGCTGGTCGAATGGGCTCTGAAGAAGGAAACTCTGAATATTTTCAAATTCGAACAAAGCGCCAAGTTGACATGTCCAAGTTCTTTCAGAATCCCAGAATGGCATGAAATATCTCAAAATGGAAATATTTTAATGTGTCTGATTCTGTTTTCAAAGCCCTGTTAATAGCTGGTCTTTAATGCTATGTTTCTTTATCTCCTCCACCATCTATAAATACAAGATGTTAAGCACAAACTGAAGGGGGTACACACGAGAAAACTACACAGGAGGCACACAAAACGAATACACACACATATTTCACTAAGGACGCCTTGTCTATCGAAGGACCTCTACACAACTTGCCTCCAAGAAAGCCCAGAATGTTGCACCAGCCATCCCACGTTCAGGATTCCAAATCGAAGTATCTTTAGTGGGTAAAAGCTTTTAATCTTTTTTAATCTATAATATAAACTCACGTGGACTGCATTTTCATATTATTCTTGTTATTTTTAAATGGTTTAGCAAATCGAAACTCATGGCATAGACAATTTGCAAATCGAAGCAGCCTAGAGTTTCACTTTTCATTTGGCTCTAAAACTAACAAACTTACAGGATTCAAAATGTTAGTTTTCCTTTATCCAGATTGAACAGTTAGAAGGCATGCGCTGGATGGAGGACCTGGGATTCGAATCCCAGGTCAGGCATTTTCATTTTCTTTCTAACATGTTCTATGCAGATCTGATATATACAATGGCCAGGTGCTCCTCATACACCATCAGATTATCACCTTCAGATCATAGTTGATACAGATCTAAGTGCTTCAATATGCAAATCCATGGTGCATCCTCTGGAGGTCAGTAACGATGAATCCCACGCTGACTCTGGGCTTGCCATCTTCTGGGCCTAACATTTTCCAGATCATCAGCACCCCCTAATTGCTGATCAACGCCAGACCCATTTTTCTTCGTTTAATTTTATTATTTCATTTTGTTTTAATTATTTTATTAAATTCATTTCTTTTATTAGTTTTATCATAAAATCAGTAAAAAAATCATAAAAAAATCAGGATTTAGTTTTTTTAATTAAATAATTAGTTTCTAAAATTAATTAATTAATTAACTTAAACCTTTTTCTTTCAAAATTAAAAGTAAACTAGAATTTAGGACTTACTTTAATTTTAATATTTCTTTTCATAAATATAAAAAACCCACAAAAAGTTTAGTTTATTTTCTAAATAGACTTTAGAAAAACTAATATATTTTTTCTCTTAAATCAAAAATAAATAAAAAAGATTTCTTATTGCCTTAGGTTCTTAGAAGTATTTTCTAACCTTTTGCGCGTTATTATTTTCTAGCATTTTATATAAATAACGTAACTGATTATGGGATGTAATAGTCTAGATTTAAAATTCTGCATTTTATTTTGTTACACTTATAATGTATCTCTACCAAAGCCGTTGTAACGCGGTGGGAGAACTGACTTGGTGGTTTTGCGTTTGATCGAAAATGTTGCGGTTAACAAGAGTCACCATCGACTTTTCTTTTATCCAAAAGGAAAGGCTGAAAAGAACAGGAAATACCTTTGAGATATTTTCTTGAGTTTGGGGGGTAGATTATGAAAAGGGAAGGTATTAGCACCCTTTTCATCCGTACTTATCTACGGGCTCTTAGTTGCTTGCTAGATCACTTGCTTTTGTTTGAAAATATGCTTTGTGTGGTTTTTTGAAAGTATTTTGAAAAGACGCCATCGTTTAGGAAAACCTTGTAATGATTCTCGTTCGTAAGAATGTATACAAAGTGTTGATCTTTTGAAAATGCTTCCAAGTTTGAAAGATGTTTTTGAAAGTGTTGGTGTTTGTTTTGAAAATAGCAAGGATGTTTTTGGTTTTTAAATTGAGCAAGCAACTAGGAACATTCTATCTACTCAAAAGTATTTCATGTTTATTTCCTCTTTCCTTTGACATTGTTATCTTACCATTGATTTGGTAAGTAACCCTATCTTTGGATGTAAAAGGGACAAGCATGGGTCATCGTATAACCATGATTAGCAATGTTATAAGATATCTTAGCATTTTATTTAAGGGATTAAGATCATTTTTGAAAGGAAACTTTGGTAGCGTCATCGAGGGACTATGATCTTGTATTTTTTGATTGCTTTTGCTAAGACAACTCACATGCATAATATGGCCATTTTTGTAAGGCAACAAAGTGGGTTTATCCTAAGGGTGTAAGTGTGCAAGTGTATTGATTTACCTGCATTCTTTTGTATTTAAATTAGGGTTTTCTAAGCATTGATTTTACCTTCCCATACAAAACCTAATTACTAGCATTTGCATATAAAGCATTAAATTGCGGAAAATAAAAATACTAAGCTATTACATTATTAGGGGAGAGGGTGTACAAATTATAAATGGAGAAATTGCAAGAAGAATTAAATCTAAATAATTATTACAACCATATTGAATATTTTACAAAAAAAAATGAATAAATAAAAATGCAAGAATGTAAGTGTAAAAAGAAATGTGATTTTTGTTTGGTTTTCATGAAAATGCTTTTTGACCTAGTTAACTAAAATAAAATAATTAACTAAAAATAAGAAAATTAAGATTAAGTTAGTAAAATAAATTAATTTAAAAAGAACAAAAATTTTAGGGTTTTTTTGTGAATTTAATTAAACTAGTAAATAAAATTAATTAAATAAAAGTCTTAAGTTCTAAATTGATTTTAATTTACAAGAAAAATAATATAATATAATAATTAAACCTAAATATTAATTATTAAGAAAGAAATTAATTTATAAAGAAATGTTTTTGTTCTTTTGATTTTTTATAAAACAAAATAAACTAAATAAATGTAAAAATAATAAATAAAATATTTTTTGAGTTTTTATTAATAAAAAAATAATAATAATAAAATAATAAATAATAAAAATAAAATAAAAATAAAATATAAAGAAAATGAAAAAAAATAAAATATAAAAGTCAGGGGGGTTTGGAAATGGTTAAAGAGGTTAGAAAGTGAAAAAGAAACAAAGGCTCAATATTCTGCTGGCCCAGACGCTGCAAAAAAAAAATAAAAAGTGTAAAATGTGAAAAAAGAGCAAAAGACAGCGCGCTGGGTGTTGAACCCACACTCTCTTGGTTATCAGCATGCTGCCTTACCACTGGGGTGGCTATACATCCGTTGATATAACTGAAATAATAAATACATAACACAAAACAAGTTCCATAAATGAACTTCATATTCAACCTTCAGCCATAGTTCCTGTAACTTGCTCATTTCTCAACGAAAATAAAAGATGCAAACATGAAAGTTGCTCCATTTTTCCATACAAATCCAACCATATAAATATTATGAGCTATAAATCAAAGAAGAACGAGAATTTCTAAAATTACCAAATTCTTACCTAAATATTTTCAGAGATTCAAACCTAAAATTCTCTAAGCTCAATCAATATAAATGAAATCTATAGATATGTACAGTTTCAGGGTAATGATGTCTATATTTTATCTTCACAAATGTAAGCCTAACAATGCCTAAGTAATAAGATAGAAGCTCAAGAAAAATACCTCAAAACTGGAAATCGTGAAATGCAAATGAGCTTGATTCAAGGTGCTGCAATGATCAAGTTAGCTTCCTCAAGTTCCCAAGAAGCTAATGCAATGATTAGCTTGAGCAATGGATGGCTGAAATAGTCTGGAGAAGTCAACTTGCAGAGCTATGTTTTTGGTTATGGAGGTTGATGAAGATGGAGTTACTGTTATAAAACAGGGCCAGGGATATGCTATATTTGATGTGTAGGAGCTTTGTGATTGATTAGGAAGTAAAATGCACGAGGGAAATGAGAGATATAAGTTTAAGGTCAGAACTGTTCATAAATGGAGTTTTTTGTGAAAATTCTGGCTTGAGGGAGTTTTGGTGTGTTTCAGGGTTCTTAAGCTCATGTTCTAGCTCACAAATAGTGCCTCTATTTATAAGCAACAAGTTTGGAAGCTTGTTATTAATCAGAATTCAAAATCACAAGTTTAAGCATAACATGTGATTTTTTGAGAAATCCAAGTTTCAAAGTCTTGTGTACTTGCTAAGATAGAGTGGTTATACTTTAAACACACTTTCTTCTGACTTTGTAGATGGAGTGTGATCAGAGGAAACAAGTTAGAGGCTCAAGAATTGACTTTGTGCAAAAAGCTTGCTTTTCAAGAATGGTATTCTTCACTTTCTTCCCAAAATGGCAATGCGAATTGGATAAAGCTTAAACCACTTGGATTATAGCTCAAAAGTTTGTGTAATCCATTAATGATGGATAGGTATACAAGTTAGAAGGCCTGCAAAGCAAGATTATGCAGCCTAACATTGAAATTACATTCTTGTTCATCATGAAAATGACCTATAATTCAAGAATGAAATGCCAACTTCATGCCTTCAATTCTCCTTGCTAAAACATGATCTCAAGGAGTTATTGGAAACTCTAGAAAGCTTGTAATGTGCTATACAACCCCTCTTTGAATCACTTTTGAAAATTCCCCTTGGAACTATGTGAAAAATTTCCATGAAGTTATGTCAAAATCCTGCCTAAACCAGGGCAAAATTTTCACTAAGTGTTTAGTTTCATGAACATGTATTCACAAAATCATAACTTGAAATACATGAATTTCTAGGAGAAGTTGTGTAAATAAATGTTTTAGATCTCATTGAGATATACAACTTTCATGTTGAAAGTTTCCTTTGAATCATCTTGCATCATGGTGAAAAATTGGCTCAAAGTTGTGAAAAAATATGAAGTTTTCAACACTTAGAAAAATTTCTAAGTTTGGAAACTTTGACTTTTCAAAATGAAATCTTGACTTTTTGATTTCTTGATGAACAAGTTTCATATTTTGACATGTTTTGATGAATTGTGATCTTTGACACTTGATTTTAACCAAAAAGTCAAAGTTTGACTTTTCAGTATGTAGTTGACTTTTGATCAATTAACTGGAAATCAACTATCAATCAATTGATCTTGAGGGATGTTTTGAGTCATGAAATTAGGTAAGAATGATGAAATTGAAACCTTTAGATCACGTCTCAAACTAATTAACCATTTTCTAGGTCAAAAATAAAAAATTTCCCTTTCTCAGTCAAAACCCTAATTTTGACCATTTTGCCCTTTTGATGATCTGATCAAATTTCTTGAGGAATTATGGTCCAAACTTGATCAAATGACATATATGAGTTCATAATGTTTATATGGATAAAAAATTATGAAGTTTGACTATAAATTGGCCACAGTTGACTTTTTCCCCAATATAGTTGATTTTTAGGTCAACTGCTCAATTGACTAGGCAAAAATGTGATCCAAGACTTGAAACTTGACATGAGAAATATTGGGGGTCCATAATGATCCATGAAAGTAATATGAGGCATTCAAATTTCAATTATCCTTATGCAATCTCAAACACTAATTTCAGGCATCAGTGCTTAAGGAGGTGTCTTGAGCTGATCAAACCCTTGTGCAGTCTTGAACCAAAGGAGATTTTGTGAAAAAATACTTGACAAATGAGAGGGAAAATTTTGGGGTACAATAGTTGCCCCTGTTAAATCTTCTTAAACCTGAAGAGTTAGATTGGTGGATCCTCCATTCGTGACTTGAAGGTGGAAGATGATTGGACACTAGAGTGCCCAGAAATTTGCACTCGAAGATGAAGTGGGAATAGGCTTATAGATGCCATTTGGAAGAATGATGGATATTTGCTATAGATGGGCTTGTAGATGCCATCCAAGGGTGACTTTTGACAGAGAATGGACTAAGTCTGATCTTGATTTCAACTGGAAAAGAATCAGAACAAATCTTTGGAGGATTTATCTGAACTAGAAGAAGTCTTGTATGTTATTTGACTGGGAAGAATCAGAATAAATCTTGGAGCAATTTATCTGAACCAAAAGTGTTCCTTTGGAAATTATCAGGATAAACCGTTGAGGGGTTTAAATTGAACCAAAAGAGATCTTGAATATTCTTTAACTGGAAAGAATCAGAGTAAATCTTTGAGTGATTTATCTGAACCAGAGAAAGTGTCTACGTAAAGAATCAGAATAAATCGTTGAGAGATTTATCTAAACCCGAAGTGTTCCTTTGGAAAGTATCAGGATAAACTGTTCAGGGTTTTAAACTGAACCAAAAGAGATCTTGAATATTCTTTAACTGGAAAGAATCAGAATAAATCTTTGAGCGATTTATCTAAACCAGAGAAAGTGTCTGTGGGAAAGAATCAGAATAAACCGTTGAGAGATTTAAACTGAACCCGAAGTGTTCCTTTGGAAAGTATCAGGATAAAGATTTGAGGGGTTTAAATTGAACCAAAAGAGATCTTGAATATTCTTTAACTGGAAAGAATCAGAGTAAATCTTTGAGCGATTTATCTGAACTAGAGAAAGCGTCTACGGGAAAGAATTAGAATAAACCGTTGAGATATTTAAACTGAATCAGCAGGGATCTGCAGAAGAATCATAACAAATCATTGAGATATTTATCTGAACCAGAGAAGATCTCTGCAGGAAAGAATCAGAATAAACCGTTGAGAGATTTAAACTGAACCGACAGGGGTCTGGAGAAGAATCAGAACAAATCATTGAGAGATTTATCTGAACCTGAGAAGACGTCTGCAAGAAAGAATCAGAATAAATTGTAGAGAGATTTAAACTGCACCGGCAGGGGTCTGAAAAAAATATTTGTTATGTAGATGGTGACCAGTCCTTTCTTGGGAATTGATCTGTAATTGACTTGCTGAAAATTTGACGATAATTTTCTGTTGATTGATCTTTCCTGAAAAGATGAAAGGTTAGTTGTATTCAATGTCATGATGTATGAAATGCATGGTACAATGATGTTCTCAAAATAAATGAGATTTCGTCGCATGTATTTGTGTTGTCAATGTTATGACGTATGGATGCAATGTATGGACACATTAATTGTTAGGCCGCAATATTGATGGAGTCAGGGAAAATAAATCCCTGAGCAATGTTGAGTGCAAGTCTTCATGTTTTGAAGTGCTGATGAGTTTCCAATTGTTAGAGAAATAAACTCTATTGTGTGAGGGAAACGCCTTGTATTGCTTGTAGACCTCGTGAAATCCTGAGAAACTGGGCGACTTTCACTGGGGAATCTTAGGAGCAGTAACTAGAAGTTTTTTTTATGTCTGGGATGTGAGAGAGCTTGATATCATTAAGCTGCATACTGGAGATATGTTAGCGATCCTGTAGTGGGATGTCCCGTCTTCCACTCGTGCTGGAAAAAGTACATGTGGGGGATTTTATGGAATAGTCTAAAGATATCATCCTATTTCTTAAAGCCATTAGTGATTGTCTTTCTAATTTCTGTTCCCCTTTTTGCTCATTTGTAAACAGTAGTCATGTTCAAATGCATATGTTCAAAAATAACCATTGGATGTTTTCGCAAACAAAGAACGAAAAAAGAAAAACAAATAGTTTTGCACTTCCAAAGGGATATCTTTGTATTAACTTGAATAAGTATTTTTGTACAATGAGACGAGCATTCTAGTAAGAGAATATCATCGGAAAAAAATGAAAATTGATACAAATAAAAGATAACTATGTGAAATGATCCTATGGGGTTCCCATTCTGCTATAGCCTTCGTGTCTCTGAGCGTCTTGTCCACTTGCTGCCTTGTCCGAAGTTGATTGGATTGATTAGACCCGTTTGAACTTGTCAGTCGAGGCTAAAGGTTGTCTGTAAGGTGATCCAATAGGACATAGTCATACGCTTTAATTCCCTAACTTTTACCTGGACTGCCCTTTCGGGTTTTCAATCCACTGGGATACCCCTTTTTACCCAAGCCGCCCTTTCGACTTTTCAGCTTGCCGGGTGTACAATTTTTTTTTGTATTTTATCCCTAATTTTTGCCCGACCCTTCGTGGTTCGCCGGGATGCCCTTGTTTTTCCTAGGTGTGTCAACCTAGCGGGTCTTTTATGCATAATATCTTTTGACTATGTCCGCGTTCACAGGGTGTGGAAGGTCGTCACCATCCATAGTGGTTAAGATCATTGCTCCATCAGAGAATATGCTTTTGATCATAAATGGTCCTTCATATGTAGGAGTCCATTTTCCCCTAGGATCACGTTGTGGAAATATGATACGCTTGATTACCAAGTCACTAACCTGATATACCCGATGTCTGACCTTCTTGTTAAAAGCCTTGACATACGTTTTTGGTACATCTGACCATAACAGACAGCCGTAAGCCTCTTCTCATCAATCAAATTCAAATGGTCAAGCCGAGTTTGGATCCAATCATCTTCATTCAGCCCTGCATCCTTTATGATTCTCAGAGAAGGTATTTGGACTTCAATTGGTAGAACAACTTCCATGTCGTACACCAAGGAAAAGGGAGTTGCCCCTGTTGATGTGCGCGCCGTGGTACGGTAACCGTGGAGAGCGAATGGTAACATCTCATGCTAGTTCTTGTAGGTCACTGTCATTTTTTGTATGATCTTATTGGTGTTATTATTTGCGGCTTTGACAGCGCCATTCATCTTTGGCCGATAAGGGGAAGAATTATGGTGCTGGATCTTGAATTACGCGCACAGTGCGGTGATCATGGTATTGTTAAAATTCATACCATTGTCTGTGATGATTCTCTCTGGGATGCCATACCGATAGATGATATTTTGTTTGATGAACCGGGCCATAACATTCTTGGTAACGGAAGTGAAAGAAGCTGCCTCAACCCACTTTGTGAAATAATCAATGGCCACCAAGATGAAGCGGTGTCCATTAGAAGCTGTAGGTTTGACTTATCCAAACATATCGATGCCCTACATCGCGAATGGCCATGGAGAAGTTAGGACGTTTAGAGGCACTGGAGGTATATGCACTTTGTCAGTGTAGATCTGACACTTGTGACAGGTTCATGAATTTTGATAGCAATCTGCTTCCATGGTAGACCAGTAGTACCCCGCTCCTAGGATCTTTTTAGCCATTGTATGCCCACTAGAATGGGTGCCTGTTATACCCCAAAATTTTCCCTATTACTTATCAAGAATTTTCTCACAAGATCTCCTTGGGCTCAAGACTGCACTAGGGTTGATCAACTCAAGACACCTCTTTAAGCACTGATGACCAAAATTAGGGTTTGAGATTGCACAAGTATTTTTGAACTTCCAATGCCCCATATGACTTTCATGGATCATTATGGACCCCCAATATTACTCATGTCAAGTTTCAAGCTTTGAATCACACTTTTGCTCAATCAATTGAGCAGTTGACCTAAAAATCAACTGTATTGGGGGAAAAGTCAACTATGGCCAATTTACAGTCAAACTTCATAAATTTTGATCCATGTCAACATTTTAAACTCATATGTATCATTTGATCAAGTTTGGACTACAACTCCTCAAGAAATTTGATCAAATCTCCAAAAGGGCAAAATGGTCAAAATTAGGGTTTTGATTGGGAAAGGGCAATTTCTGATTATTTTGACCTAGCAAATGATCAATTGGTTTAATGCATGATTTCAAGATTTCAATTGCATCATTTTGACCTAATGGTGTGACCCAAAACATTGCTCAAGATCAATTGGATTGATAGTGAATTTTCAGTCAACTGATCAAAAAGTCAACTGTAGACTGAAAAGTCAAACTTTGACTTTTTGGTCAAAATTCAATGTCAAAAATCACAATTCATCAAAACATGTCAAAATATGAAAATTATTCATCAAGAAATCAAAAAGTCAAGATTTCATTTTGAAAAGTCAAAGTTTTCTAACTTAAAATTTTTTCTAAGTGTTTAAACTTCATGTTTTTTCATAACTTTAAGCCAAATTTTCATCATGATGCAAGATGATTCAGGAGAAACTTCCAACATGTGAGTTGTATATCTCCATGAAATCTACAACTTTTCTTCACACAACTTCTTCTAAAAGTGCTTGGATCTCAAGTTATAATTTTAAGAACATGTGGTCATGAAACAAAACACTTAGTGAAATTTTGTCCTAATTTAGTCAGGATTTTGACCCAACTTCATGGAACTTTTTCATATAGTTCCAAGGGTAATCTTTAAAAGAAATTCAAATATGTGTTGTATATCACATTTCAAGCTTTCCAAAATATCCAAGAAATCCTTGAGATCATTTTTGAATAGGGAGAATCGAAGAGATGGAGTTAGGGTTTTATCACTTGAATTACAAGGCATTTTATGATGAACAAAATTCAAATTCAAAGTTATGCTGCATAACCTCTACTTTGCAGGCCTCAAACTTGTTAGGAACTCCATAAATAATGGCTTGCACATCTATTAGAGGTCTCATTTCAAGCATTCAATGCAAGGCCATTCTTTATGTATATTTTGGGAAGAAAGTATACATTGCCATTTTGATAAAGTGCTTTTTTACACAAAACTTGTTCTTGAGCCTTGCACTTGTTCTCTTCTGATCATACAAGTCCCATAACCCATAAGAAAATTTTTAGACACTTACAATCACTCAGCCCATGTTTGTACCTCACCTTGAAACTTGGTTTCCCACTTTTCTTCAAAATAAAGTAACCTAGCAATTAGCTGAAAACTTGTACTTCTGTTTGTCCAAACCACTACAATCCTTTTGCTTATAGATATACATACCATTTTCCACAAAACACACGAAGGCTTGACCCCTAAAAACACCAAGAGCTCAGAATCACATCTCATACCTCTATTTTCACATGAACTGCCAAAAACTTGGAACTCATAACTCCCTCATGTGTTTTCAAGCCTTTTGATTTCTAAAGCTTCTAAACATCATTTAGAACTGATCCCACACCCTGTTACAGAACTGTAACACCATTAACA
The DNA here is from genome assembly GCA_948472305.1 of Vicia faba. NCBI lineage: Eukaryota > Viridiplantae > Streptophyta > Magnoliopsida > Fabales > Fabaceae > Vicia > Vicia faba. The sequence continues at coordinate 922,602,045 of OX451736.1, read as the reverse complement.
CCATCCTCCATTTTCAAAAACAGAGCTTTGCACTTGGACTTCTCCAGAACTCCTCAGGCACTCTCAGCTCAAGCTAAGCATCCCTTTAGCTTCTTGGGGACTTGAGGAAGCTAACCCAATCATTGGAACTCCTTGAAAGCTGCTCAAACTTCAAACCCGATATCCTCTTGCAAGGTAAGTTTTCTAACTTTTGAAACTTTAATACATGCATCATTAATGATTTATTTGTGAATGAAAAATGTAGATATCATTGCCCTAAAGCTAACCATGTCCATAGTTTCCATTAATTTTGCATGATCTTAGAGAATTTTAAGATTGAATTTTCTGAGGTTTTTAGGGTTCAGAATAGGGCCATTAAATTTCATGTTTATCTTTGAGTTATAGTTTTAATGCTTTACATTTCTGAAACCGTGAGGAAATTTTCTACAAGTTTCATGTTTACAGTTTTCATTTTTGTTGAGATTTGAATAAGTTACAGAGGTTCTGGCTGGGCGTGAAGTTGAAGATGAAGTTGGCCTCAGGAATATGTTTGCCTTATGTATTTATTGTTTGATTTATATAAACGGATGTATAGCCACCCTAGTGGTAGAAGCGCGCGCCTGAAACCTGAGGGACCTGGGTTCGAGCCCCAGTGGTACCCTTTTGGTTTTTTCACATTTTTGCAATTCTGATCTTTTCTTTTTGGCAGGCGCTGGGCCTCCCTTTGGGCCTTTTTGTTTTTTTTCTTATCTCTAACCCCCCTGTTTCATTCATACCCCTGGCCTAGTTTTTATTTTCTTTTCTTATTTTCATTTTATTTATTTTCTTAAATATTTTTCTAATATTAAAAAATCATAAAAAATATAAAAATAATAGATTTATATTTTGACATAGTTTTTTTTATTTTTCTCACACAAAAATTATTTTATTAATCATACTTTATTCATTTTACTAATTATCTTTGTAAATTTAATTAAAAATAGGTTTTGGTTATTTTCTTTTACACCATTTAAATATATTATTTTAAAATATAAAAAGATAAAAAATATCTTATAATATTATAATTTATTTTTAAGACAAAAATACCAAAAAAATACTTTTCTTATAAACTCAATTTCTTTTTTTAATCAATTAATAGATTTAGGGTTTTATTTAAAATCTTTTCTTAGTAAATTTAGGTTTTATTTTTAATTAATTATTTTCTTCTAAGCTAATTAGGTTAAAATCAAAACTCCTTTTCTCATGAAAAATCAAACAAATATCCATTTTCTTCACATTTACATTCTTACATATTTATTCATCTTGTACATTATTTATTTCAATTCTTGTATAAATTCAATATGGTTGTAATAGATAATTAGGCTTTAAATTATTGTAATCCCCATTTATACTTTGTACATCCCCCTCTCACAAGTATTGTAATAGGGTAATAACTTTAAATTCTGCAATTTATCTTTTTATATATAACATGCTAGTAATTAGGGTTTGTATGGAAAGATTAAAACCAATACTGAAAAAACCCTAATTCAAGACAAAATCAAGCATGAAAACAATACACTTGCACACAAGCACCCCTAGGGTAAATCCACTTGGTTGCCTTTACAAAATGGTCATATTATGCATGTGAGGTATCTCATCAAAAACAAAGCAAAAGTACAAGATCATAGTCCCTCGATGATGCTATCTATGTTGCCTTTCAAATGATCTTCGTCCCTAAAAAGAGAATGCTAAGATACCTTACAACATTTCTAATCATGGTTATACGATGACCCACGCCCGTCCCGTTTACATCCAAAGATAGGGTTACTTACCAAATCAATGGTAAGATAACAATGTCAAAGGAAAAAGGAAATGAATATGAAAGACTTTTGAGTAGGTAGAATGCTCATAATTACTTGCTCCATTTAAAAACAAACATCCTTGCTATTTTCAAAATAAACACTTACACTTTTAAAACCTCTTATGAACTTGAAAACATTTTCAAAAGATCAAACATCTTTGTATACATTCTTACGAACGTGAATCATTACAAATATTGCCTAAACAATGGACTCTTTATAAAATACTTTCAAAAACCACACAAAGCACAATTTTAAACAAAAACAAGTGATCTAGAAAGTAACTAAGAGCCCATGGAAAACCATGGATGAAAAGGGTGATAATACCTTCCCTTTTCATAATCTACCCCTGAACTCAAAAAATAATCTCAAAGGTCTTTCCTGTGCTTTTTCATCTTTCCTTTTGGATAAAAGAAAAGTCGGTGGTGACTCTTTCTAACCACAACATTTGCGATCAAACGCAAAACCTTCAAGTCATTTCTCCCACCGTATCATAGAACTGGCGACTCTGCTGGGGATTATTCTAAAAGTTGGGTTACCTTAGGGTTAGATCACATTTACTTGCTTTCATTATTTGACTTGTATGCTTTACATTATGGTTCTTTGTTTGGGTTTGAATCCTTTACCCAGATTTAGGATACCTTATAGGTAAGTAGCAATACATTGTGGAAACTGTGCGGGGTATACCGACATGGTCTAAGCAATAACTACGTTAGTGCGACATATTTGTGGGTACCGGTAGCCCTTGAGTTAATCAAGGAGAATACAGGGCCGCTGAGTGATGTCATGAAGCCCTAATGAACTTTTAGAACCTTTACTTGACCAACTTGGCCATTAGGACGTAGTGAGATGACCGGCTTTGGTGCAGTCCGAAGTTGGTAGATACTCGATACTACACTCATTGAGGTTTGGTTTTTTGGGATATTTCGGTCGTTATTAAAGAGGTTTGTGCTGAAACAATGACCAAGGAAACAAACCAGTGATATATAGCTCCTTAGAACCCGGTTACTATTGCTAGGACAAGTTTGAGCCAACGAAATTTCAAGAGGGTACTTACCTATGAGAATCCATGCAAGCCTAAACCTAAGGACTTGTTTGCTTTGTTTTTGTATATTTACTTGTACATAACATCATGAACATCATAACATCATACTCATTCACTAATCATTTCATGGATCTTGGGATTCATCTTTGTTCTGTTTTGTAGGACATGGACTCTATTCGCAGGAAAACTATTCAAGTCAATCTTGTAAGGATCCCTCTATAACTTAAGGAGCTAGCTTCAAGGATTCCAGAAAATTCTCCATTCACCGAGAGACATGGTCGCCTACTCAACTTGGTCACTTCCAACACTGATGAAGACATGATGTATGTGCTCTTTCAGTTCTTTGATCCTTTACACCATTGCTTCACATTTCCCGATTATCAACTTGTGCCCACTTTGGAAGAATTATCCCAACTCTTAAGGATTCCCATTCTCAATCAATTACCTTGCAGCGGTACGGAAAAAGACACAAAGCTAGAAGAGATTGCTCAAGCTCTACACTTGCAATCATCTGATGTCACAACTAATTGGGAAACAAGGAGTGGTGTCAAAGGTTTCCTAACAAAGTTCTTGTTTGAGAAAGCCCAAAACTGTTGGAATTCCTTAGATTTGCAAGCCTTTGAGGAAATTGTGGATCTCCTCATCTATGGGGTGGTTTTGTTTCCAAATCCGGACCAACTCATAGATGTGAACACCGTCAAAATCTTCATATCCCGTAACCCGGTGCCTACTTTTCTAGGGAACATCCTACATTCTTTTCACACTTGCACTATAAGGAAAAGAGGTGTCCTTATATGTTGCACTCCTCTCTTGGCAAGATGGTTTATTTCGCATCTTCCCCAATCTGTATTAAAGAACGAGCAAGGTTCAAGGTGGTCACAAAGGTTGATGACACTCAAACATTCAGATATCCATTGGTGTTCCCGATCTATACAGAATGTTACTATTGTCGACCGTTGTGGAGAATTCCCTAATGTCCCTTTACTTGGCATTAGGGGAGGTATCACCTACAACCCCTGCTTAGACTTAAGACAGTTTGGTTACGCCCGAAGGGATGGCCCACATGAGATGCTCATTTAAGGTTTAGTATTTGACTACGAAAACGACGATCAAGGTCTTCGCCAGAGATTTATCCGATCTTGGAGGATGTTGAACAAGGTAGATAGCAAGACATTGGGGAATACGAATTCCATCCCTCTTGAGCCTTACCTCAAATGGGTACGAACTCGTGCTCAGAGTCTTATGATGCCTTATCCCTCCGTTCTCCCGGTAATCATTGAGCCTATTATGGAAGGGGATGTTCCATGCACTATCCTACATCCTGACATGCCCACCTCTCTTGAAGACTTACAAAGAGATTGGATACAACTCAAGGGGGAGCGAGATACTTTCGAAGCCCAATTCTACGCTAGCGAGAAGAAGGTTTTGGAAATCACTAAGCAACTTCATGAGGAGCAGACTCTGAATGCCTACATCGCACCAAAGAGGATGCGTACCACCTTTTTATCTTAGAGTTTTTGTATTATTTTTCCCAAAAAGGCATTGATGTACTCAAGCTTTAATTTATTAATATAACGTGTGTTTCCTTTTTGTCTAAAACAAATTTGAATCTTCAAAATCCTTGAAATCATTGCATATGCATTTACCATTCATCATGACATAAGAAGGTTTCTTGCAACCAGTCTCCTCATCTTTCTACTGTTTATTTCAGTAAGATGGATCTCGAGCAAATGGTGAAGGACCTTCAAGCTCAAAATGCCCAGTTTCAACAGATGTTCTTAACTCTAGCCAAAGGACAAGAAGAGTTGAAGACCTTGCTGGTTGAAGAGAAAAAGAAGAAAAAGAAAACAACCAGAGTTCTAAACATGGGAAGAAGATTCCAAGGACAAGAAAGAAGGTCTTTAGACTTTGCTATGTCATCTGGTGAGAAAGACAATCAAGATGGGAAAGGCAAGGAAGCAGTGGTTCATCCAGATTCAGAAGAGGAAGAGGAAGAAGAAGACTATTCTGAAGAACAATATCCTCCAGCCGTAGACAAGTATAAGCATCTAGAAGAACGACTAAGTGCAATGGAAATCCAAAAAGTACCTGGATTAGACTTTGAGGAGTTGGGTCTAGTATCTGGGATTGTCATCCCTCCAAAATTCAAAGCACCGGTGTTCGCCAAATATGATGGAGTTTTATGTCCCAAAATGCATCTCCAGTCTTATGTGAGGAAAATCCAGCCTCATACCGTTGACAAGGATTTACAGGTACACTTCTTCTAAGACAATTTGTCTGGAACTCAACTTGATTGGTTTTATCAGTTAGAAAGAGCCAATGTTCTTAACTGGGAAGATCTAGCCGCTGCCTTTTACAAACAATGCCAATACAACACTGATCTTGCGCCCACCCGTACTCAAATCCAGAGTATGGCCATGGTTTCAAGCGAGGGCTTCAAAGACTATGCACAAAAGTGGAGGGACTTAGCAGGAAGGCTCCAGCCTCCCTTATCTGAAAGAGAATTAGTAGATATATTTTTGGGCACCTTGTCCATACCTTTCTTCAATCACTTAATTGGGAGTTATTCGACGGGTTTTACTGAATTGATATTGACCGGAGAAAGAGTAGAGGTCGGGATAAAGAATGGGAAAATTCAAAAAGATGCATCCTCTGCTGCTGTAAGGAAACCATTCATTAGAAAGAAAGAAGTGACTACTATATATCCTCAGAGAAATCAAGATAGGGATGAACGCCATCTAATGGTGGGGGCTGTCATGATTCCTAAACCAGCGCCTGCTCAGCAAAGAAGTAACCAGACAAGAATGGAAAGACCAGTCAGACAATTCACCCGAATTAATATGACACTATCTCAAGTATTACCATATTTGTTAAGATCCAATCTAGTGACTTTGAAAGAAGCTCCAAAGAACCCTAACACAACCTCTCCCCACTATCATCCTAATTCCCATTGTGCATACCATTCTGAGAGTCCCGACCATGACACTAACAACTCTTGGGCTCTAAAGAACAAAGTACAAGACCTCCTCGAAGCCAAAGAGATTGAATTCGACGCGCTAGAAAAGCCTAATGTCATTACTGCCCCTATGCCCAAGCACAACCGTGATGTCGACGCCGTTGAGGAAGATATGTTTGTTACTTTGGTTGATGAACTTATGACCTCACTCCTGACTATCAAAGAGAACTTGTTGAATGCCGGTGTTTTCCCGGGATGTGATGAAAGTTGTCATTTCTGTTTGTCCTCACCAACCAACTGTCCTTTGTTGAAAGCAGACGTTCAATGCCTAATAGATAATAAGGAAATTTTGTTTGAAAAGATTTATGTTCCAACTGTTTCTTATAATGATGTTTCCATCGTGACCATTTCCGACAATTCTTCCAGGGTCTCCACCAAAAGACCCGTTAGAATTACATCAGTTCCAAAAGTAGCTCCATTAATGATTACAATGCCTGGACCAATCCCGTATTCATCAGACAAAACCTTACCATGGAATTATGGAGGGGATGTCTACTACCATGATATCAAGCAAGATTGGCCAGCTGCTGAAGAATCAAGTTTTGAGAAAGATGACTCCAATATCAGTAATATCGTAGGGACTAGCAAGATCATCCGAAGCGGAAGGGTGTTCTCTCCAGAAATTTCTCCTCCAAAAGCTATTTCTGGACCCGTAATCGTTCCTATTGCTATTGCTCCTCCAAAGGCTATTCCTAGTCTTGCAATCATCTCTGATAATACTCCTGTTGACAAAACTGTTACAATCCCTGTTATCACCCCTACTGACATTCCTGCTGCCGAGTCCACCGAGACTCGAGGAAAAGGTATTCTGGTTGAGTTTGTCCGGACGAAGGCACAATCAGTATCTATCCCTGAGACCTCCCGAAAAGAGATGAAGGAAATTCTAAAGATCATAAAAAGAAGCGACTACAATGTAGTCGAGCAACTGGGGCAAACTCCATAAAAAATTTCCATGCCGGCTTTATTATTATGTTCTGAGGCTCATGCAAAAGCCTTGGTAAAATTACTCAAAACTTCCCATGTACCCCAAGAAACATCTGCCGATCAGTTCCAAGACTGCGTAGCCAACTTGACTGCAGATAATGGCTTAGGTTTTTCAGATGCTGATTTAATGCCAAGAGGGAGGAAGCATAATGAGGCATTACATGTCTCAGTCAAATGCAGGGGAACGACCTTGGCTCATGTTTTGGTGGACACTTGTTCGTCTCTAAATGTGTTGCCTAAAAAGTCTCTTGATAGACTTGACTGTGAAGGATTGACATTGAAACCGAGCAACATAGTAGTGAGGGCCTTTGATGGCTCAAAAAGGATGGTGCATGGGGAAGTGGACATCCCCATAAAATTTAGAACCCAAACATTTGATTCAACTTTTTATATAATGGATATTCGCCCTTCATACTCATGCTTATTAGGCCGACCGTGGATTCACAATGCTGGTGTCGTTACCTCTACGTTGCATCAAATGCTAAAATATCCAATTCAGGGGAAAATAATCACCGTTCATCGAGAAGAAGAGTATATGGTCATCCATCTAAATTCCTTCATATATGTGGAACTAGATGGTGAATTTATTGAAACTCCATTCCAGCACTTTGTAGAAGTCCCGCAGACTATAGCAGTAACCAAGGCTGTGTCTCAAGTCCCTAACATTACAAGGCCTCCGCTCAAGATGTCGTCTTTGAAGGATGCCAAGACAGTGATAGAAGAAGGTGGGTGCACTATTTGGGGCCAGCTCCCAGATATTCCATACAAATCTGAAAAATTTGGTATGGGTTTCACTTCAGGTGCCCGAAAAGCTGTACGCCGCGCTCGTGCCGGAGGACCACCCTTAAAGATCAGCAATCGCGAAGTCAATGCAGTGGAGGATGATGAAGACAGCTATAACCTGGAGGACTGGATTTTCCCAACTGTCAATGGAGGGCTCAGAAATTGGGAGGCTAGAGATTTCATCCCGATCACTTTTATCCCACAGTAATTTGTCTTTACATTTTGTCGGATCTGTAATATTAAAACAATTTAGACTCTTAAAACCTTGTGTCTTACCCGAGGAACAATGGTCCATTTGTAAGGGTTATTATCTCATTTCCATATGACATCAATGAATCATGGATGTTTTTGCATACAAACTTTGTGCTCATTGTTTTTCTTTTTACATTTTCATTTCTTTCAAAGATAGCTATACTCTTACACACACTCACACTCACAATGTAGGTCTACATCCACTTGGGATCCCATGGGTAACGACTCTACTATGGCCTTCTGTGACCCTGAAAATCTAATCTACCAAGCCGAAGACGAAGGTGAGGAAGATTGTGAAGTACTAGGGGAACTCGCCAGGTTACTGCAACAAGAAGAGAGGACTATTCAGCCCCATGAGGAACCAGTGGACACAATCAACCTAGGTACCAAAGAAGACAAAAGAGAAGTCAAGGTGGGTGCCAATCTAGAACCCAGTGTCAAAGAGCGTCTAATTCAGTTGTTACACGATTATGTTGAAGTCTTTGCCTGGTCGTATGAAGACATGCTAGGACTTGATGAATATATTGTGGTACATCGTCTACCAACAAAAGAAGACTGTCCACCGGTAAAATAAAAGGTTCGTCGAATGCGACCAGACATGTCAGAGAAGATTAAAGTGGAAGTCATGAAACAATTTAATGTCGGATTCTTAGCCGTCACCTCCTATCCGTAGTGGATTGCCAATGTCGTTCCCGTGCCCAAAAAAGACAGCAAAGTACGAATGTGCATGGACTACAGAGATTTGAATAGGGCAAGCCCTAAGGATGATTTCCCACTTCCCCACATTGATGTTCTAGTTGACAATACAACACAACACAAAGTTTTTTCCTTCATGGACGGTTTCTTAGGCTATAACCAAATCAAAATGGCGCCTGAGGACATGGAGAAAACAACATTTGTCACACAGTGGGGCACATTCTACTACAAGGTTATGCCATTCGGGCTGAAGAATGTCGAGGAAACCTATCAGCGTGCCATGGTAGCTCTATTTCACGACATGATACATCACGAAATAAAGGTCTATATGGACAACATGATAGCTAGATCTCAAACAAAAGAAGAGCATCTTGATCATTTACAGAAACTGTTTGAGAGACTAAAGAAATACAAGCTGAGGTTGAACCCAAATAAATGCACATTTGGGGTGAGGTCTGGTAAACTCCTAGGCTTTGTCTTCAGCAATAAAGGTATCAAAGTGGATCCCACCAAGGTGAAAGCGATGCAAGAGATGCATGCTCCTCGTATCGAGAAGGAAGTCTGAGGATTTTTGGGATGCTTAAACTACATTGCCAGATTCATTTCTCACCTGACAGCTACTTGGAACCAATCTTCAAATTACTGAAGAAAGATCAAGTAGTCAAATGGAATGATGAGTGCCAAACTGCTTTCGACAGAATCAAAGGGTACCTGCAAGAGCCTCCTGTTTTGATGCCACTAGTCGAGGGAAGACCATTGATCATGTATCTGACTGTTTTGGAAAACTCAATGGGGTGTGTGCTGGGGCAGCATGAAGAGTCTGGACGAAAAGAGCATTCTATTTATTACCTGAGCAAAAAGTTTATCGATTGTGTAACAAGATATTCACTGCTCGAGAAAACTTTCTACGCTCTGGCATGGGCTGCTCGCTGGCTAAGACTGTATATGCTGACCCATACTACCTTATTGATATCTAAAATTGATCCAATAAAATACATCTTCGAGAAACCTGCCCTCTCTGGGAGAATAACGAGATGGCAGATGATCCTGATAGAATATAACATACAATATACTACCCAGAAAGCAATAAAGGGCAGTGTACTAGCTGATCACCTTGCTCATCAAGCTGTGGATGACTACCAGTCCATGAAGTTCGAATTCCCAGATGAAGATATCATGATGGTAAACAACTATAAAGAATTCAGACCATATGACGGACCTGAACAAGGATTCTGATGGACCCTGGTTTTTGATGGGGCATCCAACGCACTCGGCAATGGTATAGGTGTTATACTCATATCTCCTGAAGGATGTCATACTCCCTTTACGGTAAGACTCTGCTTCAATTGTACAAACAACATGGCGGAATACGAAGCATGCATTTTTGGTCTCAAAGCCGCCATAAATTTGGGGATTAAATCTTTAAATGTATTCGGAGATTCAACTTTGGTCATCAGCTAGATCAAAGGGGAATAGGACACCAAACACCCTAACCTTATCCCTTACAAAGAACATGTGTTGACATTGATCCCACATTTTGAGAAGATTACCTTCGAGCATTTCCCGCGAGAAGAAAATCAGCTAGAAGACGCACTAGCCACAATGTCATCCATGTTTAAACTTAAATGGGATAACGAGGCTCCCCAGATCACCATTGAACAAATGGATGAACCAGATCACTTTCACGAGATTAATACTAAAGAAGTAGTGGACCAACCTTGGTTTCACGAAGTCAAGAGGTATCTCGAGGCTCAAGAATATCCGGAAGGAGCTTCAGTCAATGATAAGAAGTTCTTAAGGAGATTCTCTGCTAAATTATTCCTTAGTAATGGCATTCTCTACAAACGCAATCATAACTCTGTTTTGCTCGGTTGCGTAAATAAGATTGAAGCGGAAAAGATCATGGCTGAGTTACATGAAGGCACTTTTGGCACCCATTTCAGTGGGCATATGATTGCAAAGAAGATCCTACGGGCAGGCTATTACTGGTCTACCATGGAAGCAGATTGCTATCAACACTCTCGAACCTGTCACAAGTGTCAGATCTATGCTGACAAGGTGCACGTACCTCCGGTTCCTCTGAATGTCTTGACGGCTCCTTGGCCCTTTTCTATGTGAGGCATCGATATGATTGGGGAAATCAAACCAACTGACTCCAATGGACACTACTTCATCTTAGTGGCCATTGATTATTTTACAAAGTGGGTTGAGGCAACCTCTTTCACTTCCGTGACCAAGAATGTTGTAGCCCGGTTCATTAAAAAGAATCTTATCTGTCGGTATGGCATCCCGGAGAGGATCATCACATACAATGGTACGAATCTAAACAATACTATAATCACTGCCCTGTGCGAGCAATTCAAGATCCAGCTTCACAATTCTTCCCTTTACCGGCCAAAGATGAATGGTGCTGTTGAAGCCGCAAATAAGAACATCAAAAAGATCATACAGAAAATGAAAGTCATGTATAAAGACTGGCATCAGATGCTACCATTCTCTCTCCATGGGTATCGTACCACAGCACGCACATCAACCGGGGCAACACCCTACTCTTTGGTATATGGCATGGAAGTTGTCTTGCCTATTGAGGTCCAAATCCCCTCTCTGAGAATCATAAAGGATGCATGGCTGAACGAAGATGATTAGATCCAGACTCGACTTGATCAACTGAACTTGATTGATGAGAAAAGGCTTACTGCTGTCTGTCATGGTCAAATGTATCAAAAACAGATGATCAAGGCTTTAAACAAAAAGTTCAGACGACAAGTGTATCAAGTTGGGGATTTGGTGATCAAACGCATCATACTACCGCAAGGTGATCCCAGGGGCAAATGGACTCCTATATACGAAAGACCGTTTGTAATCAAAAACATATTCTCTGGTGGAGCAATGATTTTGACCACCATGGATGGTGACGACCTGCCACACCCTGTGAACACGGACATAGTCAAAAGATACTACGCATAAGAGACCTGCTAGGTTGACATACCTAGGAAAAACAAGGGCATCCCGGCGAACCAAAAAGGTTCGGGAAAAAAATTAGTGATAAAACAAAAAATCTGTACATCCGACAAGTTGAAAACCTGAAAGGGCGACTTGGGCAAAAAAGGTATCCCGGTGGACTGAAAACCCGAAAGGGCGGTCCAGGCAAAAGTTAGGGAGTTAAAGCGTATGACTATGTCCCGTTGGATCACCTTACAAACAAACTGGAAAACTCAGAGGTTCTGATCAATTCAATCAACTTCAGATAAGGCAGCAAGTGGACAAGATGCTCAGAGACACAAAGGCTATAGCAGAATGGGAACCCCATGGGATTATTTCACATAGCTATATTTTCTTTGTATCAAATTTTCATTTTTTATGACGGCATTCTCTTACTAGAATGTTTATCTCATTGTACACAAATACTTACTCAAAGTCAATACAAAGATATCCCTTTGAAAGTGAAAAACTATATGTTTTCTTTACTCTTGTTTCGTTTACAAAAACATCCAATGATTTATTTTTGAACATATGCATTTGAACATAATTACTATTTACAAATAAACAAAACAGAAAGACAATCACTGATGGCTTTAAGAGATAGGGAAATCTCTCTAATTTATTTCCATAAAATTCCCTGTAGTACACAGTCTAATCCCCAGCGGAACAAAGCTTCCAGTTATCAATCCCCAGTAGAAGTCATCCAATTTCTCAGGTTTCCCCAATAGGATTTTACAAGCAGTGTACGGAGTTTCCCTTACAACAGAGTTTATTTCTCTAAAAGGAAATTCATCAATACTTCAACTTTACAACATGAAGACTTACACTCCATATCCTCAACAGCAGTCAGGGATTTATTTTCCCTAATCCAACAACAGTGCAGCTGATTAGCTCACATACGCATACATCACGCTTGTGATACGGTGGAAGAACTGACTTGAATGTTTTACGTTTGATCACAAACGTTGTGGTTAGCAAGAGTCGCCACCGGCTTTTCTTTTATCAAAAAGGAAAGGTGAAAAAGCACATGAAATACCTTTGAGATTATTTCTTGAGTTCGGGGGGTAGATTATGAAAAGGGAAGGTATTAGCACCCTTTTCATCCATGGTTTTCCATGGGCTCTTAGTTACTTGCTAGATCACTTGCTTTTGTTTGAAATTGTGCTTTATGTGGTTTTTGAAAGTATTTTGTAAAGAGGCCATTATTTAGACAATCTTTGTAATGATTCTCGTTCGTAAGAATGTATACAAAGATGTTGATCTTTTGAAAATGTTTTCAAGTTTTATAAGATTTTTTGAAAGTGTAGGTGTTTGTTTTTTAAAATAGAAAGGATGTTTGTTTTGAAGTGGAGTAAGTAATTTGGAGCAATCTACCTACTCAAATGTCTTTCTTGTTCATTTTCTTTTCCTTTGATATTGTTGTCTTACCATTGATTTGGTAAACAACCCTATCTTTGGATGTAAACGGGACGGTTGTGGGTCATCGTATAACCATGATTAGCAATGTTGCAAGGTATCTTAGCATTCTTTTGGAGGGACTAAGATCATTTGTAAGGCAACTTAGATAACGTCATCGAGGGACTATGATCTTGTATTTGCTTGTTTTTTCTAAGATACCTTACATGCGTAATATGACCATTTTGTATAAGGCAACCAAGTGGAATAATCCTAGGGGTGCTTATGTGCAAGTGTATTATTTTCATGCTTGTTTTTGTCTTGAATTAGGGTTTTCTAAATATTAGTTTTAGTCTTTCCATACAAACCCTAATTACTAGCATGTTATATAAAAGCGATAAATTATGAAATTTAAAGTTACTATGCTATTACAACATTTGTGGAGAGGGGGTGTACAAATTCATGAATGGGGATTGCAAGAATTTAAATCTAATTAGTCTATTACAACCATATTGAATTGGTATGAATATGCAAGGAATTAAAATAAATACAAATTAAAAAAATGAATAAATGTACAAGGATGCAAAAATGTAAAGAAAATGAATTTTGTTTGGTTCTCATGAAAAAAAGATTTTTGTCTTAACCTAATTAAATAAAGAGAATAGTTAATTAAGTTTGAATTTATTAAGAAAATATTTTAAATGAAACCCCTAATTCTATTAATCAAAAGAAAATAAGTTTAAGAAAAGTATTTTTTGGTATTTTTTTATCTTGAAAATATTTATAGTATTATAAAATGTTTTTAGTCTTTTTTTATATTAAAATAATGTATTTTAAATGGTGTGAAAAAAAAATAATATTAATTAAGTTTATAAGATTTACTTAATAAAATAAATAAAATATAATAAATAAAAATATTTTTTGTGGAAAAATAGAATAAAATAAGTCAAAATATAAATATATCATTTTTTGTATTTTATGATTTTTTAGTATTTAGAAAATATATTTAAGAAAAGAAAAAAAATGAAATAAATGAATAAATAAAATAATTTGGGCAAGGGGGTGCCAAGAGTCAATGTGGAGGTCAGCTAGCAAACACAAAAAAATAAGCCAAGCCCAAAGGGCCCAGCACCTGCCAAACAAAAAAAGTCAGAATTGTAAAAATATGAAAAAAATGAAAAGGGTACCACTGGGACTCGAACTCAGGTCCCATAGGTTACAGGCGCGCGCTTCTACCACTGGGGTGGCTATACATCCGTTAATACAAATGAAACAATAAATATGTAAGGCAAAACATTTTCTGAAGACTTCATCTTCAACCTCCAGCCAGACCAACTGTAACTTGCTTATTTCTCATCAAAAATGAAAACTGTAAACATGAAAGTTGTAGCAAATTTTCTCACGATTCCAGAAATGTAAAGTATTAAAACTATAGATTAAAGATAAGCAAGAATTTTAATGGCCCTAATCTGAACCCTAAATATTTCATAAATTTCAGTTTCAAAATTCTCTAAGCTCAAGCAAAATTAATGGAAACTAAGGACATGGTTAGCTTCAGGGCAATGATATCTATATGTTTTATTCACAAATAAACTATTGATGATGCCTGTATGAAGAGTTCCAAGTTGAGAAAACTTACCTCAAAATTGGAAATCGTGTTTGGAGTTTGAGCTTGTTTCAAGTGATGGTGATGATCAGGTTAACTTCCTTTAGGTCCTAGGAAGCTAATGCAATGGTTTGCTTGAGTTGAGAATGGCTGAAATGACTTGGAGAAGTTTAACTGTAATGCTCTGCTTTTGGCTATGGAAGTTGAGGAAGATGATGTTACATTCGTGTAACAGGGACATGGATAAGTTATATTTGATGTATAGGAGCTTTAGGAACTAAAAGGTCAAAGAATGCATGAGGGAAATAGAAGATACAGGTTCAAGGTCAGAGCCTGCACAAAAATGGAGTTTGTGTGCAATTTCTGGCTAGAGGGAATTTGAAAGAGTTTCAGGCTTGCAAAAATTGTGTCCTGAGTTGCATAATAGTGTCTCAATGTATAGGAAAAGGTTTTGAGAGCTTGGGTGATCAGAAGTACAAGTTCACATGTTAGGGCTTTTTGGCTTGTTTTTGAAGCAAGCTTGACAAGCATTGTTCCAAGGCAAGGTACAAGGCTATCTAAAGTGGTTAGGCACTTTAAACATGCTCATCTGATTGTGTATAGGATGCTTGTGCAGAAAGAACAAATGCAAAGCTCAAGAGAAGTTGACTTTGTGATTAAAGCCACTTTACTAGAATGTCAATGTTACTTTGTGCCATTAATGGAAATGCAACTTGGATAAAGCTTGAATCAAGTGGATAATAGATCAAAAGCAAGTGTAATCTTATGATTATGGATAGATATTGAGGTTTAGAGCCCTGGAAAACAAGATTGTGCAACATATGTTTGAAATTGAATTCTTGTTCATCACAAAATGCCTTGTAATTCAAGTGACAAAACCCTAACTTCATCTCTTCGATTATCCCTCCTCAAGAATGATCTTAAGGAGTTCTTGGACATTTTGGAAATCTTGCAATATGCTCTACAACCCATCTTTGAATTAATTTTAAATATTCCCCTTGGAACTATATGAAAAAGTTCCATGAAGTTAGGTCAAAATCCTGACCAAATTAGGGCAAAATTTCACTAAGTGTTTTGTTTCATGACCACATGTTCTTAAAATTATAACTTGAGATCCAAGCACTTTTGGAAGGAGTTGTGTAAATAAAATTTGTAGATTTCATGGAGATATACAACTCACATGTTGGAAGTTTCTCCTGAATCATCTTGCATCATGGTGAAAATTTGGCTCAAAGTTATGAAAAATTATGAAATTTCCAACACTTAGAAAATTTCTAAGTTTAGAAATTTTGACTTTTCAAAATGAAATCTTGACTTTTTGATTTCTTGATGAATAAGTTTCATATTTTGACATGTTTGGATGAATTGTGATCCTTGGTACTTGAATTTGACCAAAAAGTCAAAGTTTGACTTTTCAGTATACAATTGACTTTTGATTAGTTGACTGCAAAATTCATTTGTCAATCCAATGGACTTGCAATGTTTTGAATCATGTCATTAGGTCAAAATGAAGCAATTGGACTCTTGAGATCATGTCTTAAACCAATTGACCCTTTGCTAGGTCAAAAATCAGAAATTGCCCTTTTCCAATCAAAACCCTAATTTTGACCATTTTGCCCTTTTGGGGATTTGATCAAATTTCTTGAGGAATTGTGATCCAAATTTGATCAAATAATACATATGAGTCTAAAATGTTGATGTGGATAAAAAATTATGAATTTTGACTGTAAATTGGCCATAGTTGACTTTTTCCCCAATACAGCTGATTTTTAGGTCAACTGCTCAATTGACTGAGGAAAAGTGTGATCTAAAGCTTGAAACTTGACATGAGTGATCTTGAGGGTCCATAATGATACATTAAAGTCATATGGGGCATTGGAAGTTCAAATATACTTGTGCAATCTCAAACCCTAATTTTGGTCATTAGTGCATAAGGAGGTGTCTTGAGCTGATCAAACCCTAATGCAGTCTTGAGTCAAGGAGATCTTGTGAGCAAATTCTTGATAAGTGAGAGGGAAAATTTTGGGGTGCAACATCTTCCCCTATTCAATCTTCTTAAGCATGAAGAGTTAGATTGGCATGCTTTGCCATTCGTGACTCGAAGGTGGAAGACGATTGGACATTAGAGTGCCCAGAAATTTGCACTCGACGATGTGATGGTAGAGGGAATGGGCTTAAAGATGCCATTTGGAGAGGTAATAGAAAGTTTTTTGGAGATGGTCTTGCAGATGCCATCCAAGAGTGATTGTTGAATTGTAATTTGTAAGCTGAAAGAATGAGTATCAGAATGGTGCCCGTGTCTGGAACGTAACTGAACTGTATCTAGAAGCTAGTTTTGAATGAGTATCAGAATGGCGTCCGTGTCAGGAGCGTATCTGTACTGTATCTGGAAGTTGAAATCTGAATGAGTATTAGAATGGCATCCGTGTCTAGAGCGTATCTGAACAATATTTGAGAAGTTGAGATCTGAATGAGTATCAGGATGGCATCCGCGTCTGGAGCGTATCTGAACTGTATCAAAGTTGAAATCTGAATGAGTATCAGAATGGAATCCGTGTCTTGGAGCGTATCTATACTGTATCTGACTATTTCTGAGAGTTGAATGAACTTCAGGATGGCATCCGTGTCTGGAGCGTATCTGAACTGTATCAAAAACTTTGAACAATATCAATGGTAGCTGTTAACCTTATCCTGAAAAGGATAAAATGTTAGCAAAAATGCAAAGTCATTTTGTATGAAATGCATGGTATAATGCATTTGTGTTATCAATGTTTATGATATATGGATGCAATGTATGCGTATGCAAGCTAATCTACCACATTGTTATTGGATTAGGGAAAATAAATCCCTGGCTACTACTAAGGATATGGAGTATAAGTCTTCATGTTGTGAAGTCTAAGTGTTGATGAATTTCAGCTTGGAGAAATAAACTCTGTTGTAAGGGAGATGCCATGTACTTCTTGTAAAATCCTATTTGGGAATCCTGAGAAATTTGACGATTTCTACTGGGGATTGATAACTGGAAGCTCTGTTCCACTGGGGATTAAACTGCACACTGCGGGGGATTATGGAAATAGCATAGAGAGATATCCCTACCCCTTAAAGCCATCAGTGATTATCTTTCTATTTTGTTTATTTGTAAACAGTAATTATGTTCAAATGCATATGTTCAAAAATGAATCATTGGACGTTTTTTGTAAACAACAAAATAGAGTAAAGAAAAACAGATAGTTTTTCACTTTCAAAGGGATATCTTTGTATTGACTTTGAGTAAGTATTTTTGTACAACGAGACAAACATTCTAATAAGAGAATGCCGTCGTAAAAAATGAAAATTTTGATACAACGAAAAGATAGCTATGTGTAATAATCCCATGGGGTTCCCATTCTGCTATAGCCATCGTATCTCTGAGCATCTTGTCTATTTGTTGCCTTGTCCGAAGTTGATTGAAATGATCAGAACTCTCGAGTTTGAAGGTTGTCCGTAAGGTGATCCAACGGGACATAGTCATACACTTTAATTCCCTAACTTTTGCTTGGACCGCCCTTTCGGGTTTTCAATCCACCGAGAAACTCTTTTTTGCCCAAGTCTCCCTTTCAGGTTTTCAACTTGCCGGGTGTACAGATTTTTTTTTATTTATCCCTAATTTTTGCCCGAACCTTTTTGGTTCTCCGGGATGCCCTTGTTTTGCCTAGGTATGTAAACCTAGTGGGTCTCTTATGCGCAATATCTTTTGACTATGCCCATGTTCGCAGGGTGTGGCAGGTCGTCAGCATCCATGGTGGTCAAGATCATTGCTCCACTAGAGAAAATATTTTTGATCAAAAATGGTCCTTCGTATGTAGGAGTCCATTTTCCCCTGGGATCAACTTGCAGCGGTATGATACGTTTGATCACTAGATCCCCAACTTGATACACTTGGCGTATGACCTTTTTGTTGAAAGCCTTTATCATCCGTTTTTGATACATTTGGCCATGGAAAACAACAATAAGACTTTTCTCATCAATCAAGTTTAGTTGATCAAGTCGAGTCTGGACCCAATCGTCTTTATTCAGCCCTGCATCCTTCATAATTATCAGAGAGGGGATCTGGACCTCAATAGGCAAAGACAACTTCCATGCCATATACCAGAGAATAGGGTGTTTCCTCGGTTGATGTGCAAGCTGTAGTACAATACATGTGGAGAGCGAATGGTAGCATCTCATGCCAGTCTTTGTATGTGACTGTCATTTTCTGTATGATCTTTTTAATGTTCTTATTCGCGGCTTCGACAACACCATTCATCTTTGGCCGATAAGGGGAAGAATTGTAATGTTGAATCTTGAATTGCTTGCACAAGGCGGTGATCATAGTATTGTTCAAGTTTGTACCATTGTCTGTAATGATCCTCTTCGGGATACTGTATTGATAGATGAGGTTCTGCTTAATGAACCGGGTGACAACATTTTTGGTAACAGAAGTGAAAGAAGCTGTCTCTACCCACTTTGTAAAATAATCAATGGCCACTAGGATGAAGCGGTGTCCATTGGAGGTTGTTGGCTTGATTTCCCCAATCATATCAATCTCCCACAAAGCAAAGGGATAAGGAGCCGTCAAGACACTCAGAGGAACCGGAGGTACGTTCACCTTGTCAGCATAAATCTGACACTCGTGGCAGGTTCGAGAGTGTTGATAGCAATCAGCTTCCATGGTAGACCAGTAATAGCCTGCCTGTAGGATCTTCTTTTCCACCGTATGCCCACTGGAATAGGTTCCAAAAGTGCCTTCATGTAACTCATCCATGATTCTTTCAGCTTCAACCTTGTCTACGCACCGAAGTAACACAGAGTCATGGTCGCGTTTGTAAAGGATGCCATTACTAAGGAAGAATTTAGCGGAGAATCTCCTTAAGAAATTATTATCGTTTACTGAAGCTCCTTCTGGATATTCTTGAACCTCGAGATACCTCTTGACTTCGTGAAACCAAGGCTGGTCCGCTACTTCTTCATTATTAATCTTGTGACAGTGTGCTGGTTCATCCCTTTGTTCAATGGTGATCTGGGGAGCCTCATTTTCCCATTTAATTTTAAACATAGATGACATTATGGTTAGTGTGTCTGCTAGCTTATTTTCTTCTCGCGGGAAATGCTCGAAGGTAATATTCTCAAAATGTGGGAGAAATGTCAAAACATGTTCTTTGTAAGGGATAAGATTAGGGTGTTTGGTGTCCCATTCCCCTTTGATCTGGCTGATAACCAAAGCTGAATCTCCGAATACATTCAACGATTTGATCCCCAAGTCTATGGCAGCTTTGAGACCAAAGATGCACGGTTCATATTCCGCCATGTTATTTGTACAATTGAAGTAGAGTCTTGCCATAAAGGGAGTATGACACCCTTCAGGAGATATGAGTACAACACCAATACCATTTCCGAGTGCGTTAGATTCCCCACCAAAAACCAGGGTCCATCGGGATCCTTGTTCAGGTCTGTCATATGGCCTGAATTCTTCAAAGTTGTTTACCATCATGATGTCTTCATCTGGGAATTCGAACTTCATGGACTGGTAGTCTTCCACAGCTTGGTGAGAAAGGTGATCAGCTAGTATACTGCCCTTTATTGCTTTTTGGGTAGTATACTGTATGTCATATTCTGTCAGGATCATCTGCCATCTCGCTATTCTCCCAGAGAGAGCAGGTTTCTCGAAGATGTATTTTATTGAATCCATTTTAGATATCAACAAGGTAGTATGGGTCAGCATATACGGTCTTAGCCGGCGAGAAGCCCATTCCAGAGCGCAACAAGTTTTCTCGAGCAGTGAATATCTTGTTTCACAGTCGGTAAACGTTTTGCTCAGGTAATAAATAGCGTGCTCTTTTCGGCCAGACTCGTCATGCTGCCCCAACACACACCCCATTGAATTTTCCAAAACAGTCAGATACATGATCAATGGTCTTCCCTCGACTGGTGGCATTAAAACAGGAGGCTCTTGCAGGTACTCTTTGATTTTGTCGAAAGCAATTTGGAACTCATCATTCCATTTGACTACCTTATCTTTCTTCAGTAGTTTGAAGATTGGTTCACAGGTAGCTGTCAGGTGAGAAATGAATTTGGCGATGTAGTTCAAGCGTCCCAAGAATCCTCTGACTTCCTTCTCAGTACGAGGAGCAGGTATCTCTTGTATAGCTTTCACCTTGGCAGGATCTACTTCAATACCCTTATTGCCGACGACAAAGCCTAAGAGCTTACCAGACCTTACTCCAAACATGCATTTATTTGGGTTCAACTTCAGCTTTTACTTCTTTAGTCTCTCGAACAGTTTATGTAAATGATTAAGATGCTCTTCTTCTGTTTGAGATCTAGCTATCATGTCGTCCATATAGACTTCTATTTCGTGATGTATCATGTCGTGAAATAGAGCTACCATGGCACGCTGATAGGTTGCCCCAACATTCTTCAGTCCGAACGGCATCACTTTGTAGAAAAATGTGCCCCATTGTGTGACAAAGGTTGTCTTCTCCATGTCCTCAGGCACCATTTTGATTTGGTTGTAGCCTGAGAAACCGTCCATGAAGGAAAACACTTTGTGCTGTGCCGTATTGTCAACTAGGATGTCAATGTGGGGAAGTGGGAAATCATCCTTAGGGCTTGCCCTATTCAAATCTCTGTAGTCCACGCACATTCGTACCTTGCCGTCTTTTTTGGGCATGGGAGCGACATTGGCAAACCATTGAGGATAGGAGGTGACGGCCAAGAATCCAACATTGAATTGTTTCATGACTCCTGCTTTAATCTTTTTTGACATATCTGGTCGTATTCGACAGACCTTTTGTTTTACCGGTGGGCAATCCTTTTTTTAGGCAGACGATGTACCACAATATCTGCATCAAGTCCTGGCATGTCTTCATAAGACCAGGAAAAGACCTCAACATATTCGTGTAGCAATTAAATCAGACGCTCCTTGACATTGGGTTCCAGATTGGCACTCACCTCGACCTCTCTTTTTTCTTCCTCGGTACCTAGGTTGATTGTATCCACGGGCTCCTCATGAGGCTGAATGGTTTTCTCTTCTTGTAGTAGTAATCTGGCAAGTTCCCCTGGTACTTCACAATCTTCCTCACCTTCGTCTTCGGCTTGGTAGATTAGATTTTCAGAGTCGCATAAGGCCATAACAGAATTGTTACCCATGGGATCCCGAATGGATGTAGACCTGCATTGTGAGTGTGAGTGTGTGTAAGGGTATAACTATCTTTGAAAGAAATGAAAAATGTAAAAGAGAAAAACAATGAGCACAAATTTTGTATGCAAAACGTCCATGATTCATTGATGTCATCTGGAAATGAGATAATAACCCTTACAAATGGACCATTATGCCTCGAGTAAGACACAAGGTTTTAAGAGTTTGAATTGTTTTAACATTACAGATCCAACAAAATGTAAAGACAAATTATTGTGAGATAAAAGTGATCGGGACAAAATCTCTAGCCTCCCAATTGCTGAGCCCTCCACTGACAGTTGGGAAGATACAATCCTCCAAGTTGTAGCCATCTTCATCATCCTCTACCGCGTTGACCTCACGGTTGCTGATCTTTAAGGGTGGTCCTCCAGCACAAGCGCGACGTATAATCTTCTGAGCATATGAAGTGAAACCCAGGCCAAACTTGTCAGACTTGTATGGGATATCCGGGAGTTGTCCCCAAATAGTGCACCCACCTTCTTCTATCACTGCTTTTGCATCCTTCAAAGATGACATCCTTAGTGGAGGCCTTGTGATCTTGGGAACTTGAGATACAGCCTTGGTTACTACCACATCTGGCGAGACTTCTTCAAAGTGCTGGAATGGAGTTTCAATAAATTCACCATCTAATTCTACATATCTGAAGGAATTGAGATGGCTGATCATATACTTCTCTTCTCCATGAACGGTGATAATCTTCCCTTGAATCGGATACTTCTGCATTTGGTGCAACATAGAAGTGACAGCGCCAGCATTGTGAATCCACGGTCTGCCTAGCAAGCAGGAATATGAAGGGCGGATATCCATTACATAAAAAGTTGAATCAAATGTTTGGGTTCCAACCTTTATGGGGATATCCACTTCCCCAAGCACCATTCTTTTCGAGCCGTCAAAAGCCCTCACTACTATGTTGCTTGGATTCAATGTTAATCCCTCACAGTCAAGCCTATCAAGAGCCTTTTTAGGCAATACATTCACAGACGATCCGGTGTCCACAAAAATATGAGCCAAGGTTGTGCCCCTACATTCAACTGAGACATGTAATGCCTCATTATGTTTCCTTCCTCTTGGTGTTAAATCAGCATCTGAAAAACCTAGACCATTATCTGCAGTTAAGCTGGCCACGCAGTCTTGGAACTGGTCGGCAGATGTCTCTTGGGGTACATGAGCAGTCTTTAGGAATTTTACCAAGGCCTTTGCATGCGCCTCAGAACATAGTAGTAAAGCTAGCATGGAAATTTTGGATGGAGTTTGCTCTAGTTGTTCAACTACATCGTAGTCGCTTCTTTGTATGATATTTAGAATTTCCTCCATCTCTTTTCGAGAGGTCTTAGGGATAACCAATGATTGCGTCTTCGTCCGAACAGGCTCAATGAGAATACTTTTACCTCAAGTCTCGGTTGACTCGGTAGCAGGAATGTCAGTAAGAGTGATAGCAGGTATTGTAACAACTTTTTCAGTTGGAGCATTGGTGGAGATGATTATGGGACTGGGAATAGCCTTCGGAGGAGCAAAAATAACATGAATGATTACGAGTCCAGAAACTGCTTTTGGGGGAGCAATTTCTGGAGAGAATATCCTTCCACTTCGGGTAATCTTGCTAGTCCCGACAATGTTACTGATATCAGAGTTATCTTTCTCGGAACTTAAATCTTCGGAAGTTGGCCAATCTTGCTTGATATCGTGGTAGTAGACGTCCCCTCCATAATTCCATGGTATGGTTTTGTCTGACAAATACGGGATTGGTCCAGGCATTGTAACTATCAAAGGAGCTACTTTTGGAACTGATGTAATTATAACGGGTCTTTTGGTGGAAACCCTGGAATAATTGTCGGAAATGGTCCCGATGGAAACATCATTATAAGAAACAGGTGGAACAAAAGTCTTTTCGAACATAATCTCCTTCTTATATATTAGGCACTGAACGCCTGCTTTCAACAAAGTACAGTTGGTTGGTGAGGACAAACAGAAATGACAGCTTTCTTCACAGCCCGGGAAAACACTAGCATTCAATAAGTTCTTTTTGATAGTCAGGAGTGGGGTCATAAGTTCATCAACTGAAGTAACAAACATATCTTCTTCAATGGCATTGGCATTATGGCCATGTTCGGGCATAGGGGCAGAAATGACATTGGGCTTTTCTGGTGCATCGAATTCAATCTCTTTGGCTTCAAGGAGGTCTTGTACTTTGTTCTTTAGAGCCCAACAATTATTAGTGTCATGGCCAGGACTCTTAGAGTGGTATGTACAGTGGGCATTGGGATGATAGTGAGGAGATGTTGTGTTAGGGTTCTTTGGAGCTTCTTTCAAAGTCACTAGGTTGGATCTTAACAGATGTTGTAATACTTGAGATATGGTCATGTTAATTCTGGTGAATTGTTTGGCTGGTATTTCCATTCTTGGTTGGTTGT
This sequence comes from Vicia faba, assembly GCA_948472305.1. Lineage (NCBI taxonomy): Eukaryota > Viridiplantae > Streptophyta > Magnoliopsida > Fabales > Fabaceae > Vicia > Vicia faba. The sequence goes on along the minus strand of OX451736.1, from coordinate 922,577,842 downwards.
TTCTTTGCTGATCAGGCATATGTTTAGGAATTATAACAGCCCCCATCATTGGACGGCATTCGGCCCTATCTTGATTTCTACGAGGATAAACAACAACCACTTCTTTCTTTCCGATAAATGGCTTCCTTACAGCAGCAGAGGATGCATCTTTTTAAATGTTTCCACTTTTTATCCTGACTTCTACCCTTTCTCTGGTCAATATTAGTTCAGTAAAACCCGACGATGAACTCCCAATTAGGTGATTGAAGAAGGGACCAGACAAGGTGCCCAAAAACATGTCTACTAATTCTCTTTCAGATAGAGGAGGTTAAACTCTTCTGGCCAAATCTCTCCATTTTTGCGCATAGTCCTTGAAGCCTTCATTTGAAACAATTGCCATTCTTTGGAGTTGAGTACGGGTAGGCGCAAGATCAGCATTGCATATGTATTGTTTGTAAAAGGCTGCAGCAAGATCTTCCCAGTTATGAACATTGGCTCTTTCAAACTGATAAAGCCAATCAAGTTGAGTTCCAGACAGACTGTCTTGGAAGAAGTGTACCCATAAATCTTTGTCAGCGGTATGGGGCTGGATCTTCCTTACCTAGGACCGGAGATGCATTTTGGGGCATGAGACTCCGTCATATTTTGCGAACACAGGTGCTTTAAGTTTTGGAGGAATGACAATTCTTGATACCAGTCCCAACTCCTCAAAGTCCAATCCAGGCACTTTTTGGATTTCCATTGCACTCAACCGTTCTTCTAGATGCTTATACTTGTCATCGGCTGGAGGGTATTATTCTTCAAAATAGTCTTCTTCTTCCTCTTCCTCTTCTGAATCAGACTGAACAACTGTTTCCTTACCCTTCCCATCTTGGTTGTCTTTCTCACTTGTCTGCCCTTGGAATCTTCTTCCCATGTTCAGAATTTCGGTTATCTTCTTCGTCTTCTTTTTCTTCTCCTTCAACTCTTCTTGTCCTTTGGCCAGAGTTAAGAACAATTGTTGAAACTGTGTATTCTGAGCTTGGAGGTCCTTCACCGTTTGCTCGAGATCCATATTACTGAAATAAACAGTAGAGAGATGATAAGACTGGTTGCAAGAAACCTGTTTATGTTATGATGAATGATAAATGCGTATGCAATGATTTCAAGGATTTTAAAATTCAAATTTGTTTTAGACAAAAAGGAAACACACATTATATTAATAATTTAAAGTTTTGAGTACATCAATTCCTTCTTGGGCAAAACAAATACAAGAAACTCTAAGATAGAAAGGTAGTACGCATCCTCTTTGGTGCAATGTAGGCATTCAGAGTCTGCTCCTTATGAAGTAGCCTAGTGAGTTCCAAAACCTTCTTCTTGCTTGTGTAGAATTGGTCTTCAAAATTATCTCGCCCCCCCTTGAGTTGTATCCAATCTTTTTGCAATTATTCAAGAGAGGTGGGCATGTCAGGATGTAGGATAGTGTATGGAATATCTCCTTCCATGACAGGCTCAATGATTACTGGGAGAATGGAGGGGTAAGGCATCATAAGACTCTGAGCACAAGTTCATACTCATTTGAGGTAAGGTTCAAAATGGATGGAATTCTTATGCACCAAAGTCTTGCTATCTACCTTGTTCAACATCCTCCAAGCTTGGATAAATCTCTGGCGAAGACCTTGATCGTCGTTGTCGTAGTCAAATACCAAACCTTGAATTATCATCTTGTACTGGCCATCCCTTCGGGCATAACCAAACAGTCTTAAAGCTAAGCAGGGGTTGTAGGTGATACCTCCCCTAATGGAAAGTAAAGGGACATTAGGAAATTCCCCACAACGGTCGATAATAGTAACATTCTCTATGGATCGGGAGCACCAATGAATGTATGAATGTTTGAGTGTCATCAACCTTTGTGACCACCTTGAACCTTGCCTATTCTTTAGTACAGATTGGGGAAGATGCGAAATAAAACATCTTTCCAAGAGAGGAGTGCAACACATGAGGACACCTCTTTTCCTCATTATGCGAGTGTGAAAAGAGTGTAGGATATCCCCTAGCAATGTAGGCACCGAGTTGTGGGATATGAAGATTTTGACTGCGTTCACATCTATGAGTTGGTCAGAATTTGGAAACAAAACCATCCCATAGATGAGGAGAGCCACAATTTACTCAAAGGCTTGCAGGTCCAAAGAATTCCAACAGTTTTGGGCTTTCTCAAACAAGAACTTTGCTAGGAAACCTTTGACACCACTCCTTGTTTCCCAATGAGCTGTGACATCAGATGAGTGCAAGTATAGAGCTTGAGCAATCTCTTCCGGCTTTGGGTCTCTTTCCGTATCATTGAAAGGTAGTTGATTGAGAATGGGAATTCTCAAAAGTCGGGAGAATTCTTCCAAAGTAGGCACAAGTTGATAGTCAGGAAATATGAAGCAATGGTGTAAAGGATCAAAGAACTGAAAGTGCACCTTCATCATGTCCTCATCTGTGTTGGAGGTGACCAAGTTGAGTAGGCGACCATGTCTCTCGGTGAATGGAGAGTTTTAAGGAATCCTTGAAGCTAGCTCCTTAAGTTGTGGAGGGATCCTTACAAGGTTGACTTGAATAGTTTTCCTACAAAGAGAATCCATATCCTACAAAACAAGAACAAAGATGAATCCAAAAATCCTTGAAATGGTTAGTGAATGTGTATGATGTTATGATGTCCATGATGTTATGTACAAGTATGTATATACAAATAAAGAAAACAAGTCCTTAGGTTTAGGCTTGCATGGAGTCTTATAGGTAAGTACCCTCTTGAAGTTTAGTTGGCTCAACCTGTCCTAGTAATAGTAACCGGGTTCTAAGGAGCTCAATATCACTAGTTTGTTTCCTTGGTCATTGTTTCAGCACAAGCCTCTTTAATGGCGATCGAAATATCCCAAGAAACCAAACCTCAATGAGTTTAGTATCGAGTATCTACCAACTTTGGACTGCACCAAAGCCAGTCATCTCACTACATCCTAAAGGCCAAGTTGGTTAAGTAAAGGTTCTAAAAGTTCATTAGTGTTTTATGACATCACTTAGCGGCCCCGTATTCTCTTTGATTAACTCAAAGGCTACCGGTACCCACAAATATGTCGCAATAACGTAGCTATTTCTTAGACCATGTCGGTATACCCCACACAGTTTCCACAATGTATTGCTTTTTACCTATAAGGTATCCCAAATCCGGGTAGAGGATTCAAACCCAAACAAAGAACCATAATGTAAAGTATACAAGTCAGATAATGAAAGCAAATAAATGTGATCTAGCCCTAAGGTAACCCCACTTTTAGAATTTTCCCCAGCAGAGTCGCCAGTTCTGTGATACGGTGGGAGAACTGACTTGAATGTTTTGCGTTTGATCGCAAATGTTGCGGTTAGCAAGAGTCGCCACCGAATTTTATTTTATCCAATAGGAAAGGTGAAAAAGCACAAGAAAGACCTTTGAGATTATTTCTTGAGTTCGGGGGGTAGATTATGAAAAGGGAAGGTATTAGAACCATTTTCATCCATGGTTTTCCATGGGCTCTTAGTTACTTGCTAGATCACTTGCTTTTGTTTGAAATAGTGTTTTGTGTGGTTTTTGAAAGTATTTTGTAAAGAGGCCATTGTTTAGGCAATCTTTGTAATGATTCTCGTTCGTAAGAATGTATACAAAGATGTTGATCTTTTGAAAATGCTTTCAAGTTTTGTAAGATGTTTTGAAAGTGTAGGTGTTTGTTTTTTAAAATAGCAAGGATGTTTGTTTTGAAGTGGAGCAAGTAATTTGGAGCAATCTACCTACTCAAATGTCTTTCTTGTTCATTTTATTTTCCTTTGACATTGTTGTCTTACCATTGATTTGGTAAATAACCATATCTTTGGATATAAACGGGACGGGTGTGGGTCATCGTATAACCATGATTAGCAATGTTGCAAGGTATCTTAGCATTCTTTTGGAGGGACTAAGATCATTTGTAAGGCAACTTAGATAGCGTCATCGAGGGACTATGATCTTGTATTTGCTTGTTTTTTCCAAGATACCTTACATGCGTAATATGGCCATTTTGTATAAGGCAACCAAGTGGAATAACCCTAGGGGTGCTTGTGTGCAAGTGTATTATTTTCATGCTTGTTTTTGTCTTGAATTAGGGTTTTCTAAATATTGGTTTTAGTCTTTCCATACAAATCCTAATTACTAGCATGTTATATAAAAGCGGTAAATTGCGAAATTTAAAGTTACTACGCTATTACAACATTTGTGGGGAGGGGGTGTACAAATTCATGAATGGGGATTGCAAGAATTTAAACCTAATTAGTCTATTACAACCATATTGAATTGGTATGAATATACAAAGAATTAAAATAAATACAAAGTAAAAAAATGAATAAATTTACAAGGATGCAAAAATGTAAAGAAAATGAATTTTGTTTGGTTCTCATGAAAAAAATATTTTTGTCTTAACCTAATTAAATAAAGAGAATAGTTAATTAAGTTTGAATTTATTAAGAAAAGATTTTAAATGAAAACCCTAATTCTATTAATCAAAAGAAAATAAGTTTAAGAAAAGTATTTTTTGGTTTTTTTTATCTTGAAAATATTTATAGTATTATACATTTTTTTAGTCTTTTTTATATTAAAATAATGTATTTTGAATGGTGTGAAAAAATAAATAAATAAATAAAATAATATTAATTAAGTTTATAAGATTTACTTAGTAAAATAAATAAAATATAATAAATAAAAATATTTTTTGTGAAAAAATAGAATAAAATAAGTCAATATAAATATATCATTTTTTGTATTTTATGATTTTTTTAGTATTTAGAAAATATATTTAAGAAAAGAAAAAAATGAAAAAAATGAAAAAATAAAATAATTTGGGCCAGGGGGTGCCAAGAGTCAATGCAGAGGTCAGCTAGCAAACATAAAAAAATAAGCCAGACCCAAAGGACCCAGCACCTGCCAAACAAAAAAAGTCAGAATTGTAAAAATATGAAAACATTTTAAAGGGTACCACTGGGGCTTGAACCCAGGTCCCATAGGTTACAGGCGCGCGCTTCTACCACTGGGGTGGCTATACATCTGTTAATAAAAATGAAACAATAAATATGTAAGGCAAAACGTGTTCTGAAGACTTCATCTTTAACCTCCATCCAGACCAACTGTAACTTGCTTATTTCTCATCAAAAATGAAAACTGTAAACATGAAACTTGTAGCAAATTTTCTCACGATTCCAGAAATGTAATGTATTAAAACTATAGATTAAAGATAAGCAAGAATTTTAATGGTCCTAATCTGAACCCTAAAAATTTCAGAAATTTCAGTTTTAAAATTCTCTAAGCTCAAGCAAAATTAATGGAAACTAAGGACATGGTTAGCTTCAGGGCAATGATATCTACATGTTTTATTCATAAATAAACTATTGATGATGCCTGTATGAAGAGTTCCAAGTTGAGAAAACTTACCTCAAAACTGGAAATCATGTTTGGAGTTTGAGCTTGTTTCAAGTGATGGTGATGATCAGGTTAGCTTCATTGAGGTCCTAGGAAGCTAATGCAATGGTTTGCTTGAGTTAAGAATGGCTAAAATGACTTGGAGAAGTCCAACTGTAATGCTCTGTTTTTGGCTATGGAAGTTGAGGAAGATTATGTTACAGTCGTGTAATAGGGACAGGGACAAGTTATATTTGATGTATAGGAGCTTTAGGAGCTTTAGGAACTAAAAGGCCAAAGAACGCACGAGGGAAATGGAAGATACAAGTTCAAGGTCAGAACCTGCACAAAAATGGAGTTTGTGTGCAATTTTTGGCTAGAGGGAATTTGAGAGAGTTTCAGGCTTGCAAAAATCGTGTCCTAAGTTACATAATAGTGTATCAATGTATAGGAAAAGGTTTTGAGAGCTTGGGTGATCAGAAGTACAAGTTCACATGTTATGCCTTTTTGGCTTGTTTTTGAAGCAAGCTTGACAAGCATTGTTCCAAGGAAAGGTACAAGGCTATCTAAAGTGGTTAGGCACTTTAAACATGCTCATCTGATTGTGTATAGGATGCTTGTGCAGAAAGAACAAATGCAAAGCTCAAGAGAAGTTGACTTTGTGATTAAAACCACTTTACTAGAATGACAATGTTACTTTGTGCCATTAATGGAAATGCAACTTGGATAAAGATTGAATCAAGTGGATAATAGCTCAAAAGCAATTGTAATATTCTGATTATGGAGAGATCTTCAGGTTTAGATGCCTGCAAAACAAGATTGTGCATCATAGGTTTGAAATTGAATTCTTGTTCATCACAAAATGCCTTGTAATTCAAGTGACAAAACCCTAACTTCATCTCTTCGATTATCCCTCCTCAAGAATGATCTCAAGGAGTTCTTGGACATTTTGGAAAGAATGCAATGTACTCTACAACCCATATTTGAATTGCTTTTGAAGATTCCGCTTGGAACTATACGAAAAAGTTCCATGAAGTTAGATCAAAATCCTGACTAAATTAGGGCAAAATTTCTCTAAGTGTTTAGTTTCATGACCACATGTTCATAAAATTATAACTTGAGATCCAAGCATTTTTGGATGGAGTTGTGTAAAGAAAAGTTGTAGAATTCATGGAGATCTACAACTTTCATGTTGGAAGTTTCTCTTGAATCATCTTGCATCATGGTGCAAATTTGGCTCAAAGTTATGAAAAAATATGAAATTTCCAACACTTGAAAAATTTCTAAGTTTAGAAATTTTGACTTTTCAAAATGAAATCTTGACTTTTTGATTTCTTGATGAATAAGTTTCATATTTTGACATGTTTGGATGAATTGTGATCCTTGGTACCTGAATTTGACCAAAAAGTCAAAATTTGACTTTTCAGTATACAATTGACTTTTGATCAATTGACTGCAAAATTCATCTGTCAATCCAATGGACTTGTAATGTTTTGAATCATGTCATTATGTAAAAATGATGCAATTGGACTCTTGAGATCATGCCTTAAACCAATTGACCATTTTCTAGGTCAAAAATCAGAAATTGCCCTTTTCCAGTCAAAACCGTAATTTTGACCATTTTGCCCTTTTAGGGATTTGATCAAATTTCTTGAGGAATTGTGATCCAAATTTGATCAAATGATACATATAAAATGTTGATGTGGATTAAAAATTATGAATTTTGACTGTAAATTGGCCATAGTTGACTTTTTCCCCAATACAGCTGATTTTTAGGTCAACTGCTCAATTGACTGAGTAAAAGTGTGATCCAAAGCTTGAAACTTGACATGAGTGATATTGAGGGTCCATAATGATCCATTAAAGTCACATGGGGCATTGGAAGTTCAAATATCCTTGTGTAATCTCAAACCCTAATTTTGGTCATCAGTGCATAAGGAGGTGTCTTGAGCTGATCAAACCCTAATGCAGTCTTAAGTCAAGGAGATCTTGTGAGCAAATTCTTGATAAGTGAGAGGGAAAATTTTGGGGTACAACAACGTCCATATATCATAAACATCGATAACACGAATGCATATATCACAATCTCATTTTACCTTGCATTTCATACATCATGACATTGCATACAACTAATGTTTTTTACCCTTTTCAGGATAAGATTAATCAATAGCTACCATTAACAATGTTCAAAGGCCTTCAGATACAGTTCAGATATGCTCCAGACACAGATGCCATCCTGATACTCATTCAGATTCAGCTTTCAGATACAATTCAGATGCGCTCCAGACATGGATGCCATCCTGATACTCATTCAGATTTAGCTTTCAGATACAGTTCAGATACGCTCTAGACACGGATGCCATCTTGATACTCATTCAGATTCAGCTTTCAGATACAGTTCAGATACGCTCCAGACACAAATTCCATCCTAATAGTCATTCAAATTTAGCTTTCAGATACAATTCAGATACGCTCCAGACACGGATGCCATCCTGATACTCATCCAGATTCAGCTTTCAGATACAATTCAGATACGCTCCAGACACGGATGCCATCCTGATGCTCATTCAGATTCAACTTTCAGATACAGTTCAGATACACTCCAGATACGGATTCCATCCTGATACTCATTCAGATTTTAGTTTTCAGATACAGTTCAGATACGCTCCAGACACGGACGCCATTCTGATACTCATTCATTTTCAACTTACAGATACGGTTCATCAATCATTTCTGGATGGCATCTACAAGCCCATATCCAACAACTTTCCATCATCTCTCCAAATGGAATCTTTAAGCCCATTTCCTCTACCATCACATCATCGAGTATAAATTTCTGTGCACTCTAATGTCCAATCATCTTCCACCTTTGAGTCGCGAATGGAAAAACTCGCCAATCTAACTCTTCAGGCTTAAGAAGATTGAATAGGGGCAGCTGTTGTACCCCAAAATTTGCCTTCTCACTTATCAAGAATTTTCTCACAAGATCTCATTGGGCTCAACACTGCACTAAGGTTGATCAGCTCAAGACACCTCCTTAAGCACTGATGACCAAAATTAGGGTTTGAGGTTGCACAAGGAGTTTTGAACTTCGAATTCCCCATATGACTTTCATGGATCATTATGGACCCCCAAGATTACTCATGTCAAGTTTCAAGCTTTGAATCACACTTTTGCTCAATCAATTGAGCAATTGACCTAAAAATCAGTTGTATTGGGAAAAAAGTTAACTATGGCCAATTTACAGTCAAACTTCATAAATTTTGATCCACATCACCATTTTAAACTCATATTTATAATTTGATCAAGTTTGGACTACAACTCCTCAAGAAATTTGATCAAATCTCCAAAAGGGCAAAATGGTCAAAATTAGGGTTTTGACTGGGAAAGGGCAATTTCTAGTTTTTTGACCTAGAAAATGATCAATTGGTTTAAGGCATGATTTCAAGAGTTCTATTGCATCATTTTAACCTAATGGCATGACCGAAAACATTGCTCAAGATCAATTGGATTGATAGTGAATTTTCAGTCAACTGATCAAAAGTCAACTATACACTGAAAAGTCAAACTTTGACTTTTTTTTTGTCAAAATTCAATCTCAAAGATCATAATTCATCAAAACATATCAAAATATGAAACTTATTCATCAAGAAATCAAAAAGTCAAGATTTCATTTTGAAAAGTTAAAGTTTTCTAACTTAGAAATTTTTCTAAGTGTTTAAACTTCATGTTTTTTCATAACTTTAAGTCAAAATTTCATCATGATGCAAGATGATTCAGGAGAAACTTACAACATGAGAGTTTTAGATATCCATGAAATCTACAACTTTTCTTCACACAACTTCTTCCAAAAGTGCTTGGATCTTAAGTTATAGTTTTAAGAACATGTGGTCATGAAACAAAACACTTAGTGAAATTTTGCCCTAATTTGGTCAGGATTTTAACCAAACTTCATGGAACTTTTTCATATAGTTCCAAGGGGAATATTCAAAATCAATTCAAATATGTTTTGTAGATAACATTTCAAGCTTTCCAAAATGTCCAAGAACTCCTTGAGATCATTTTTGAGTATGGAGAATCGAAGAGATGAAGTTAGGGTTTTATCACTTGAATTACAAGGCATTTTGTGATGAACAAAATTCAAATTCAAAGTTATGCTGCATAACCTCTACTTTGCAGGCCTCAAACTTGTTAGGCACTCCATAATTAATGGCTTACACAACTGTTAGAGGTCTCATTTCAAGCATTCAATGCAACGCCATGCTTTATGTCCATTTTGGGAAGAAAGTGTACATTGCCATTTTGATAAAGTGCTTTTTTACACAAAACTTGTTCTTGAGCCTTGCACTTGTTCTCTTATCATCATACAAATCCCATAATCCATAAGAAACTTGTTAAACACTTACAATCACTCAACCCATGCTTGTACCTCACCTTGAAACTTGTTTTCCCACTTTTCTTCAAAATCAAGTAACCTAGCAATTAGCTGAAAACTTGTACTTCTGATTGTCCAAACCATTCCAATCCTTTTGCTTATATATATATACAAACCATTTGCCACAAAACACACGAAGGCTTAACCCCTAAAAACACCAAGAGCTTATAATCACATTTCATACCTCCATTTTCACATAAACTGACCAAAAACTTGGAACTCATAACTCCCTTGTGCGTTTTCAAGCCTTTTGATTCCTAAAGCTTCTAAACATCATTTAAATTTGATCCCACACCCTGTTACAGAACTGTAACACCATTAACACCATCCTCCATTTTCAAAAATAGAGCTTTGCACTTGGACTTCTCCAGAACTCCTCAGGCACTCTCAACTCAAGCTAAGCATCCCTTTAGCTTCCTGGGGACTTGAGGAAGCTAACCCAATCATTGGAACTCCTTGAAAGCTGCTCAAAATTCAAACTCGATACCCTCTTGCAAGGTAACTTTTTCTAACTTTGGAACTTTTCATACAAGCATCATTAATTTTTTATTTGTGAATGAAACATATAGATATCATTGCCCTAAAGCTAACCATGTCCATAGTTTCCATTAATTTTGCCTGAGCTTAGAGAATTTTAAGATTGAATTTTCTGAGATTTTTAGGGTTCAGAATAGGGCCATTAAAATTCATGTTTATCTTTGAGTTATAGTTTTAATGCTTTACATTTCTGAAACCATGAGGAAATTTGCTACAAGTTTCATGTTTACAGTTTTCATTTTTGTTGAGATTTGAACAAGTTACAAAGGTTCTGGCTGGGCGTGAGGTTGAAGATGAAGTTGGCCTCAGGAACGTGTTTGCCTTATGTATTTATTGTTTGATTTATATAAACGGATGTATAGCTACCCCAGTGGTAGAAGCGCGCGCATGTAATCTGAGGGACCTGGGTTCGAGCCCCAGTGGTACCCTTTTGGTTTTTTTTCACATTTTTGCAATTCTCATATTTTCTTTTTGGCAGGCGCTGGGCCTCCCTTTGGGCCTTTTTGTTTTTTTTCTTATCTCTAACCCCCCTGTTTCATTTCATACCCCTGGCCCATTTTTTATTTTCTTTTCTTATTTTCATTTTATTTATTTTCTTAAATATTTTTCTAATATTAAAAAATCATAAAAAATATAAAAATAGTAGATTTATATTTTAACATAGTTTATTTATTTTTCTCACACAAAAATTATTTTATTAATCATACTTTATTCATTTTACTAATTATCTTGGTAAATTTAATTAAAAATAGGTTTTGGTTATTTTCTTTTACACCATTTAAATATATTATTTTAAAATATAAAAAGACCAAAAATATCTTATAATACAATAATTTATTTTCAAGACAAAAATACCAAAAAAATACTTTTCTTATAAACTCAATTTCTTTTTTTAATCAATTAATAGATTTAGTGTTTTATTTAAAATCTTTTCTTAGTAAATTTAGGTTTTATTTTTAATTAATTATTTTCTTCTAAGCTAATTAAGTTAAAATCAAAACTCCTTTTCTCATGTAAAATCAAACAAATATCCATTTTCTTCACATTTACATTCTTACATATTTATTCATCTTGTACATTATTTATTTCAATTCTTGTATAAATTCAATATGGTTGTAATAGATAATTTGGCTTTAAATTCTTGCAATCCCCATTTATACTTTGTACACCCCCTCCCACAAGTATTGTAATAGCATAGTAACTTTAAATTCCGTAATTTATCGCTTTATATATAACATGCTAGTAATTAGGGTTTGTATGGAAAGATTAAAACCAATACTTAGAAAACCCTAATTCAAGACAAAATCAAGCATGAAAACAATACACTTGCACACAAGCACCCCTAGGGTAAATCCACTTGGTTGCCTTTACAAAATGGCTATATTATGCATGTGAGGTATGTCAGCAAAAACAAAGCAAAAATACAAGATCATAGTCCCTCGATGACGCTATCTATGTTGCCTTTCAAATGATCTTAGTCCCTAAAAATAGAATGCTAAGATATCTTATAACATTTCTAATCATGGTTATACAATGACCTACGCCCGTCCCGTTTACATCCAAAGATAGGGTTACTTACCAAATCAATGGTAAGATAACAATGTCAAAGGAAAAAGGAAATGAATATGAAAGACTTTTGAGTAGGTAGAATGCTCCTAATTACTTGCTCCATTTTAAAACAAACATCCTTGCTATTTTCAAAATAAACACTTACACTTTTAAAACCTCTTATGAACTTGAAAACATTTTCAAAAGATCAAACATCTTTGTATACATTCTTACGAACGAGAATCATTACAAAGATTGCCTAAACAGTGGCTTCTTTACAAAATACTTTCAAAAACCATACAAAACACAATTTCAAACAAAAGAAAGTGATCTAGAAAGTAACTAAGAGCTAATGGAAAAGCATGGATGAAAATGGTGCTAATAACTTCCCTTTTCATAATCTACCCCCCGAACTCAAGAAATAATCTCAAAGGTCTTTCCTGTGCTTTTTCACCTTTTCTTTTGGATAAAAGAAAATTCGATGGTGACTCTTGCTAACCGCAACATTTGCAATCAAACGCAAAAACTTCAAGTCAGTTCTCCCACCGTATCACAGTGCCAAAAATGCCTTGATGTAGATCGGCCATGATCTTTTCTGCCTTAGCCTTGTCTATGCAATGAAGCAAAACAGAGTCGTGGTTGCGCTTGTAGAGAATACCATTACCGAGGAAGAACTTAGCAGAGAATCTCCTCAAGAAATTCTTATCATTGACTGAAGCTCCTTCTGGATACTCTTGGGCTTTGAGATACCTCTTAACTTCATGGAACCAAGGCTTGTCCACTACTTCTTCAGCATCGATCTTGTGACAGTAAGCTGGTTCATCCATCCGTTCAATGGTGATCTTGGGAGCCTCGTTACCTCACTTGAGTTTAAATATGGATGACATAGTGGCTAGCGCGTCCGCTAGTTGATTTTCCTCTCGTGGAAAATGCTCAAAGGTAATTTCCTCGAAATGTGGGATTAATGTTAACACATGTTCTTTGTAGGGGTGAGATTAGGGTGCTTCGTGTCCCATTCTCCTTTGATCTGACTGATGACTAAGGATGAATCTCCAAATACACTTAAGGACTTGATTCCCAAATTTATGGCAACTTTGAGATCTAAAATACATGCTTCATATTCTGCCATGTTATTGGTACATTTGAAACAAATTCTTGCAGTGAAGGGAGTCTGACATCCTTCAGGGGATATGATTACAGCACCTATGCCATTGCCGAGTGCGTTGGAGGCTTTGTCAAAAACCAAGGTCCATCGGGATCCTTGTTCAGGTCCATCACATGGTCTGAGTTTTTCACAATTGTTTACCATCATGATGTCTTCATCTGGGAACTCGAATTTCATGGACTGATAGTCATCCACAGCTTGATGAGCAAGGTGATCGGCTAGCACACTGCCCTTTATTGCTTTTGGGGTAGTGTACTGAATATCATATTCAGTCATAATCATCTTCCTTCTTGCTATTCTCCCAGAGAGGGAAGGCTTCTCGAATATGTATTTAATTGGATCCATCTTGGATATCAATAAGGTAGTATGGGTCAGCATATACTGTCTTAGCCGACGAGCATCCCATGCCGGAGCGCAACAAGTTTTCTCGAGTAGTGAATATCTTGTTTCACAGTCGGTAAACATTTTGCTCAGGTAGTATATAGCATGCTCTTTTCGGCCAGACTCGGCATGCTGCCCCACCACACACCCCATTGAATTTTCTAAAACAGTTAGATACATGATCAAAGGTCTTCCCTCGACTGGCGGAATCAAAACAAGAGGCTCTTGAAGGTACTCATTGATCTTATCGAAGGCAGCTTGGCATTCACCATTCCATTTGACTACTTGATCTTTCTTCAGTAATTTGAAGATTGGTTCACAAGTAGCGGTTAGGTGAGAAATGAATCTGGAGATTTAGTTAAGCCATCCTAAGAATCCTCTGACTTCCTTCTCGGTGCGAGGAGCAGGCATTTCTTGTATTGCTTTCACCTTGGCAGGGTCCACTTCGATACCTTTTCCATTGAAGATTAAGCCTAGGAGTTTATCGGACCTCACCCCAAATGTGCATTTATTCGGGTTCAACCTTAGCTTGTATTTCTTTAGCCTTTCAAACAGTTTCTGCATATAGACCTCTATTTCATGATGGATCATGTCGTGAAATAGAGCTACCATGGCGAGCTGATAAGTTGCCCCAGCGTTTTTCAACCCGAATGGCATAACCTTGTAACAGAAAGTGCCCCACTGTGTGACGAAGGTCGTTTTCTCCATGTCCTCAGGTTCCATTTTGATTTGATTGTAGCCTGAGAAACCATCCATAAATGAGAACACTTTATGTTGTGCGGTATTGTCAACCAAAAAATCGATATGGGGAAGTGGGAAATCATCCTTAGGGCTTGCCCTATTCAAATCTCGGTAATCCACACACATGTGTACTTTGTCATCCTTTTTAGGCACTGGAACAACATTGGCGACACATTATGGATAAGAGGTGATGGCTAAGAATCCAGCATTGATTTGTTTCATGACTTCAGTTTTGATCTTTTCTGACATGTCTGGCCGCATGCGATGGACTTTCTGTTTTACCGGAGGGTAGTTTTCTTTTGTCGGTAGACGGTGGATCATGATATCAGCATCAAGTCCTAGGATGTCTTAGTATGACCAAGCAAAGTGTGACACCCCAAGTAATCCGATTATTAAATAATTAGAATTTTTAATTATTAATTTAATTGGAAATTTAATTATTGGTATTTTTGGAATATTGGAATTAATTTAATTAATTAAAGGAAAGAAGTATTGGTGGTGTGAAGAGTGATTAGAGGGTGTGAGGGGTAAAATACTCTACTCTTACTAATTACTAATTTAATTATTTTATTGGAATAATAAAAGGAGTAATAAAAGGAAAAAGAAGAGAAAGAGAGTTATTTTGGAATATTCATCATACGTGCATTTGAGAAGAGGAAAAAGAAGGAGAAAACCGGAAGCGTCAGAATTCGAAGAACCCACAAGGTAAGGGGTGATTTCGATTAGTTAATTTGTATTATCGATTTAGATATTCAATAGTATGGATCATAGTATGTTAGGGAATCCCGGTTTGGAATTCTAGGGTTCCGTAGAATTGTCCCTATTGCGTCGAATTGTAGGTTGAAAACCATTAGGGTGTCAGATGATAAAAAGGAATGATGAAATAATGTTGTTTGATGTTATAATGGTGCAAAATGGATGTGTTTTGGTGTTTCTCATGTTTCAATTCGTATGGGTATGTTTGGAATTGGTTTAGAATGAATAAATGCTGTCAAAAGTGCAGAATTTGACTCTGCAGGTCGTGGGAACCGGTTCCCAGTGGGGAGGAACCGGGTTCCACTGTGTGAATTTATAAAAACTGGCAAAAATGCACGTAGGAACCGGTTCCTGTATAGGTAGGAACCGGGTTCCCATACATTTTTCCAGAAGCGTGATTTTTGAACTTCGCAGGAACCGGTTCCTGCATATGTAGGAACCGGGTTCTGTTGTAACTTTTGAAAAATATTAAACTTTGAAAATTCATAACTTTCAAACCGTAAGTCCGTTTTGAGTGCCGTTTTGGACGTTATTTCTTAAATTTAATGCTCTATTTTATAAAATGAAAATATTTCCTAAAACCTGAAATTATTTTGAAAATGAGTCAAATCCCGGAATAAGTGATTATTGGCTAACGCACATGGGTGTGTATGTAGCAGTGAACCTGTGATGGATGGGTGTATTAGTATTGTGTGAATGAAAGACATGTTTATGTTGCTAATGATGGTGTTCATGATCGTTGAGATATCATGTTTTTGGTTTTGGTTCAGTTATGATAAATTGATGTATTTCATAGACTGATTTGATGTTGCATGCTAGTGATGTGCGTGCATATGCATTGTTTTGGTGAAGTTAATTCCCATTGTATGGAATTAGACTTGTATTGCCGTTAACCGATACCTGGGTGATGATGGGTGGTTAGGCTGGCTTCGTGTCTGGGTGTTTATGGATGAATCAATGGTTGCTGTATCCGGTTGATGATGGATCAGTGTTGGGTGACTTGGTCACGTGTTGGTACCACATGCATTGTGTCTGCAATTGTGTTTGCATGGAATTGTAACATGTTAGGATGTCTTCCAGTGTTACAATTCTTTAGTTGATTATTGATTTATGCATAATGACTTGTATGATTGGAACTGCTTGTTGAATCTGAATTTATGCTAAAATGGGTGAAATAATATGCTTGTGATATAATGTTGATTGAGAAGCTTATAATGCATGTTAATTATGAGAAATCTCACCCTTACTTTAACAATTTCAGATTAAAGTTAGCAGCTCAGGATTTGGTGAGGATGGCTCTAGAGCTATGTTACTTTAAGTCCGCGTGTCAGTGTCATGCTCTGATAGGTTATAATACTGGGGAACGTTTAGTTGAGGAATTAGTTATTATTCAATTTCTTCTTTGAATTTCATTGGGAATAATAATGTTTTGGTTTATTCCGTTTTGGTTATGGTATTTTTCCGCTGTGTAAGACATGGTCTTAAGTTGATTGAATTATTTGAATAATGACCCTCAGTGTAGCATGACTACTGTTTTATTGGAAGTTTTATTTATTTCATAATTGTGACATCCCTTGTTCCGTGTTAACTCTGATGGAATATGTCTTTAATCATTGATATAATTAATATTATTCGGGGTATTTTAGAAGGGGTGTTACACAAAGACCTCAAAATAGTCATGTAGTAATTGAGTTAAACGCTTCTTGACACTGGGTTCCAGATTGGCTCCTACCTTGACTTCTTTCTTGTCCTCTTCGGTACCTAAGTTAACTTTGTCCACTGGTTCTTCATGGGGCTGTATGGTCTTTTCTTCCTGTTGTAGTAACCTGGCTAGTTCCCTTGGCACTTCACAATCTTCCTCACCTTCGTCTTCGGCTTGGTAGATCAGATTTTCAAAGTCATAATAGGCCATAGCAGAATCGTTACCCTTGGGATCCTAAGCGGATGTGGATCTGCATTTTGATATGTGAGTGTGTGTAAGAGCATAGCTATCTTTGAAAGAAATAAAAATGTAGAAAAAGAAAGACAAAGAGCACAAAGTTTTCATGCAAAAACATCCATGATTCATTGATGACATATGAAAATTAAGTAACAACCCTTACAAATGGACCGTTGTGCCTCGGGTAAGACACAAGGTTTTAAAAGTATGAATTGTTTAATTATTAGAACGCCGACAAAAATTTAAAGACAATTACTGTTGGATAAAAGTAATTGGGACAAAATCTTTAGCTTCCCAGTCTGTGAGTCCTCCGTTGATGGTTGGGAAAATCCATTCTTCCAGGTTACCGTTGTCATCACTATCCTCTACTGCGTTGACTCCATGGTTGCTGATCTTCAAAGATGGTCCCCTGGCACGAGCATGACGAACAACTTTTTGGGCTCCTTAAGTGAAACCCAAACCAAATTTGTCAGATTTGTAAGGGATATCCGGGAGTTGGCCCCAAATAGTACACCCACCTTCTTCGACTATTGCCTTGGCATCTTTCAGTGAAGACATCTTTAGCGGAGGTCTTGTAATCTTCGGGATTTGGGAAACAATATTGGTTGCTGCCACTGTTTGTGGGGCTTCCTCGAAATGTTGAAATGGAGTTTCAATGAATTCACCATCCATTTCCATGTATCTGAAGGAGTTCAGGTGACTGACCATATATCCCTCCTCTCCATGAACAATGATGATTTTCCCTTTAGTTGGGTATTTCAGCATCTGATGTAATGTAGAGGTGACGACACCAGCGTCGTGTGTGACACCCCAAATAATCCGATTATTAAATAATTAGAATTTTTAATTATTAATTTAATTGGAAATTTAATTATTGGTATTTTTGGATTATTGGAATTAATTTAATTAATTAAAGGAAAGAAGTATTGGTGGTATGAAGAGTGATTAGAGGGTGTGAGGGGTAAAATACTCTACTCTTACTAATTACTAATTTAATTATTTTATTGGAATAATAAAAGGAGTATTAAAAGGAAAAAGAAGAGAAAGAGAGTTATTTTGGAATATTCATCATACGTGCATTTGAGAAGAGGAAAAAGAAGGAGAAAACCGGAAGCGTCAGAATTCGAAGAACCCACAAGGTAAGGGGTGATTTCGATTAGTTAATTCGTATTATTGGTTTAGATATTCAATAGTATGGATCATAGTATGTTAGGGAATCCCGGTTTGGAATTCTAGGGTTCCGTAGAATTGTCCCTATGGCGTCGAATTGTAGGTTGAAAACTATTAGGGTGTCAGATGATAAAAAGGAATGATGAAATAATGTTGTTTGATGTTATAATGGTGCAAAATGGATGTGTTTTGGTGTTTCTCATGTTGAAATTTGTATGTGTATGTTCGGAATTGGTTTAGAATGAATAAATGCTGTCAAAAGTGCAGAATTTGACTCTGCAGGTCGTGGGAACTGGTTCCCAGTGGTGAGGAACCGGGTTCCACTGTGTGAATTTATAAAAACTGGCAAAAATGCACGTAGGAACCGGTTCCTGTATAGGTAGGAACCGGGTTCCCATACATTTTTCCAGAAGCGTGATTTTTGAACTTCGCAGGAACCGGTTCCTGCATATGTAGGAACCGGGTTCTGCTGTAACTTTTGAAAAATATTAAACTTTGAAAATTCATAACTTTCAAACCGTAAGTCCGTTTTGAGTGCCGTTTTGGACGTTATTTCTTAAATTTAATGCTCTATTTTATAAAACGAAAAGATTTCCTAAAACCTGAAATTATTTTGAAAATGAGTCAAATCCCGGAATAAGTGATTATTGGCTAACGCACATGGGTGTGTATGTAGCAGTGAACCTGTGATGGATGGGTGTATTAGTATTGTGTGAATGAAAGGCATGTTTATGTTGCTAATGATGGTGTGCATGATCGTTGAGATATCATGTTTTTGGTTTTGGTTCAGTTATGATAAATTGATGTATTTCATAGACTGATTTGATGTTGCATGCTAGTGATGTGCGTGCATATGCATTGTTTTGGTGAAGTTAATTCCCATTGTGTGGAATTTGACTTGTATTGCCGTTAACCGATACCCGGGTGATGATGGGTGGTTAGGATGGATTCGTGTCCGGGTGTTTATGGACGAATCGATGGTTGCTGTATCCGGTTGATGATGGATCAGTGTTGGGTGACTTGGTCACGTGTTGGTACCACATGCATGGTGTCTGCATTTGTGTTTGCATGGAATTGTAACATGTTAGGATGTCTTCCAGTGTTACAATTCTTTGGCTGATTATTGATTTGTGCATAATGACTTGTATGATTGGAACTGCGTGTTGAATCTGAATTTATGCTAAAATAGGTGAAATAATATGCTTGTGATATAATGTTGATTGAGAAGCTTATAATGCATGTTAATTATGAGAAATCTCACCCTTACTTTAACAATTTCAGATTAAAGTTAGCAGCTCAGGAGTTGGTGAGGATGGATCTAGAGCTATGTTACTTTAAGTCCGCGTGTTAGTGTCGTGCTCTGATAGGTTGTAACACTGGGGAATGTTTAGTTGAGGAATTAGTTATTATTCAATTGTTTCTTTGAATTTCATTGGGAATAATTATGTTTTGGTTTATTCCGTTTTGGTTATGGTATTTTTCTGCTGTGTAAGACATGGTCTTATTTTGATTGAATTATTTGAATAATGACCCTCAGTGTAGCATGACTACTGTTTTATTGGAAGTTTTATTTATTTCATAATTGTGACATCCCTTGTTCCGTGTTAACTCTGATGGAATATGTCTTTAATCATTGATATAATTAATATTATTCGGGGTATTTTAGAAGGGGTGTTACAATAGTGGTATCAGAGTATAGTCGGTCTTGTCTTGTGTCGTTATCCCTTTTGTATGCAACTAGTTTAAGATGACACTGTCGATACTTGTGTGCTGATGAGGTTGTTTTGTAATGTTACAGAACAATGGCCGGAAGAGGTAACGGAAGAAACGACGATGCTATTGCTGAAGTATTGGGAATGTTGGCTGGAGTACTCGGAGGGAACCAACAGGGAGCTGTGATTGGTGCTGACCGACAATTGGGGAATTTTCAGAGGAATAATCCTCCGTTGTTCAAGGGTGCACATGATCCCGAAGGTGCTCAGAAGTGGTTGAAGGAGATCGAGAGGATCTTCAGAGTAATTGACTGTGCTGAAGAGCTGAAGATGAGATACGGAACTCACATGTTAGCAGAGGAAGCTGATGACTGGTGGGTTGCTACCAGAACTGAAATGGAAGAAGATGGTATTGCATTGACTTGGGCTGTGTTCAGGAGGGCTTTTCTGAGGAGGTACTTTCCTGAGGACATCAGAGGCAAGAAGGAGATTGAGTTTCTGGAACTCAAGCAGGGTAACAAGACTGTCAGTGAGTATGCTTCGAAGTTTACTGAGTTAGCGAAGTATTATGCTTATTATACTAACGATGCAGATGGAGAATTTTCCAAATGTATCAAGTTTGAGAATGGTCTTCGTGATGAGATTAAGCAGGGTATTCGGTATCAACGTATCTGAAGATTTCCTGATCTGGTTGACTGTAGTAGGATTTTAGAGGAGGATCTTGCTAGCACTAAGTCGAATGCTCGAGGGTATGTTGAGAGGAAGGGTAAGAAACAAATGGATCGTGGTAAGCCTTATGATAGAAGTAATCAGAGACCCGGTGGTTGGAAGAAGTTTGGTGGAGGAGATTCTAGTTCTTCCATTAAATGCTACAAGTGTGGTGAGATAGGACATCGTATGGTGTATTGAAAAAGTAATGATAAGAAGTGTTTCAAGTGTGGGAAACTCGGCCATGTGGCCAATGATTGCAGAGTAAGAGTGGTGACTTGTTACAACTATGGTGAAGAAGGTCATACTCGTCCTCAGTGTACAAAACCCAAGAAGGAGCAAGCTGGTGGTAAAGTGTTTGCATTGTCTGGGTCAGAGACTAAGCCAGATGATCGGCTGATTAAAGGTACATGTTTTATTAATGACATACCTTTGATTGCGATTATTGATACTGGAGCTACGCATTCTTTTATTGCTTTGGATTGTGCTAAAAGATTGAATTTGGAGATTTCTAATATGGATGGAAGTATGGTTATTGATACTCCTGCGTCGGGTTCAGTGACTACTTCGTATGTTTGTAGGAATTGTCCTATTGTGATTTTGGTAGGGGTTTCGGTATGGATTTAGTGTGCCTACCGTTAGAACAACTTGATATCATCCTTGGAATGAACTGGTTGGAATTCAACCAGGTTCATATCAACTGTTTTGCGAAGACGGTTATTTTTCCTTAAGAGGTTGGTGTCGAAGATGTGACTATGTCGGTTAAACAGATGAACCTAGCTGTGAAAGATGGTGCTGTGGTATTTATGTTGTATTCTGCAATAGAAGCAGACGGAAAAGCAAAGAGTGATGGATTGCCAGTGGTGAATGAATTTCCAGAGGTGTTTCCGGAAGACGTTAGTGAATTTCCACCTGAGAGGGAGGTAGAATTTACTATAGATTTGATTCTTGGAACTAGTCCGGTGTCGATGGCGCCTTACCGTATGTCAGCATCTGAATTAACAGAGTTAAAGAAACAGTTGGAGGAGTTACTTGAGAAGAAGTTTATTCGTCCGAGTGTTTCGCCGTGGGGTGCTCCGGTGTTGTTGGTTAAGAAGAAAGAAGGTTCAATGAGATTATGTGTTGATTACAGACAGCTGAATAAAGTTACAATCAAGAATCAGTATCCTTTTCCGAGGATCGATGATTTGATGGATCAACTAGTTGGAGCTTGTGTATTTAGTAAGATTGATCTGAGATCTGGATATCATCAGATTCATGTGAAGTCGGAAGATATTCAGAAAACTGCATTTAGAACGAGGTATGGACATTACGAGTATTCTGTTATGCCGTTTGGAGTTACTAATGCACCTGGTGTTTTCATGGAGTATATGAACAGGATATTTCATCCGTATCTTGATAAGTTTGTGGTGGTGTTCATTGCTGATATTCTAATTTATTTGAATAGCGATGAAGAGCATGCAGAACATCTCAGAGTTGTGTTGGAATTGTTGAAAGAGAAGAAGCTTTATGCGAAGTTGTCCAAGTGTGAATTCTGGTTAAGTGAAGTAAGTTTTCTTGGCCATGTAATTTCCAAGAATGGAATTGTTGTGGATCCTACGAAGGTAGAAGCAGTATCTCAGTGGGAAGCACCGAAGAATGCTTCTGAGATCCGTAGTTTTTTGGGTCTTGTAGGTTATTACAGGAAGTTTATAGAAGGATTTTCCAAATTAGCGTTACCGTTGACTAAGTTGACCAGGAAGGGTCAGATGTTTGTTTGGGATGTTGAATGTGAGAAAGGATTTCAAGAGCTGAAGAGGAGGTTGACAAGTGCTCCGATCTTGATTTTGCCAAATCCGACTAAGTCTTTTGTTGTGTATTGTGACGCATCATTAATGGGATTAGGTGGTGTGTTGATGCAAGATAAGCAGGTGGTGGCTTATGCTTCGAGACAATTGAAAGTACATGAAAGGAATTATCCGACTCATGAATTGGAGTTGGCAGCTGTTGTGTTTGTTTTGAAGTTGTGGAGGCATTATTTATATGGTTCTCGGTTTGAGGTGTTCAATGATCACAAAAGTATGAGGTATCTCTTTGATCATAAAGAGTTGAATATGAGGTAGAGGAGATGGTTAGAATTTCTAAAAGATTATGATTTCGGTTTGAATTACCATCCTGGTAAGGCAAACGTTGTTGCGGATGCCTTGAGTAGGAAGTCCTTGCATATGTCGATGTTAATGGTCTGTGAGTTAGATTTGGTTGAGCAGTTCAGAGATTTAAGTTTGGTATGTGAAACTACTCTGAATAGTGTGAAATTGGGTATGTTGAAACTGACTAGTGGTATTCTGGAAGAAATTCGGAATGGATAGAAGTCCGATGTTGGGTTAGTTGATAAATTGACATTGATCAACCAAGGTCAAGGAGGCGAGTTCCAGATTGATGAGAATGGTGTTATGAGATTTGGTAATAGGGTGTGTGTTCCGGATGTTGCAGAGATTAGGAAGAGTATTTTGGAAGAAGGACATCGTAGTGGATTGAGTATTCATCCTGGTGCTACTAAAATGTACCATGATTTGAAGAAGTTGTTTTGGTGGCCGGGAATGAAAAAGGAAATTGTTGAGTTTGTGTATGCTTGTTTGGTTTGTCAGAAGTCGAAGATTGAGCATCAGAAACCGTCAGGATTGATGGAACCGTTGTTTGTTCTGGAATGGAAATGGGATGGAATCTTTTTGGATTTTGTGTCTGGTTTGCCAAGGACATCGAAGAATTGTGATTCTATCTGGGTTATTGTTGATCGGTTGACGAAATATGCTCACTTTATTCCGATAAGAATGGATTATCCGATGGAAAGGTTGGCAGAATTGTATGTTGAGAAGATTGTGAGTTTGCACGGTATTCCTTCTAGTATTGTGTCGGATCAAGATCCGAGGTTTACATCTAAATTCTGGACGGGATTGCAAGAAGCTTTGGGTACTAAGTTGCATTTGAGTTCCGCTTATCATCCACAGACAGATGGTCAGACGGAGAGAACGATTCAGTCGTTGGAAGATTTGTTAAGAGCTTGTGTGTTGGAGAAAGGTGGAGCTTGGGATAGTTATCTACCATTGATTGAGTTTACCTACAACAATATTTTTCATTCAAGCATTGGTATGGCTCCGTTTGAGGCATTGTATGGTAGGAGGTGTCGGACACCGTTGTGTTGGTATGAATCTGGAGAGAGTGCTGTGATTGGACCGGAAATTGTCCAACAGACTTCGGAAAAGATTAAGATCATTCAGGAGAAGATGAGGACTTCTCAGAGTCGTCAAAAAAGTTATCACGATAAGAGGAGGAAAGATCTTGAGTTTAGCGAAGGAGAACATGTTTTTATGCGAGTTACTCCGATGACTGGTATTGGTCGAGCTTTGAAGTTAAAGAAGTTGACTCCACATTTTATTGGTCCGTTTCAGATTACCAAGAGAGTTGGGAAAGTTGCTTATCAGATTGCTTTGCCGGCGTCACTTGCAAATTTGCATGATGTTTTTCATGTATCTCAGCTAAGGAAGTACATTGCTGATCCGTCTCATGAGATTCGGGTAGACGATATACAGGTACGAGAGAATTTGACTGTGGAAGCCGTACCTGCAAGAATTGAGGATCGGAAGTTGAAACAGTTGCGAGGCAAGGAGACCGCGTTGGTAAGAGTGGCTTGGGGAGGACCAGCAGATGGAAATGTCACTTGGGAGCTGGAGAGTCAGATAAAGGACTCGTATCCCGAACTGTTCGTCTAAGGTATGTTTTCGAGGACGAAAACTCTTTTAGTTGGGGAGAGTTGTGACACCCCAAATAATCTGATTATTAAATAATTAGAATTTTTAATTATTAATTTAATTGGAAATTTAATTATTGGTATTTTTGGATTATTGGAATTAATTTAATTAATTAAAGGAAAGAAGTATTGGTGGTGTGAAGAGTGATTAGAGGGTGTGAGGGGTAAAATACTCTACTCTTACTAATTACTAATTTAATTATTTTATTGGAATAATGAAAGGAGTATTAAAAGGAAAAAGAAGAGAAAGAGAGTTATTTTGGAATATTCATCATACGTGCATTTGAGAAGAGGAAAAAGAAGGAGAAAATCGGAAGCGTCAGAATTCGAAGAACCCACAAGGTAAGGGGTGATTTCAATTAGTTAATTCGTATTATCAGTTTAGATATTCAATAGTATGGATCATAGTATGTTAGGGAATCCCGGTTTGGAATTCTAGGGTTCCGTAGAATTGTCCCTATTGCGTCGAATTGTAGGTTGAAAACCATTAGGGTGTCAGATGATAAAAAGGAATGATGAAATAATGTTGTTTGATGTTATAATGGTGCAAAATGGATGTGTTTTGGTGTTTCTCATGTTGCAATTCGTATGGGTATGTTTGGAATTGGTTTAGAATGAATAAATGTTGTCAAAAGTGCAGAATTTGACTCTGCAGGTCGTGGGAACCGGTTCCCAATTGGCAGGAACCGGGTTCCACTGTGTGAATTTATAAAAACTGGCAAAAATGCACGTAGGAACCGGTTCCTGTATAGGTAGGAACCGGGTTCCCATACATTTTTCCAGAAGCGTGATTTTTGAACTTCGCAGGAACCGGTTCCTGCATATGTAGGAACCGGGTTCTGTTGTAACTTTTGAAAAATATTAAACTTTGAAAATTCATAACTTTCAAACCGTAAGTCCGTTTTGAGTGCCGTTTTGGACGTTATTTCTTAAATTTAATACTCTATTTTATAAAATTAAAAGATTTCCTAAAACCTGAAATTATTTTGAAAATGAGTCAAATCCCGGAATAAGTGATTATTGGCTAACGCACATGGGTGTGTATGTAGTAGTGAACCTGTGATGGATGGATGTATTTGTATTGTGTGAATGAAAGGCATGTTTATGTTGCTAATGATGGTGTGCATGATCGTTGAGATATCATGTTTTTGGTTTTGGTTTAGTTATGATAAATTGATGTATTTCATAGACTGATTTGATGTTGCATGCTAGTGATGTGCGTGCATATGCATTGTTTTGGTGAAGTTAATTCCCATTGTGTGGAATTTGACTTGTATTGCCGTTAACCGATTGGTCAGGATTTGGAAACAAAACCATCTCATTAATGAGGAGAGCTACAATTTCCTCAAAAGCTTGCAATTCCAAGGAGTTCCAACAATTTTGAGCTTTCTCAAACAAGAACTTGGCTAAGAAACCTTTGACACCACTCCTTGTTTCCCAATTAGTTGTGACATCAGATGGTTGCAAGTGTAGGGCTTGAGCAACCTCTTCTGGTTTTGGATCTCTTTCCGTACCATTGAAGGGTTGTTGATTGAGAATGGTAATCCTCAAGAGTTGGGAGAATTCTTCCAAAGTTGGTACAAGTTGGTAATCAGGAAATGTGAAGCAATGGTATAGAGGATCAAAGAATTGGAAGAACACCTTCAACATATCCTCATCAGTGTTGGAGTTAACCAAGTTTAGGAGGCGACCATGTCTTTCGGTAAATGGAGAATTCTCAAGAACCCTTGATGCTAACTCTTTAAGTTGAGGAGGGATCCTTATAAGATTGACTTGAATAGTTTTCCTGCGAATAGAATCCATGTCCTACAAAACAGAACATAGATAAATCCTAAAATCCTTGAAATGGTTAGTGAGTATGAGTATGATGTTATGATGTTTATGATGTTATGTACAAGTAAATATATACAAACAAAATAAACAAGTCCTTAGGTTTAGGCTTGCATGGAGTCTCATAGGTAAGTACCCTCTTGAAGTTTAGTTGGCTCAAACCTGTCCTAGCAATAGTAACCAGGTTCTAAGGGAGCTCAATATCACTGGTTTGTTTCTTCGGGCATTATTTCAGCGTAAGCCTCTTTAATGGAGACTGAAATAAACCAAAAAACCAAACCACAATGAGTTTAGTATCGAGTATCTACCAACTTCGGACTGCACCAAAGTCGGTCATCTCACTACGTCCTAATGGCCAAGTTGGTCAAGTAAAGGTTATAGAAGTTAGTTAGTGCTTCATGACATCACTTAGCAGCCCCGTATTCTCCTTGACTACTCAAGGGCTACCGGTACCCACAAATATATCACACTAACGTAGCTGTTGCTTAGACCATGTTGGTATACCCCGCACAGTTTCCATAACGTATTGCTACTTACTTATAAGGTATCCCAAATCCGGGTAGAGGATTCAAACCCAAACAAAGAACCAAAATGTAAAGCATACAAGTCAGACAATGAAAGCAAGTAAATGTGATCTAGCCCTAAGGTAACCCAACTTTTAAAATTTTCCCCAGCAGAGTCGCCAGTTCTGTAACGCGGTGGGAGAACTGACTTGGTCGTTTTGCGTTTGATCGCAAATGTTGCGGTTAGCAAGAGTCGCCACCGACTTTTCTTTTATCCAAAAGGAAAGGCTGAAAATAACAGGAAAGACCTTTGAGATATTTTCTTGAGTTTGAGGGGTAGATTATGAAAAGGGAAGGTATTAGCCCCTTTTCATCCGTAGTTATCTACAGGCTCTTAGTTGCTTGCTAGATCACTTGCTTTTGTTTGAAAATGTGCTTTGTGTGGTTTTTTGAAAGTATTTTGAAAAGGCGTCATCGTTTAGGCAAACATTGTAATGATTCTCGTTCATAAGAATGTATACAAAGTGTTGATATTTTGAAAATGTTTCCAAGTTTGAAAGATGTTTTTGAAAGTGTTGGTGTTTGTTTTAAAAATAGCAAGGATGTTTTTAGTTTTGAAATTGAGCAAGCAACTAGGAACATTCTACCTACTCAAAAGTCTTTCATGTTTATTTCTTCTTTCCTTTGACATTTTTATCTTACCATTGATTTGGTAAGTAACCCTATCTTTGGATGTAAAAGGGACGGGCATGGATCATCGTATAATCATGATTAACAATGTTGTAATATATCTTAGCATTTTCTTTAAGGGACTAAGATCATTTTTGAAAGGCAACTTTGATAGAGTCATTGAGGGACTATGATCTTGTATTTTTTATTGCTTTTGCTAAGATAACTCACATGCATAATATAGCCATTTTTGTAAGGCAACAAAGTGGATTTACCCTAAGGGTGTAAGTGTGCAAGTGTATTGATTTACATGCATTGTTTTGTCTTTGAATTAGGGTTTTTTAAGCAATGATTTTATTTTCCCATACGAAACCTAATTACTAGCATTTGTATATAAAGCATTAAATTGTGTATAATGAAAATACTAAGCTATTACATCATTAGGGGAGGGGGTGTACAAATTACAAATGGGGAAATTGCAAGAAGAATTAAATCTAAATAATTATTACAACCATATTAAATATTGTACAAAAAAATGAATAAATAAAAATGCAAGAATGTAAATGTAAAAATAAATGTGATTTTTGTTTGGTTTTCATGGAAAGCCTTTTTGACCTAGTTAACTAAAATAAAATAATTAACTAAAAATAAGAAGATTAAGATTAAGTTAGTAAAATAAATTAATTTAAAGAGAACAAAATTTTTAGGGTTTTTTTATGAATTTAATTAAGCTAGTAAATAAAACTAATTAAATAAAAGTCCTAAGTTCTAAATTGATTTTAATTTAAAATAAAAATAATATAATATAATAATTAAACCTAAATATTAATTATTAAGAAAGAAATTAATTTATTAAGAAATATTTTTGTTCTTTTGATATTTTATAAAACAAAATAAACTAAATAAATGTAAAGATAATAAATAAAACATTTTTTGGAATTTTCTTAATAAAAATAATAATAATAATAAAAATAATAATAATAATAAAAATAATAAATAATAAAAATAAAATAAAAATAAGATATAAAGAAAAAGAAGAAAAAAATAATAAAATATAAAAGTCAGGGTGGGGGTTGGAAATGGTTAAAGGGGTTAGAAAGTGAAAAAGAAACAAAGGCCCAATGTTCTGCTGGCCCAGGCGCTGCAAAAAAAATAGAAAAAGTGTAAAATGTGAAAAAAGAGCAAAAGGCAGCGCGCTGGGTGTTGAACCCACGCCCTCTTGGTTACCAGCGCGTTGTCTTACCATTGGGGTGGCTATACATCCGTTGATATAACTTAAACAATAAATACATAACACAAAACAAGTTCCAGAAATGAACTTCATCTTCAACCTCCAACCATAGTTCCTGTAACTTGCTCATTTCTCAACGAAAATAAAAGATGCAAACATGAAAGTTGCTCCATTTTTCCATACGAATCCAACCATATAAATATCATGAGCTATAAATCAAAGAAGAACGAGAATTTCTAAAAGTACCAAATTCTGACCTAAATATTTTCAGAGATTCAAACCTAAAATTCTCTAAGCTCAATCAATATAAATGAAATCTATGGATATGTACAGTTTCAGGGTATTGATGTCTACATTTTATCTTCACAAATGCAAGCCTAACAATGGATAAGCAATGATATAGAAGTTCAAGAAAAATACCTCAAAACTGGAAATCATGAAATGTAAATGAGCTTGATTCAAGGTGCTGCAATGATCAGGTTAGCTTCCTCAAGTTCCCAGGAAGCTAATGCAATGATTAGCTTGAGCAATGGATGGCTGAAATGGTCTGGAGAAGTCAACTTGCAGAGCTCTGTTTTTGGTTATGAAGGTTGATGAAGATGGAGTTACAGTTATGAAACAGGGTCAGGGATATGTTATATTTGATGTGTAGGAGCTTTGTGATTGATTAGGAAGGAAACGCATGAGGGAAATGAGAGATATAAGTTTAAGGTGAGAACTGTGCATCAATGGAGTTTTTTGTGAAAATTTTGGCTTAAGGGAGTCTTGGTGTGTTTCATGGTGCTTAAGCTCGTGTTCTAGCTCACAAATAGTGCCTCTATTTATAAGCAACAAGTTTGGAAGCTTGTTGTTGATCAGAATTCAAAATCACAAGTTTAAGCATAACATGTGATTTTTTGAGAAATCCAAGTTTCAAAGTCTTGTGTACTTGCTAAGATGGAGTGGTTATACTTTAATCACACTTGCTTCTGACTTTGTAGATGGAGTGTGATCAGAGGGAACAAGTTAGAGGCTCAAGAATTTACTTTGTGCATAAAGCTTTCTTTTCAAGAATGGTATTCTTCACTTTCTTCCCAAAATAGCAATGTGAATTGGATAAAGCTTAAACCACTTGGATTATAGCTCAAAAGTTTTTGTAATCCATTAATGATGGATAGATACACAATTTAGAAGGCCTGCAAAGCAAGATTATGCAGCCTAACATTGAAATTGCATTCTTGTTCATCATGAAAATGACCTATAATTCAAGAATGAAATGCCAACTTTATGCCTTCGATTCTCCTTGCTCAAACATGATCTCAAGGAGTTCTTGGACATTATAGAAATCTTATAATGTGATCTACAACCCCTCTTTGAATCACATTTGAAAATTACCCTTGGAACTATGTGAAAAGTTTCCATGAAGTTAGGTCAAAATCCAGCCAAAACTAGGGCAAACTTTTCACTAAGTGTTTAGTTTCATGAACATGTATTCACAAAATCATAACTTGAAATACATGAATTTATAGTAGAAGTTGTGTAAAGCAATGTTTTAGATCTCATTTATATCTATAACTTTCATGTTGAAAGTTTCATTTGAATCATCTTTCATCATGGTGAAAAATTGGCTCAAAGTTGTGAAAAAATATGAAGTTTTCAACACTTAAAAAAATTTATAAGTTTGGAAAATTTGACTTTTCAAAATGAAATCTTGAATTTTTGATTTCTTGATGAACAATTTTCATATTTTGACATGTTTTGATGAATTGTTATCTTTGACACTTGATTTTGACCAAAAAGTCAAAGTTTGACTTTTCAATGTGTAGTTGACTGAAAATCAACTATCATCAATTGATCTTGAGAGATGTTTTGAGTCATTCCATTAGGTCAAAATGATTCAATTGAAACCTTGAGATCATGTCTCAAACCAATTAACCATTTTCTAGTTCAAAAATCAGAAATTTCCCTTTCTCAGTCAAAACCCTAATTTTGACCATTTTCCCCTTTTGATGATCTGATCAAATTTATTGAGGAATTATGGTCCAAACTTGATCAAATGACATATATGAGTTCATAATGTTGATATGGATAAAAAATTATGAATTTTGACTGTAAATCGGCCACAATTGACTTTTTCCCCAATACAACTGATTTTTAGGTTAACAACTTAATTGACTGGGCAAAAATGTGATCCAAGACTTGAAACTTGACATGAGAAATCTTGGGGGTCCATAATGATCCATGAAAGTCATATGAGGAATTAAAAGTTCAATTATCCTTGTGCAATCTCAAACCCTAATTTCAGTCATCAGTGCTTAAGGAGGTGTCTTGAGCTGATCAAACCCTTGTGCAGTCTTGAACCAAAGGAGATTTTGTGAAAAAATACTTGATAAATGAGAGGGAAAATTTTGGGGTACAACAACCGTGTAATAACTTAGGATTTATTTTTCTGCATTTTATTTTCCGCATATTTATTGCTTTATTATTTTACTATACTACTGTTAGTAAATAGGCTTGCATGGAAAGACTGTAAATTAAAACGTTAGCTAACCTAACAAAAAGACAAAAAATAACTGAATTTAACACATATGCACCTCTAGGGCATCCCCGCTTTGGTTTCCTTCAGAAAAATAGTCATGTCCCTCGAAACGGGGACCCTTTAGCAAAGACCCGTAAATCAAAAGGATCATAGTCTCTTGATGACCCTACAGTTGCCTTTCGACAAATGATCTAATCCATAAACAAAATTGCTAAAGTGTCTCTACATGTGGCCTTTATGACTGTAAACGTCCCTTCGATTGTCCCTCAAACATCCAAGGATAGGGCTACCTACTCACTAATAGTAGGACAACACTTTCTAAAGGAAAAAAGGAAAAGAACGACCCTTTTCAAGTATAAAAGTAGATAGCTGTTACAAGTTTGCTAAAAAATTTTGCACTTACACAAAAACTACTTTTCAAAAGAAATTTCAAAACACTTTGTATACTTTCTCCACTATCCCAAGAAACATTACAAAGTTCGCCATACTAAGGCATTTTCAAAATATTTTCAAACACAAAGCACAAAGGTATTTTAAAAATGAGCAAACATCTAAGAGCCCGTGGAAAGCCACAAATGGAAAGGGTTCTAACACCTTCCCTTTCCATAATCTACCCCCCTTACTCAAAACTGTCGAAAAAGGTCTTTTTCTGTTCTTTTCACCCTTTCCCTTGTTAGATAAAAGAAAAGTCGGTGGCGACTCTTACTTACCGCACATTTGCAAATACAAAACGCAAACTAGTATAAACAGTCGGTTCTGCCACTGTATCACAGAACTGGAGACTCTGCTAGGGATAAAAAAGTGGGGTTACCTTAGAGTTTTAGTTCACCATTTTAAATGCTTTATTGTGTGTTTGCTTGCTTTATCTTTTAGGGTTTGTTGGAGGTATTCTTGTAAAGATCCTACACCCGAATTTGGGTCACATTTTAGGTAAGTAGCAATAAATCATGGAAGCTGTACGGCGTAGACCGATACGGATGAAGTGGTGGCTACGTTAGCGTGATACTCTGGATTGTACTAATGTTCATTGAGTAAGTCAAGGATAACATTAGGCTTCCTCATAGTGTCACTAAGCGCTAACTAACCTTTAAAACCTTTAACCGACTCATCCTAGATGTTGTACCCCAAAAATTTCCCTCTCATTTTACTCAATACATACTCCTAGAGATCCTCAATTTGCTCAAGTTTTCCCAAGAGTTGACCAGACAAACTCTCTCCTAAGGCAGTGTGTCTCAAATTAGGGTTTCCATTTTCATCAAGATAGGTGGACTAAAAAGACCTAATATTATCTCCATGGTCATAATATGTTCTCAAGACCCTCCATGTCAAATTTCAAGTCTTGCACAAGAAGTTTGCTCAGTCAACTACTCAGATGCTTGAGAATCGACTATATTAGGTCAAAAGTCAAATGTGGCCCACGTACAGTCAAACTTCAAGATTTTTGGTCAACATCAACATTTTGAAGTGAATTTCATCATTTGATCAAGGGTTGATCATGAGTTTTCATGGAATGCCCTAAATTCATCAAAACCCAAAAGTTGCTAAATTAGGGTTTCTTAGGAAAAGTCAACCAAACTTTGACCAAGCATAACTTCCACATAATTTATCACAAATTTTCCATCCAAGGCTCATTTTGAAGAGGATGCAATTCCCTACAACTCATCTTCCGCCCACAAGTTCAAATTATGCACTCATAAAATAATATGAATTTCTACATTATAGGTCCTTTTGAAAAGTCAACAAAAAACACCTTTTGGGTCAAAGCTTCTTACATGAACATGGAAGACCCAATTGAAATGAGACAAAAAGGATTGCTTAGGGGACATCTTAAGCTTTCTAAAAAGTCCAAGAACACCTCTCTAGGGTTAAAATTGGAGGATATATGCCTTGTCAAAGTTAACCTTTCTTGCAAAATTGCCAAAAGTCAAATATGCTCAAAAGTGCATTTTTTACCAAATGGGCTTAGCATTTCATGATTGCACCTCACTTGTAGCATGGTCCATGGCCCAAATGTTCACTCACATGTTATTTGCTTCATTATTTATTTTGTTTTGTTTATTTATTTATTAAAAATTGAATAAAATCAAATAATTAGTAAATAATATCAAAGATATGTTTTGATATGATTTTTGGACAGGATATCAATCAAATTATGCTGAGATATCAAGACCAAATCGAATCAAGCATGATTCGTACAAAAATGGGATAATTTGGCTCAATTTAGAAAGTTTTCATATGGCTAAAGAACCAAATTAAATCTTCTCAAAACTTCAAGATTCAATCTGTTTTGCAACCCTAATTCACTCAAGGGTATATAATGAACAAGAATAAAGCATAAAAAAAGGGTTGGCGGGCGTGAAAAGAAAAAACAAAGTTCCAAATTTTCCAAGAAAAGTGCATATTGGATCTTGCTCTATAGGTCGTTTCAAGCGTTTCTAAGGATCAAGTCGTACTCCTAGGCACTCACTGAACCTGTAGCAAGCATTTGCAGGACCTGAAACCTCCATAATCGTGTTCTATCACGTCCACGGTTTATACTTTTCCTTGAGTTTCGTTTTCATGGATTCTGACATTATCAATACATTTTAAATACATATTCATGCTTATAATCATGTTTGCAAGGTGTTTGGATTGTTTAATTTGAGTTTGAGTGCAGGAATTTGAGGACGCCATTACTAGGGTTCATAAAATCATAATTGGGGTTTCCTCTTTCAGGACAAATTGAGAAGAATTTTGGACACCATTAGACTCAGGACTCAACCCTCGATTGATCCCTAACATTGGTTTTAATTTATATTGCCTATATCATATATTTGAATCATGCAGGGTTTTAGCTACAAAAAAAATCCATCACTATAGCTTATAGTGACGGAACTCAGCCGTAGGCAAAAGTATGTGGCCTAAAGCCATAGATCAGCGAAGAAGACGATCGCGTGGAGGTGACGAATTGGTCCATTCAAATATATGGGGCCCATAAAAGGGCGCGCGCGTGACAGCTAGGCTTAGTGCTTTGTTTGCTTTATATTTATTTTATTTAACTAGGTGCATGAATGGCTAATCAGCGCAGTTGGCAAGGAGGGGGATATGTGAAGCAAGGGACCTGGGTTCGATCCCAGGTCCAAACATTTTCTTATTTTCTCAACTGCCACTAACAGATCAGGTACATCAAGCTTGCACGTGCTCACCATATGCCATCACCATCCAACCAATGGATGCATCCCATGCCCAGATCTAGCGTTCATCACTGAAGGACCATGGTGAACCATCAAGCGCCAGCACCACTGGATCCAGCGTTGACTTGGGCCACCAACCTTGGGCCCAAGGTCAGATTCAGGGTTGCACCCCCCAGATTTACTATACATCAGGCCCAATTCTTTTTTCTTTTATTTATTTCCTTTATTTAATTATTTTGTTTAATTATTTTTCCAAAAAATTAATTACTTTTTTTTATTAATCATAAAATCAACAAATCGCAAAATCACAAAAAAGATCATTTTTTAATATAAAATATTTACTTTAATTTAATTAGAAAATTAGGTTAATTTAATTTACTT
Organism: Vicia faba; assembly: GCA_948472305.1. Classification (NCBI taxonomy): domain Eukaryota; kingdom Viridiplantae; phylum Streptophyta; class Magnoliopsida; order Fabales; family Fabaceae; genus Vicia; species Vicia faba. The sequence continues at coordinate 922,543,263 of OX451736.1, read as the reverse complement.
TTTTTTCATAATTAAAAATAATTAGAAATTAGGGTTTAATTAATGTGCAATTAAATTCTTTTCTCAAATAAAAAATGTACACAAATATTTTTTTTCTCAATTAGGGTTTTAGGTTATTCTTTAAGCGTCCTCGTATTTAATTCGCCGTGCGTTTAATTATTTCCTTTTCATTATTTTTGTAACTGCCAATGGTTTGTAATAGTTAAACTAGGTTTTTTATTTATCACTTTGTTCCCGATTTTTGTTATGTAATTAATCCCCATCCCCGAAGCCATGTAATAGCTAGGTTTATTTTCTCGCACTTTTAATTTCCGCAATCTTTAACTGTTAGATGCATGGTTAATACGATTGTATGGAAAGATGTTTGAATATTAAAACGGTAGCTCACTGAATGTGCAAAGACTAATTAACTGAAAAAAAATCACGCGCACATATTTCACTCCTAGGGTTTGCCTCGCTTCGGTTGCCTTCGGTAAAACAGTCATGAAGCATAGGAGATTTTAGTGGTTTCCCTCCAGTTTAAAAGATCAAATGACCCATTCGAATGTTGCTTCAGAAATGTTGCCTCAGAAAGATCTTAAGACCCTAGGGTTACTACTAAGGTTTCCTACCCATTGCTCTGGTGACTGTACTTGTCCCTTTCGAACGTCCCTTACAAAATCCAACGACGGCGCTACCTACTCCTTAATAGTAGGATAACACTGTCTAAAGGAAATGAGAACAAACAACTTTTTTTCGAGTAGGTAGAATCTTAAGTACTTGCTCAACAAAACTTTTCACACAAACACCTTTTAAAAAAACTTTGCAAATTAAACTTCATCACACCCTTGAGGACTGATACAAGGGTTATCACGAAGTAAACTTTTCTTCAAAACAAGCACACAAAAGCAATTTTAAAAAGATGAGCAAGTACCTAAGAGCCCATGGAAAACCATGGATAGAAAGGGTGCTAACACCTTCCCTTTCTATAATCTACCCCCCGTACTCAAATCTCGAAAAAAGGTTTTTTTTATTCTTTTTCCTTTTTCATGATTGGATAAAATAAAATTCGGTGGCGACTCCTGCTTACCGCGACATTTTGCGAACAAAAAACGCAAAACAAAAACCAGTAATTAACAGTCGGTTCTGCCACTGTATCGCAGAACTGGCGACTCTGCTGGGGATATTGAAAAGTGGGATATACCTTAGGATCTAGGTCATTTTTAAATTACTTTCTTGTTTGCTTTGCCTGCTTTATCTTTAAGGGTTTTTGCTTGGGTATTGTTGAAGATCCTACACCCGGATCTGAGGGCACTTTTTAGGTAAACAGGAATAGATCGTGGAGACTTTACGACATAGACTGATATGGTTTAAGCGATAGATGTGTTGGTGTGGCACTTTGGTTGGTACCGGTATCCTTCATGGGGAAACGAGGAGAATATGGGGCCTCCGTATGGTGTTGTGAAGCACTAATGGACCTTAGAACCTTAGTTGAATAAACTTGGCCATTAGAAAGTAGTGAGATAGCTGGCCTCGATATAGAGCTGAGGATTGGTTGATACTCGATGCTACACTCATTGAGATCAGACTTTCCGGATATTTCGGCTGCAAGAAAAGATTGCTTAAGCTGAGACAATGCCCGATAAAGGATGGTCAGTGATATTGAGATCCCTTAGAACCCAGTTACTTTTTAAGATAGGTTTGAAACCAACTAAACTTCGGGAGGGTATGACCTTTAACCTCATGCAGGCCTTAAACCTAAGGACTTTGTGTGATTTGACTGTGTTTGCTACACCTATGGTTTATCATGACATCATGCATCATAACATATCATCCATTCTTATTACACTAACCATTACAAAGACCAAGGGAATTTATATTTGTTCTGTTTTGTAGATCATGGCTTCTGTTCGTAGAAACACTATCCGAATCAGCTTTGTGAAGATACCTTCCCAACTCAAAGAGCTAGTATCAAGGGTTTCTGAAACTTCTGCGTTCACTAAGAGACATGGTCAACTTCCCAACCTCGTTACTTCAAAATTTGATGAAGAGATGATGAGTGTACTCTTTCAGTTCTTTAATCCCAAGCACCACTACTTCACCTTTCCAGACTATCAGTTGGTGCCTACCTTGGAAGAATTCTCTCAGCTGTTGGATATACCCATTCTTGAACAGTTGCCCTTCACAGGTCTAGAAGAAGTTCCTAATCTAGAAGTCATTACCTCAACTTTTCATCTGAAATGGGCCGACGTGGTATCCAATTGGGAAACAAGAGGCGGAGTCAAGGGTTTTCTAGCTAAGTTTCTGATAAACAAGGCCTAGCTGTTTTGGGATGATATGGACTTTCAGGCTTTTGAGGAGGTTTTGGATCTTCTAATCTATGGGTTAGTCCTATTCCCTAATCCGGACTCTTCATAGATGTGAATGCTATCAAGATCTTCCTCTCCCGCAACCCTGTGCCTACCTTGCTCGGAGATATTTTGCACACTCTCCATACTTGTACCATGAAGAGAAGAGGGGTTCTTATGTGTTGCATGCCATTGCTATCGAGGTGGTTTATTTATCACCTCCCTAAGTCCGTACTGAAGAATGAAGAAGGTTTGGGTTGGTCGCAAAGGATAATGTCACACGCTAACATGGATATTCTCTGGTGCTCCCGAGCTATGGAAAACACTACTATTATTGACCGCTGCGGGGAGTACCCTAATGTCCCATTACTTGGTATTATAGGGGGTATAACCTACAATCATTTTTTAGCTCTGCGACAATTTGGTTACACTCGAAGAGATGGTCCCCACGAGTTACTTATTGAGGGCATTGTATTCAACTACGAGGATGATGTTCACGAGTATCGCCGGAGGTTAATACGAGCTTGGGGCATGGTAAACCGATCTGGCGCCAAGGCTTTGGGGCCAAAGGCTTCCATTCCTATGGAACCTTACCTCCAATGGGTACGAGCTCGCGCCCAGAAGCTTATGATGCCCTATGTGACTGTTTTACCAGTGATTGTAGAACCCACTACTGAAGGGGGTATTCCTTACACGGTTCTCTATCCTTATATGCCCACTGATCTTGGAGAGTTGCATAGGTCTTGGATTCATTTGAAGAACAAGCGGGATACTTACAGAGATCAGTTCCATGCTCAAGAGAGGAAAGTTTTATAGCTTACAAAGTAACTCCATGAAGAAAAGGACTCAATGCTTATCTCGGCACAAAGAGGAAGCATCCATGGGATTTTTTATTTCTTTTCTAGTTTTAGATTTGTTTTTAATTGTAACGCCTAAAAGGAATTTGAACTTTGAATTCAGCTAATAAAATCTTTGTTTATTTTGGTTTGCAAATTTAAATTCCCCAAAGTCTTTAAAATCATTGCACGCGCATCCCATTCATAGCATTGCATGTACAGGTACCATTATTGGTTTCTCATCTCCCTCGCTATTTATTTAAGAAGAAATGTCTTCCGAATAGAGCATCAAGGACCTTCAGGAACAGAACACCCAGTTCCAACAAATGTTCATAAGTCTGGCAAAAGGGCAGGAGGATCTGAAAGCCCTTATCCTGGAAGAAAAAAATAAAAAGAAGAAGGCTGCCGATGTTCTGAATATGGGAAGAAGGTTTGGAGAGTAGTTGAAGTGACAAGTCGATATGACCTCTTCATCCAAGGAAGGGGAGAATCAAGAATAAGAGAAGGATCCCAGTCCTGAAGTTTTTGACAATGATACCAACTACAATGATGAGCAGTATCCTCCTGCTGAAGATAGATAGAAGCAGTTGGAAGATCGTTTAAGTGCCATGGAAGTCCAGAGGATACCTGGGCTGGATTTCGAAGAATTGGGATTGGTGTAGGGAGTGGTCATCCCATAGAAGTTCAAAGCTCTAGTTTTTTCTAAGTATGATGGGGTGTCCTGCCCAAATCTCCATCTCCTCTCTTATGTTAGAAAGATCCAGCCCCACACTGCTGATAGAAATTTGTGGGTTCATTTCTTTCAAGATAGTCTATCAGGGACTCAACTTGAATGGTTCTACCAACTGGAGGGAGCCAATGTCCGAAATTGGGAAGATCTGGCTGCTGCTTTCTATAAGCAGTATCAATATAACGCCGACCTTGCTCCTACTCGTACTCAACTTCAGAGTATGTTCATTGGTGCAAGTAAAGGTTTTAAAGACTATGCATAGAAATGGAGAGACTTGGTTGGAAGAGTTCAACCCCCATTGTCTGATAGGGAGTTGGTTGATATGTTTCTGGGGACGCTATCTGGTCCATTTTTCAATCATTTGATCGGCAGCTCGTCAACTGGTTTACCAAGCTGATTCTAACTGGAGAAAGGGTAGAAGCTGGGATTCAGAGCGGCAAGATACAAAAGGATACCTCTTCGAGCTCAGTAAAGAAGCCTTTTGCTGGTAAGAAGGAAGCGAGTGCCATCTGTGATACGGTGGGAGAACTGACTTGAGGTTTTGCGTTTGTTTTCGCAAATGTTTCGGTTGAGCAAGAGTCGCCACCGACTTTTTATTTTATCCTAAGGAAAGGTTAAAAAGCACAGCAAAAACCTTTGAGATGTTTTCTTGGGTTCGGGGAGTAGATTATAGAAAGGGAAGATGTTAGCACCCTTTCTATCCATGGTTATCCATGGGCTCTTAGTTACTTGCTTAGATCAACTTGCCTTGATTTTCAATTGTTTGAAATGGTGCTTTGTGTGTGGGTTTTGAAAATGTCTTGAAAAGAGGCCGATGTGGTGGCAACCTTTGCAATGATCCATGTTTGGATGTATACAAAGGTGTATGTCTTATGAAAAGTTTTCAATGTTTTTCAATGTTTTTGAAAGTTATTTTGAAAATGTGTTGTGATATGTGTTTTAAAAAATAGGCAAGGGTTTTTGTTTTGCAAGTTGGCAAGTAACCAAGAACTATCTACCCTAAATTTCTCAAAGATCTTTGCTATGTTTTAACCCTTTTAACAATTTTGTTCCACCATTGTATTTGGTGGACAATCTTGTGTTAGGATGTTTAACGGGACGGGCGCGGGTCATCGTATGGACCATGATTGCAATGGTGCCAAGTATCTTTGGGCAATTTTTCCTTTAAGGGACTTGATCATTTTTTAGGCAACTTTCGAAAGCGTCATCGAGGGACTATGATCATTTTTTAGGCAACTTTCGAAAGCGTCATCGAGGGACTATGATCATTTGATTGTTTTGTTTTTGCCAAAGATACCTAACATGCAATATGGCCCATTTTTGAAGGCAACAAGTGGAGTACCCTAGGGGTGCAAGTGTGATTAGTGTTGTCCATTTTCATGCTTGTTTATCTTGAATTTAGGTCAAACTGATTGTTGTTTTTTGATTTGCATACAAAACCCTAATTCTAACATGGTATAATTAGAAAGCTTAAAAATGCGAAATTAAAAGTCCTAAGTTATTACACAATGATCATGGGAATGGGGGTACAAATGTTCAAATGGGGATGAGACTTCATAGGAGGATAGTGTCCAATATTTACAACCAAATTGAATTGCGCAAATATAAATGCAAAGATATATAAGAAGAAAGCAATATATATATGTGAAGGTATTTTTATGTAAGTGTATATTTTATTCACAAATAAAATAAAAATAATTAAAAGAAAGTTAATTAATTTTTTTTTAAATATTTTCATGTTTAGGGCAAAAACCCTAATTTTGCTAAATAAAAGGCATTAATTATTTATTAAGTATTATATACAATATTTATTAATTATGTGTAAAAAATAAATAAAAAAATAAAAAAAGAAAGTATATTGTCAAAAATGATTTTCAAGTTAAATATTAATAAAAATAAAAATGTATTATTTTCTATGTTTTTAACCTAAATATACTAATAAATATATAAGTATTTACATTATTTATCAAATATATTAAATATATACAAAAATTAAGTATTTAATATTTACAAAAAAAGAGTATATTTTTTATAAAATGTTTTCAAAAGGGTAAAATAAAATAAAATCAGAAAGTAAAAATATTTGCATTGTTTTTAGTTATCTTAAATAAAAGTATTATGTTTATTTTATGTACAAAACTAAATAAAATCAAATAAATATCAAATAAAAATTTAAAAATGTGAGAAAAATAATTTTAATATTTTTTCAATGCTTAAATAAAATAAATGAATCAGAAACAAAAATCAAAAGTCAAAAATAATAAAAATAAAATGCAATGGGCCAAGGGGGTGCATATGTGAGAATGTGGTGTAAAAATAAGAAAAATCACAGGCCCAGCCCATGAAAGGTTGTCTTCAACCTTCAGAAAACAACATTTGAAAAAACGCGTCTTTTCTTCCCTGCTTGCTATCTCTTGATTCTTTGATTTTCAGCACAAACTCATAACATGAAAAATGTCAAGCATTGAACCACGAATCCAGACATGTAAAAAACTTAACCTAACTCTCAGAAATGAGAGAGAATTTCTCCATCCCTAATTCTTGACCTAAGTTTTTATCAATGTTCAGATTCAAAATACTCTCAACATATGCAATATAAATGGAAAGTGAAGATATGTATAGTTTCAGGGCCATGAGCATGACATTTTTCATTCATAAATCTAAGCCTAACTCTTCCTAGATTAAGAGATAGAGATCCATGAACTTACCTGTTCAGCTTGGATCATGCTTGGCAATGGAGGTACTTTCAAGGCAAGGTAAGGATTTGTATAGCTTGCTTGATGTCAAGGGATGTTATTCCAATGCTTGGTGTGCTTTGAATCTTGCTATATCAAGCTGCAGAAGTCAACCTGCAAGAGAGAAAAGTGAAAATGGCAAAACTGGTTAGAGGTGTTACAGTCTGCTTCCAATGCTTGGGACAGTTTGTATGGATGGTAGGGAATGTGTTTGAACTGGTTTGGATGAAAATGCACGAGTGGATTGAGCTATGGGATTCAAACTGCAGCTTATGCCATGTTTTTGCAGTTTTATGGTGTTTCTATGAATGGGGAGATATTGAAGGTGATAGGCTCGTGTTTCAGATCAGGTTGGATGTTTGGAAGATGCTCAAGAAGTTTGTCTAAGCTTGTGGTTGCAGCAATGTGTGTTGGTGTTACCAAATGCCAAGTTTCTTGTAATGTAAGTCAAAATGCCAAGTGCTGGTACAGGCTCCTCTAGGCCCCTCTAATGTGCTGCTAAACTTGCCCTTAATCAGTGGGATTAGCTCAATAACTTGTGCCAAAGAGATTTGCCTTGTACTACTTGGATTGCAAATTTGACATAAAGTTAATCTTTTCAAGAATAGATAAAATGCTTTTTCCATTTATGGCTTAAACTTCCATGTAATGACCAAATGAGCAAAATAATGTCTTGGCACAATGGATTAGCATTGTTTTTATGAGTGTAAAAGGAGATTTGAGGCCTGTAATCTAGGAGTGCAAGCTGAGTTCAAAAATGCCTAAGTGTATGAACATGAAGATTGGCCATGAGCAAAGTGAGTTTTGCCTATATTGCCAAATTCGATTCTCCCTAACCACAAGGTTGTTTGATGAGTTCTTGGACATTTTAGAAAGCTTGTAATGTGTACTACAATCCATATTTGTAATGCAAGTTGAAATTCCAAGTGGAAGCATGTGAAAAGTTTCCATGAAGTTAGGCAAAAATCCTGCCTAGAATAGGTCAAAATTTTTCTAAGTTAAGAATGTTTTGCACCCTTGTTCCAAAAATCATAACTTGAGCTACAAGCTACTTTTGAGGAAACTTTGTGAATCAAAGTTTTAGATTTTGCAATGGACTACAACTTTCATGTTTTGACTTTTGTTTGAATCCAAATGCATCTTGGTGAAAAAGTGGGACCAAGTTAGGAAAAAATTAGGGATTTTCATAACTTAGAAAAATTCTAAGTTATGAAAATTCTTCATTTCAAACCCTAATTTGTGATTTTTGATTTCTTGATGAACAAGTTTCATGTTTTGACATGTTTTGATGAAAAATGAATCTTGACACTTGATTTTGACCAAAAAGTCAAAGTTTGACTTTTCAGTATACAGTTAAAAATTGATCAATTGACTGGAAAATTCATCTGTCAATCTTGTGCATTTGGGATCTTTTGAACTTTTTGAACATGTCAAGACAATTCCATGGGGTCATTGAGTCCATATGTGAGCTTGGTTTTCCCTTGGCTAAGTCAAACAGTCAAAAATTGCCTTTGTGCAGTCAAAACCCTAAAAATGACCATTTTACCCTTTTGGTGATCTGATCAAATTTCTTGTGGAATTGTGATCCAAACTTAACCAAATGGTTCATATGAGTTCATAATGTTGATGTGGGTCAAAAATCATGAGGTTTGACAGTCAATTGGCCACAGTTGACTTTTTCCCCAATACAACTGATTTCTAGGTCAACTGTCCAATTGACTGGGCAAAGATTGGAATCAAGGCTTGAAACTTGGTATGGATAAACTTGGGAGTCCAATATGAAGCATGAAAGTCATCGTAGGCATTTTAGGTCAAAACATCTTTGTGCAAACACAAACCCTAATTTGGGTCAACAGTGAAAGGAGAAGTCTTGAGCAGAGGAAACCCTAGTTGGATCTTGAACTCCAAGGGTCTTGTGGTGAGAAAATGTTGAGGAAATGGGAGGGCAAATTTTGGGGTACAACACCATCTATAGCCCGAGTGGCCAAAACAGGGATGAACATCGTCAGACAGTAAGTGCCGTAATGATACCGAGTCCTACAGTTACTCCACAATGCAACAATCAACAAAGGGTGGAAAGACCACAACGACAGTTTACCCGAATCAACATTACATTGGTTGAAGTTCCACCTCATCTATTGAGATCCAACTTGGAAACCTTGAAAGAGGCTCCCAAGAATCCAAATACTACATCTCCCCGATATAATCCAAATGCTCGGTGTGCCTATCATTCTGAGAGTCTTGGCCACGATACCAATGATTGCTGGGCTCTAAGAAATAAGGTACAAGATCTGATTGAAGCCAAGGAAATTGAGTTCTATGCTCCGGAGAAGCCCAATGTCATAATTGCTCTCATGCCTACGCACGGTCGTGGAGTTAATGCTATTGATACCGACTTGTTTGTAACCTTGGTGGATGAAGTTTCTACTCCTCTCATGACTGTGAAGAAGAATTTGTTATTGGTCGGTTTATTTCCGGGTTATGGTGAAGGTTGCCACATGTGTTCATTTCTACCTTCTGGTTGCCATTTGCTGAAGTCAGGTGTTCAACGCCTGATGGACAACAAAGAAATTTTGTTCGAGAAAACATTGGTTCTTGTTGTTCCATCTAAAGACATTGCCATTATAACCATTTCCTCCAATCCTTCCAAGGTCTACTCGAGAAGACCTGTTAGGATTACATCTGCTCCAAGAATTTCTCCGCTGATAATCACTGTTCCTGGTCTTGTCCCGTATGTCTCGGACAAAGTTGTCCCCTGGCATTATGGTGCCGATATGTACTATCATGGTATCAAACAAGATTTGAAAGATGAAGTGGTTGATCCTGATATTGGTAACATTGTCGGAACCAGCAAAGTTACCCGAAGTGGAAGGGTCTTCTCTCCCGATATTTCCCCTAAGACTGTCAACAAACCTATTGTCATTCCATATGCTATTCCTGCTAGTACATCAAATACTGCTCCTGTTCTTACTCCAATTATTACCCCTGTCGGCGAATCGTCTGATACCCGCGGCAAAGAAATTATAGGTGAGCCTTCCCGGACGGAGGCGCCTAGAAAAGTTGTTGTGCAAGCCTCTAAGCAAGAGATAGAGAAAATACTGAAAATAATTAAGAAGATTGACTACAATATGGTCGAGCAGCTGGGGCAGACCCCATCAAAGATATCCATGTTATCCCTGCTGTTATGCTCCGAGGCCCATGCGAAGGCTTTAATCGCATTCCTCAAAACTACGCACGTGCCTCAAGAGACTTCAACTGATCAATTTAAAGATTGTGTGGCCAGCCTGACTGCTGACAATGGGCTGGGTTTTTTCAGATGCAGACTTGACACCGAAGGGAAGGAAGCATAATGATGCTCTGCATGTCTCGATTGAATGCAGGGGCACCATTATGGCTCATGTGCTGGTAGATACTGGGTCTTCGCTGAATGTCTTTCCTAAGAAGGCGTTGGATTGGCTGGATTGCGAGGGTTTGACGTTAAAGCCTAGTAACATTGTGGTAAGGGCTTTTGACGGATCGAAGAGAATGGTGCACAGGGAGGTGGACATCCCTGTCAAAGTGGGTTCTCAGACTTTTGGGTCCACCTTCTATGTGATGGATATCAGGCCGTCGTATTCTTGTTTGCTGGGTCGTCCTTGGATCCATGAGGCTGGGACAGTTACTTCCACACTCCACCAAATGCTGAAGTATCCGGTAAAAGGGAAGATTGTCATAGTGCAGGGTGAAGAGGAGTATATGGTGGGCCACCTCAATTCCTTCTGATACATAGAGATGGACATGGAATTCATAGAAACTCCTTGTCAAAACTTCGAAGAGGTCCCTCAGATCTTGGCATCGACTGAAACTACTACCAACAACAAACTTCCTCTAAAGATGGCTTCCCTCAAGGACGCCAGGGCCGTGGTTGAAGAAGGTGGGTGTGCCAATTGGGGTTAGCTCCCTGATTTCACTCACAAAACTGACAAATTTGGTTTGGGATTTACTATAGAGGCTCAAAGGGTTGTTCGACGCACTCGGGCTGAAGGACCTCCCCTACACATCAGTAATCGAGGAATTAATGCCATTAAAGACAGCGAGGGAGACTCAGACATTGATAGATGGATCTACCCAACTACCAACGGTGGACCGAGTAACTGGACGGATAGGGACTTTATACCAGTTTCTTTTATTCCGCAGTAATTGTCTTACTTGTGTTGAGATTTGGAATAAACAATTTAAAACATTACGGCCTTGTGCCTTGCCCGAGGCACATTGGATTTTGCTTGTGAGGGCTATTATTTGTCATTTCATATATCATTAATAAAGCATTGGATGTTTCTTGCATACAAATTTTGCGCTCTCTGTTGTTCTTTTCTACTTTCACTTTATCAAAACATCTATTCTCTTACACACACTCACGTATCATAATGCAGATCCATATCCACTCTGGATCCTATTGATAACAGCTCTGCTATCGCCAGTTATGACTTCAAAAATCCGATCAACCAAGCCGAAGACGAAGGTGAGGATGATTGTGAGGTTCCTGGAGAACTTGCTAGACTATTACAGCAGGAAGAAAGGGCCATACAGCCTCATGAAGAGTCGATTGAGATAGTGAACTTGGGTACTGAGGAAGACAAAAAAGAGGTTAAAATAGGTGCAAATTTGGAGCTTAGCATTAAACAAAGGTTGATACAAATGTTGCATGACTATGTTGAGATCTTTGCTTGGTCCTATAAAGACATGCCTGGTTTGGACACTGATATTATAGTACATCGCCTACCGACTAAAGAAGATTGTCCTCCGATTAAACAGAAGGTCCGCCGTATGTGTCCCGAAATGTCAGAAAAGATCAAGGCAGAGGTCATGAAACAGTTCGACGCAGGATTCTTAGCTGTCACTTCGTATCCATAGTGGGTTGCTAACATCGTTCTGGTACCTAAGAAGGACGGTAAGGTACGGATGTGTGTGGATTACAGAGATCTGAATAGGGCAAGCCCCAAGGATGACTTACCACTTCCTCACATTGATGTTCTGGTCGACAACACCATGCAACACAAAATCTTCTCCTTCATGGATGGTTTCTCTGGCTACAACCATATCAAGATGGCTCCTGAAGACATGGAGAAGACAACCTTCGTTACACAGTGGGGCACCTTCTGCTACAAGGTGATGCCTTTTGGATTGAAGAATGTTGGGGAAACTTATTAGCCCTCCATGGTCGCTTTGTTCCATGATATGATTCACCATGAGATCGAAGTTTATGTTGATGATATGATAGCCAGGTTTCAGACTGAGGAAGAGCACCTTTATCATCTCCAAAAGTTGTTTGACAGGTTAAAGATGTATAAGCTGAGGTTGAATTCGAACAAGTGCACCTTCGCAGTAAGGTCTGGTAAACTTATGGGTTTCATTGTCAGTGACAAAGGCATCCAAGTAGATCCTGCAAAGGTAAAAGCTATACAAGAAATTCCAGCTCCCCGTACGGAGAAGGAAGTTAGGGGTTTCTTGGGACGCATGAATTATATTGCCAGGTTCATTTCACATCTGACTGCTACTTATGAGCCAATCTTCAAGCTTCTGAAGAAAGATCAAGTGGTAAAGTGGAATGATGAATGCCAGACCACTTTTGAAAGAATCAAGGAATACCTTCAAGAACCACCAATTCTGATGCCTCCAGTTGAAGGAAGACCTTTGATATTATACTTGACAGTGCTAGACAATTCAATGGGGTGTGTGTTGGGGCAGCATGACAAGTCTGGTCGAAAAGAGCACGCAATATACTACCTTAGCAAAAAGTTTACCGACTGTGAGACACGATACACGTTGCTAGAGAAAACTTGTTGCGCTTTGGCATGGGCTGCTCGCCGACTGAGACAATATATACTGACTCACACTACCTTGTTGATATCGAAGATGGATCTGATCAAGTACATTTTCGAGAAGCCCGCTCTCTCCGGAAGGATAACAAGATGGCAGATGATCTTAACTGAGTACGACATACAATATACAACCCAAAAAACAATAAAGGGGAGTGTATTAGCTGATCATTTGGCTCATCAACCTGTGGATGACTACCAGTCCATGAATTCTGAGTTTCCGGATGAGAATATTATGCTGGTGACCGAATATGAAGAACCTGGACCAGATGAAGGACCCGAGGAGGGATCCCGATGGTCTATGTATTTTTATGGAGCCTCAAACGCACTAGGTAACGGCATTGGTGCTATAATCCTATCTCCCGAGGGCTGTCATACTCCGTTCACGGCCCGATTATGTTTCAATTGCACCAACAACATGGCGGAGTATGAAGCGTGCATCATGGGCCTTCGAGCTACTATTGACCTAAGGATCAAGTTCTTGAATGTATTCGGGGATTCCGCTTTGGTGATAAGTCAGATCAAAGGCGAGTGGGATACGGAACACCCGAATCTCATTACTTACAAAGAGTATGTATTGACATTGCTCCCACACTTTGAGGAGGTAGCCTTCGAACATTTCCCACGAGAGGAGAACCAGTTAGCGGACGCGCTAGCTACCATGTCTTCTATATTCAAGGTTAGGTAGGACAATGAAGCTCCCCAAATCACCATTGAGAGGTTGGACGAACCAGCACACTGCTATGAAATCGATACCGAAGAAGTGGCAGACAAACCCTGGTTTCACGAAGTCAAAAGGTATCTCGAGACTCAAGAGTATCCCGAAGGCGTATCTGTCAATGATAAGAAGTTTCTGAGAACGTTCGCTGCAAAGTTCTTCCTCAGTAATGGAATCCTCTATAAACGCAACCATGACTCCACACTACTACGGTGTGTAGACAAGAGCGAAGCAGAGAGGATCATGACAGATCTACATGAAGGCACCTTCGGAACCCATTCCAGTGGACACACTGTTGTACCCCAAAATTTTCCCTCTCATTTTACTCAATACATACTCCTAAAGGTCCTCAATTTGCTCAAGTTTGCCCAAGAGTTAACCAGACAAACTCTCTCCTAAGGCAGTGTGTCTCAAATTAGGGTTTCCACTTTCATCAAGACGTGTGGACCACAAAGGCCTCATATTCTCTCCATGGTCTTAATATGTTCTCAAGACCCTACATGTCAAGTTTCATGCCTTGCACAAGAAGTTTGCTCAATCAACTGCTCAGAGGCTTGAAAATCGACTATACTAGGTCAAAAGTCAACTGTGACCCACATACAGTCAAACTTCAAGATTTTTGGTCAACATCAACATTTTGAAGTGAATTTCATAATTTTATCAAGGGTTGACCATGATTCCTCAAGGAATGCTTCAAATTCATCAAAACCCAAAAGTTGCTAAATTAGGGTTTCTCAATAAAAGTCAACCCAAATTTGACCAAGCATAACTTCTTCATATTTTATCATAAATTTTCGATCCAAGGCTCATTTTGAAAAGGATGCAATTCCCTACAACTCAACTACATCCCACAAGTTCAAAATATGCACTCATAAAAAGATATGAATTTGTACATTATAGGTCCTTTTGAAAAGTCAACAAAAACACCTTTTGGGTCAAAGCTTATTACATGAACATTGAAGATCCAATTGAGATGAGATCAAAAAGGTTGTTTAGGGGACATCCTAAGCTTTCTAAAAAGTCCAAGAACACCCTCTTAGGTTTAAAATTGAGGAAGATATGTATTGTCAAAATTGACCAATTTTTGGAAATGTGCATGAAGTCAATATTGATCAAAATGACTTTTTTTCCAAATGGGCCCATATTTTCTTGTTTGAAACTTTTTCCTAAGATGGCCCACGACCCCTGAGCTTATCCACCTATTATTTTATTATTTTTATTATTTATTTTGATTTTTTATCCATTTAAATCAAAATAAATCAATTTAAATAGTAGAATAATCAAATAAAATCAAAGATTTGATTTTATGAGCATATTATGAGTCCATGAACAGCTAGCAAATCAAAAAATTCGTGAAAGAGCCAATTGATTGGAAAAGATCTTAATTTGGTCTATTTTGGAAACAAATCATACAAGGAAAATAATGAAATCAAATCTCCATAATTTGCAAAGGTATAATCAGTTTTTGTTGACCTAAATCATTCTATCATATATACCTAACATCTCTAAACATAAAAGAGGTTTTGAGGTCGTGAAAACAAGAGGAAGAAATTGAAAATTTTGGAAGAAAAAGTGCAGACTGTATTCTCTTCCATAGGCCGTTTCAAGTAATTCCAAAGCCAACAATCTATTCTTTGACGTGTTCTGAAGCCATTCCAATCAACCTCAAGCCTTAAAACCTTCAAAAATCATGCCTCACAGTGCCACGGTTTGCATCTTTTTTTCAAGATTCGTTTTCAATGATTTATCCATCATAAACATGTTTTGATCATATATCCATGCTTGCTATCATATTTGCAATGTTTTTGATTGGTTTGATTGAAGTTTAAGTACAGGAATGGCACGATGCCATTGTTAGGGTTTTGAGGTCCCAAATTGGGAATTCTATATAAAGGCAAAATTGGACAAAATTAGGGGTATTATCATGATCAGGAGATGATTTGCAGTTGATCCATGTCTTTGGTTTGAATTTATTCTGCTTGTGCTGCGTTTTTTTGAATTTTACAGGTTTATGGCTATGAACAAAATCCACCACTATAGCCTTTAGTGACGGAAATGACTGTAGGTAAAAGTGTGGCAAAAAACAACAGTTATGGGGAAGAAGACAATTAGGTGGCAGAATCCTATTGGGTGATTTTAATCACGCGCGCGTTTGGGAAAGACCACTTTATTTCCTTTATATTTTATTTATGTTATTATATATACAACTAACCATCCCAACAAATTTTGTTTTCTTACTTTGTTTCTGCAGATTCAATGCGTCATCATCCAAAACACCTACCATGCGCTACCACCATCTGGCTATTGGATGTATCAATAATTCAGATTCAATGCCTCAAATAATGAAGGACTATGGTGCACTCTCACGCTGGCACAACACAGGCTCATTCTTTTCTTTTCTATTTTATTTATTTTTAATTATTTTTACTAATTATTTTCCTTTATTAAAATAACACCAAAAAATCGTTATTTTTTATTTAATCAAAAAATCATCAAAAAAACATAAAAAAACATTTTTTTTCATAAAAGTATTTTATTTCCTTAATTAATTAGTTTAATTTAATTTAGGTCAAATTTAATTCCTTTTTTATAATTTAAATTAATTAGAAATTAGGGTTTTAATTTGTACATAACCTAATTAATTTTTCTAAAAAAAAACTAACCTAAATCTTTTTTTCAATTAGATTTTTTAGGTTTCCTAAATTATTCTCGCATTTAATTCGCCGCATGCATTTTTTAATTTCCTTTTATTATTATTGTAACTGTTTCGAGGTTGTAATAGTAATTAGGGTTTAAATTCCGCATTTTTTTTTCAGTCCAAAATAATTATGTATCTGCAAAAGCCTTGTAATAGCTAGGACTTTAAACTTTCTTGATTTTAATTCCGTAAATTATAAACTGCTTAGATGTATGTTAATAGGATTGTATGGAAAGACAAACTGAAAATTAATACGGTAGAAAACCTTAAATGTGCAAAGATAAATTAACTGAAAATTACACTCGCACATGCCCACTCCTAGGGTTTGCCTCACTTGGTTGCCTCAGAAATAATGGTCGTGTCCCTCGAAAGTAGGGATATCTTAGCAAAAGACCCTCAATCTAAAATTCACCATAAAGATCATAATCCCTCAATGTCCCTAGAGTTGCCTATGAGAAATGATCTTGTCCCTCGATGTTGCCTACGAATATATGATGACAGTCCCTTCGAACTGCTAAGGTATCCTTACATGTTGCCTTCAATGACCATTTCGTCCCTTTCGATAGTCCCTCAAACTCCAATGATGGTGCTACCTATTCCTTAATAATAGGACAACGTTGTCTAAAGGAAAACGAACAGTCTTTTTCGAGTAGGTAGATTAGTTCTTAAGTACTTGCTCAAAACAAACAAACTTTTTCACACCAAACACTTTTCAAACAAAGTTTTCAAAAACAACTTCGTAAACTCTTGAGGACAAAAACAAGGGTTAGAACGAAGTAAGACAAAACTTTTCTAAACAAGCACACACAAGCAATTTCAAAATGAGCAAGTACCTAAGAGCCTGTGGAAAACCACGGATAGAAAGGGTGCTAACACCTTCCCTTTCTATAATCTACCCCCCGTACTCAGAAACATCTCGAAAAAGGTTTTTTTTGTTCTTTTTCCTTTTCCTGATTGGATAAAATAAAAGTCGGTGGCGACTCTTGCTTACCGCGGCATTTTACGAACAAAAAATGCAAACCAGTATTAAACAGTCAGTTCTGCCACCGTATCACAGAACTAGCGACTCTGCTAGGGATAATTAATAAAGTGGGGTTTACCTTAGGATCTAGGCCATTCTTAAATTTCTTTCTTGTTTGTTTTTCCTGCTTTATCTTTAAGGGTTTTTGCTTGGGTATTGTTGAAGATCCTACACCCGGATTTGGGGACACTTATTAGGTAAACATCAATAGATCATGGAGATTGTACGGTGTAGACCGATATGGTTTAAGCGATGATTGTGTTGGTGTGGCACTTTGGTTGGTATCGATATCCTTCGTGGGAAAACAAGGAGAATACGGGGCCTCCACGTGGTGTCGTGAAGCACTAACGGACCTTAGAACCTTAGTTGAACAAACTCGGCCATTAGAAAGTAGTGAGATAGCCGACCTCGGTGTAGAGCTGAGGATTGGTTGATACTCGATGCTATACTCATTGAGATCAGACTTTCGGGATATTTCGGCCGCAAGAAAAGATTTCTTGAGCTGAGATAATGCCCGATAAAGGATGGTCAGTGATATTGAGATCCCTTAGAACCCGATTACTATTTATAGGACAGGCTGAACCAATCCAACTTCAAGAAGGTACTACCTTAAACTCAAGCAAGCCTTAAACCTAAGGACTTGGTGTGATTTGTTTGTGCTTGTTATACCTGTGATTTCTCAACATAATCATGACATCATGACATCATAAACATGGCATATCATACTAACCATTTCAAGGATCTCAAGGGTCTGTGACGTAGGTCATAGAGAACCAGACGTCTAACAAGGGGTAAGGGGATTTATTTTCCTCTAGCCTATGTTGTCAAAGGATCTTGAGTCAGGGGCTATGACCCACTCGATATGGTGAGCTTGACTCTTGAAGAAGGACTCTCAACGACACGAAGTTTCTTTAATCAAGCTGCAATCAAATTCTAACAGTTTCTTGTTTACCCCGTGAGATCCTTGAAAACATTGCATGCATATCATACACATTATTACAGGTACCGTTACAGGTTTCTCATCTTCTTCGATGTTTATTTCAGTAGAAATGTCTTCCGAACAAAGCATCAAGGACCTTCAGGCACAGAACTCCCAGTTCCAACAAATGTTCATAAGTCTAGAAAAAGGGCAGGAGGATCTGAAAGACCTCATCATGAAAGAGAAAAGGAAAAAGAAGAAAACTGCCGATATTCTGAATATGGGAAGAAGGTTTGGAGAGCCGTTAAAGCAACAAGTCGATCTGACCTCTTCATCTAAGGAAGGGGAGAATCAAGAAGAAGAGACAAGGGAGAAAGATCCCAGTCTTGAAGTTTCGGACAATGATACCGAATACAATGATGAGCAGTATCCTCCCACTGAGGATAAATACAAGCAGTTGGAAGATCACTTGAATGCTATGGAGGTCTAGAGGATACCAGGGTTAGATTTCGAAGAATTGGGATTGGTGTCGGGAGTGGTCATCCCGCAGAAGTTCAAACTCCAATTTTTGCAAAGTATGATGGGGTGTCCTGCCCAAAACTCCATCTCCGTTCTTATGTCAGGAAGATTCAGCCTCACACCGCTGATAGGAACTTGTGGGTCCATTTCTTCCAGGACGGTCTGTCTGGGACTCAGCTTGAATGGTTCTATCAACTAGAGGGAACCAATGTCCATAACTGGGAAGATATGGCTGCTGCTTTTTACAAGCAGTATCAATATAACACTGACCTTGCCCCTACTCGTACTCAACTCTAGAGTATGTCCATGGGCGCAAGCGAAGGTTTCAAGGACTATGTGCAGAAATGGAGAGATCTGGCAGGGAGAGTCCAACCCCCTTTGTCCGATAAGGAGTTGGTGGATATGTTCCTTGGTACGTTGTCTGGTCCTTTCTTCAATCACTTGATTGGTAGCTCCTCAGCTGGTTTCACCGAGCTAATATTGACTGGAGAAAGAGTAGAAGCTGGGATCCGGAGTGGCAAGATCCAGAAAAATACCTCTTCGAGTACAGAGAAGAAGTCATTTGGTGGCAAGAGGGAAGCCAATGTTGTGCATATCCAGAAGGGGCGTAGCAAGGCAGACTACCACTAATATATGGGGGCAGTGCTGATCTCTAATTCGGACGCGCACAACGACCACAACAACGAAACAATCAGCCAAGGGTGGAAAGACCTCAAAGGAAGTTCACCCAAATCAACATGCCACTGTCACAAGCATTGCAACACATGTTGAAGATGAAGCTGATTACGGTGATAAACCCTCATCTGAACCCGAATACTTCCTCTCCTAACTACAATCCGGAGGCAAGGTGTGCTTATCATTCTGACAGCCCGGGGCACGATACTAACGACTGTTGGGTGCTGAAATACAAGATTCAGAATATGATTGATGCCAAGGAGATCGAATTTGACCCTCCTGAGACTCCCAATGTGATCACTGCTCCCTTGCCAAAGCATGGCTAGGATTGAAAGCATTTTTGTTCATTTAAATTCTAAAGTTGTATTTTCTTTGCTTATTCGAACAATTATTGTCATGTCAAACTCTATTATTTCATTAATGCATTACACATGTCTGTCTTGAATTAATTTGTTTTCATTATGCTTAAATTGCTTTATATTTCCTTTTCGTGATATTCAACTCTCGACTAAAAAACTGTAAGCCTTTAGAGGGAGGATGACGAAAACGATGCCACAATCTCTATAATATGCTTTTGAATAGACCTTGTTGATGATGTACATGCGTTGTTTCAAATCCTAAACAGTGGAGTTATAAGGAAGATAATCCCTAGTCAACCCCTTCGAGCCAAAGAAGTAGGAGTTTTTCTTTTCACACATATTAAAACCCTTAATCATAACCTGGGGCAGGGTAGTTTTCTCAGTTAATTCAGAGGAGCATTCAGTCACAATCTGCCGCTTCGTACACAATAAATGGCATCAAAGACGTCCTTCTGAAACAAAAGACGGTGATGGTTCCCTATAATCATCAAGACAGGCAGTCATTATCTCTCAAAATAAAATCCCATTAAGTCAAAACCTATGAAGGAGACTTAAGAAAAAACACTGGGGCATCCCGCTGACTGTAATCACAAAAAGAAACAGTTCAGGAAAAAGACATGGATAATAAAATCAAAAAGAAAGAGGTCCTACAAACCCTCAACAAAAAATAAATGACCGCCTATTCAAAATAAACTGTCAGTATCCGAACCATCACTGGAATATCAGAGCAAAGACTCAAATGGGATCTAAATGCACAATTAGATGAGTTTAGGATCAAAGAACATCATGAAAAATGGGTGGGTACAAATAAAATTTGAGCCTTTATCCTTTGTTTCTTAAACCGTGAACCAGGCCACGTTATAACCCTTAAAAGTCCTAGATGAAGCATGGGTTAGTTCAAAAGCATATTGTTACAAAAGGTATCTTGACTCCTGAAGGTCCGTTACAAATCCTGAGTTGATATCACATCTTTGCAAAATTCTATTTTTTCTATAAAAAAAACTGCATTTTCAAAACTTCAAGACATACGTAAGCTTTGCATTCTTAAAATAACATTGTTTGTATACGACTATTTGTTCTACGACAGAGAAATTCGCATGACGAATATTTAGTGAACAAAAACCTTCTCAATAAAAAGGATCACCTCAAGTGGAAAAACACTTCCAACCAAGGGGCAAGGCATGATCATTGTCCATCATTTGGGGCAGTCAAGTCAAGATTCAAGGAGTCTCTCCAAAAGTGCCAAATAACTAGGGACAGATCTCCATCTGAATCACTTGGGGGAATTGGGCATGAATTCCAGAAATGAATCCTGTACGATCAAACAAACATCTTCTGGTAGTGTGGCAACACAAAACTACCGACAGTGACAACTTGCTACACCCTGAGAGCGTGGACATAGTCAGAAAATACTGCGCATGAACAAAGACCCGCTAGGTTGACTGGCCTAGGCAAAAATAAGGGCATCCCGGCGAACCAAAAGGGTTCGGGCAAAAATTAGGGATTAAAACAAAAAAGATATGTACAACCGGCAAGCCGAAAACCTGAAAAGGCGGCTTGGGCAAAAAAGGGTATCCAAGTGGACTGAAAATCTGAAAAGACAGTCCAGGAAAAAGTTAGGGATTAAAGTATACGACTATGTCCCATCATCTCGTCACTTGCCTATCAGTAGAAGACTTATCATTTCGATCGGAAGTTACCAAGCACCTCATAAGTTGGGATAACACTCAATCCACAAGGCCTCCGCAAGCACTTTCTCCAGCAGGTACAGGGGCAGAAAAGTCTTGATACAAAGTCATTATCGTATCCTCAGCATGCGTCCCAGTAACATCTACACTCCCCACAGAGTAGAGGCAACCAAAGTTTTGATCTTTGCCTCCCCAAACAGGAGTTACTTTCCCCAACCAAGCTCTTTCGGAGAGCTGACGTCTATATTCCCCAACCAAATTTTGTAATCGCATGCGGTTCATAAAGTTTTCTCCCGAACAGAGTTTATTTCTATGAATACAGAAGCTCAATCCCCGGTAGAGTTTATCCCTTCAACTATGGAAGCTTCTCTATCCAACGGAATTATTCCCCCGCAGAGTTGTTCTCAAGCAGAGTCTCTCCTCGACAGAATATCCGTAAACAAGGGGAAAATCCCCAACATAGTCATCTCTGGTTCACCATCTCCAGTGGAATTAGAAGAACCACTTTTTCTACGACAGTCAGGAACTCAATTTCCATTACTCTCTGAAACGACCCGACCGGACCTGTCATCTGGATGTAATGAAACATCAATGAAGTCGCCACCGAACATCTTTTATCCTGCCGAAAGGGAAAGTTAAACATCGAGAAAACCTGAAAAGGGAGAAATCACGGTCTTTCGACCGAGAGATCGGGTAAGAGAGTTTGTTACGCGAGGGGAAGGTATTAGCACCCATGTGGTATGGTGGCAGAACCAGACTGTTTTAGGTAAATGCTGGTTTGTGTTTTGCGTTTGTGTTCGCAAAATGTCGTGGTAAGAAAGAGTCGCCACCGACTTTTATTTTATCCAACTGGAAAGGAGAAAAGCACAGAACAATTCCTTTTTTGAGATATTCTGAGTACAGGGGGTAGATTATAGAAAGGGAAGGTATTAGCTCCCTTTCTATCTGTGGTTTTCCACGGGCTCTTAGGTACTTGCTCATCATTTAAAAATTGCTTCTGTGTTTGTGTGTTTTGAAAAGTTTTTGTTTTGCTTCGATTTAACCCTTGCTTCTGTCTTCAAGAGTGTTATGAAGTGTTTTGAAAACTTTGTTTG
Source organism: Vicia faba (assembly GCA_948472305.1). Taxonomy (NCBI): domain Eukaryota; kingdom Viridiplantae; phylum Streptophyta; class Magnoliopsida; order Fabales; family Fabaceae; genus Vicia; species Vicia faba. The sequence continues at coordinate 922,521,086 of OX451736.1, read as the reverse complement.
AGAAGAGTGCAAGTGTGGAAATGTTTTATTTTGAGCAAGTACCTACCAGCATCTACCTACTCGAAAAAAGAATATTTATGTTCTTGTGTCCTTTACATAGCGCTATTCCACTATTAGTGAGTAGGTAGCACCGTCGTTGGAGTTGTAAGGGTCAATTCAAAAGGGACGTACGATCACTAAAGCAATGTTAGGACGTCTTAGTAATAACCCTAATGTCTCAAGATCATATTGGAGGCAACCTTTCTGAGGCAACATTTCCGAACGAGACATTTGATCTTTGTTTAGACAAGAGAGCGACCACTAAAATGCCATATACTTAATGATCGTTTACCGAAGGCAACCAAAGTGAGAGTATACCCTAGGAGTGCGCATGTGCGAGTGGTTTGATTTCAAGTTATTATCTTTGCATATTTAGGGTTTGCTAACCATTTTAGAATTAACATACATTCTTGTCATGCAATCCTATTATCATACATCTAACAATTAAATATTTGCGTAAATTAAAATGCGAGAAATAAAACTACGTTATTACAAGGCTTCGGGGAGGGGGATTAATTACATAGTCAAAAACTGTAAAATGATAAATGAAAGGAAAATCCTAATTAAACTATTACATCCCATGAGCAGTTACATTAATATTGTAAAAATAAATAAACGCGCACGATGAGACGAGAACGAGAAAAAATTTGGGTTTTGACCCCGTCTAAACTAATTAAAAGAAAAAAATCATTTTTTGATTGTTTTTGATTATTTTGAGAAAATAAGTTTTTAATTAAATATGTACAAACCTAATTACTAATTAATTTAGATTAAGAAAAATAAATAGTTTGACCTATTTTTGTATTTTGGTTATTTTAAAAAGGAAGATAAAAATTAAATCCAATAAAACCTAATTTTCTAATTTGTTTTAATTTATTTACAAAAGGAAGTTAAAGTTACCCTAAAATTAAATTAAACTAATTAAATTAATTTTTGATAAAAAATAAAACCTAAATCTAATTTGATGAAAATTGATTTTATGGATTTTTTTTGTAAAAAAGAATTAATTTGTGAGAAAATAACAAAATAAAGAAAAATAAAGAAAAATATAGAAAGAAAAAGAAAGAATTGGGCCTGGTATGCTAGCAATTTGATGGGGTGTCCATAGCAATTTCTGGGCCCAAAAACCTTGGTCCACGTTTGACTTCCATGATCCAATGTGTTGGCTTGACTAAGATGCATGGTAGACTCTCAAATGATGGCCTTTTGATCCAGCTTGTGGGCAATCTGATGGCTGAAAGATGATGGAATATGGTAGTCCATGCGCCTGTTCATGTGCCTGATCATGCAAGTGATAAAATTATGAAATAATATGGGGGACTTGGGATTCGAATCCAGGTCCTATGGCTTTTTCCAACGCCTCATAACCAACTGAGCTAGCGCGCTTGTTTGTACATGGAATAAACAACAAATATTATATTGGAAACAAGCAAAGCAACATTGTAAAACGCGCGGATTTCAAATGGATGAATCAGGGGGTGCCACACCACCCTTCTTCTTCCTCACTCCGTTGGTAAAAGTCAAGGACTTTTACCTACAGACGAAAGTTTGTAGCTATAACCCCTGCAATTTTCTAAAATCTCATACACGCACCATAAATGAAAACTAATGCTACAGACCAATTCGTCTTGGCCTTGTGAACATCATGGTACCTTTCTTTTGGGCCAATTTTACCTGTACAAGAAAATCCCAAAACGAAACAAGAAAACTTAACAATGGTGGTCCTCTATATGGTTAGCAAAAATGCAATTAATTGTCACCATTAGCTCGCAAATGCTTCAAGGATTCAGAAAATATAAATAATTCATGCTACAAATTCCAAAATAATGATATTGGATTTCAATAAGATGCCAAGGTCGTGAGACACTTACAGTGGGTTTTGGTGCACAAAAATGCTTGCTAAGGATTGGTATGGACTCCTTGAACACCCAGGAAGCGAATGAGATAGATTGGAAGGCTTGAGATAGCCTGGAACTATGAAATCAGATCACCACTTTTTCTTGATTTTTATGAAAGTTGTTCTTCACTCTCCACACCTCTAACCCTTGTGCATTTGGTCTGAATTTGTTCTATATATGTCCTTGAGTGAATTAGGTTTACAAACTTGTTCCAAATCTTTGCAATTATGAAAATTTGATCCATGATTTGATTCTTATTCAAATATTTCTAAATCAAGTCAAAAACCAATCTTTTTGTGTACAAACATGCTTTGCACGATTTGATCTCCTTGCCAGCTATTCATGGAACTGAAATGTGCACAAAATCTCAAGGTTTAAATGATTTTGGTATTTTTATGATTTTATTTTGATTTAATTTGATTTAATTGAAATAAAAATCAAAATAAATGACAAAAATAAAATAAAGGCAAGTGGGAAGGGTCATGGCTCGTGGACCGTGTTACAAACTCAAAACAAGCACAAAAAGTTGGGCCCATTTGACAAAAATTGCAATTTGAGGCATATTTGACCTTTGGCAATTTTGCAAAAAAAGGTCAACTTCATCAATGCATAACTTCCTCAAATTTGACACTTTGAGGGTTTTCTTGGAATTTTTAGAAAGCTTGAGATTTCCTCTAAGCAACCCTTTTGGTCTCATCTCAATTGAGTCTTCCATTTTTATGTATGAAGCTTTGACAAAAAAGGTGTTTTTGTTGACTTTTCAAAGTGACCTATAATGTCCAAATTCATAACTTCTTGTGAGTGCATATTTTGAACTTGGGAGCTGAAGATTAATTGTAGGGAATTTCATCCTCTTAAAAATGACCTTTGGATGGGTCATTTATAATAAAGTATGAGAAAGTTATGCTTGGTCAAAGTTGGGTTGACTTTTCCTATAAAACCCTAATTTAGCAACTTTTGGGTTTTGATGAATTGTGAGCAATCCTTGAGGAATCATGATCAACCCTTGATCAAATGATGAATAATACTTCAAAATGAGTGTGTTGACCAAAAATATTGAAGTTTGACTATATGTGGGACCCTGTTGACTTTTGCCCTAGCACAGTCGATTTTCAGGCCTTTCAGCAATTGACTGAGCAAACTTTCTCTGCAAGGCTTGAAACTTGACATGGATGATCTTGAGAACATATTAGGACAATTGTGAGAATTTGGGATCCCTTGGACTCAAGTATCTTGATGCAACATGAAACCCTAATTTGAGGTAGATTGCCTTAGGAGAGAGTTTGTCTGATCAACCCTTGGACTTCCTTGGGCAATTTGAGGATCTCATTTGAAATGTTTTGAGAAATATGGGAGGGAAAATTTTGGGGTACAACATCTTCCCCTGTTCAATCTTCTTAAACCTGAGGATGTAGATTGGCTTGCTTGCCTTTCGTGATCTGAAGGTGGAAGATGATTGAACACTAGAGTGCCCAGAAATTTGCACTCGCATGAAGTGGTACTTGTATTGTGATGTCGGGAATGGGCTTATAGATGCCATTTGGAGATTGATGTCGGAAGATGGGATTAAAGATGCCATTCGAAGGAGTGTCGATTGCCTAAGAGATTCCTTAGCGAGAGCCTGTATACCTATTGTTGAAGAGGACTTCGTTGGGGGATGTTATTCTTTGTCTTGGTAAAAGTTGAATTTTAGGAGCTCCAGTCGTCCGTTATTCTACTGGGGAGTCATCTCTTGGTCGGAGAGGTGAAAATGAACTACTATCTGGTCGTGATCTAGGCTTCATAGTGATGAGGTCGACTGCTATCTAGTCGTGCTCCAGGCTTCACAGTGACTTACTGGGGGGATGAGATTAAACTTGCTATCCAGTCGTAATCCAGGATTTTCAATTTCTCAATTCTTATCTGGTCGTAATCCAGGCTTCAGAAGGAATTAAGTTGTTATTCGGTCGCATCTGGGCTTCAACTTGAATTCAGGGCACACTAATATCTGGTCGAATCCGGGCTTCTTAGTAATTGTCCAGGTAAACTGCTATTTGGTCGAAAATCCAAGCTTCGCAGTGTCTTGTACTGTTATCTGGTCGTAATCCCAGGCTTCAGTCTTTTTTCGCTATCTGGTCGTAATCCAGACTTCACGATGTTTCATACCATTATCTGGTCTAATCCAGGCTTCATGGTGTCTTGTACTATTATCTAGTCAATTCTAGGCTTCACAATACCTTACTTCTTATTTGGTCGTATTCCAGTCTTCAGAAGAAATCAAGTGGTTATCCATTCGCATCCGGGCTTCCATTTGATTTTTTGGACTACTAATATCCGGTCGACTCTGGGCTTCATAGTAATTGGCCAGGTAGACTGCTATTTGGTCAAAATCCAAGCTTCGCAGTGTCCCTTACTGTTATCTGGTCGTAATCCAGGCTTCAGTGTCTTCTACCGATATCTGGTCGTAATCCAGGCTTCACGATGTATTATACCATTATCTGGTCGAATCCAGGCTTCATGGTGTTTGGGGAAATCAAGATACTATCCGGTCGAATCCGGGCTTCATAACTTGCATTAAAGATATACCATTATCTGGTCGACTCTAGGCTTCGTAGTATTCTTGGCTGCTATCTGGTCGTAATCCAGGCTTCACAGTACCTTGTTAAGTTATTATCCAGTCGATTTCCGGGCTTCACGGCTTGTGTTTATGATATACCACTATCTGGTCGATTCCAGGCTTCATGGTGTCTTTGTACTGCTATCTTGTCGTAATCCAGGCTTCACAGTAACTTGTATTGCTATCTGGTCATTCTCCAGGCTTCACAATAACTTGGTGGGGATTAAACAATTTTCCGTTCGATCTCCGGGCTTCATAGCTTGTTTGTGAGAATTCGATTGTATTTTTTCCTGAAAGGTAAAGGGTTAGTCGTATGTGATGTCATGATGTATGAAATGTATTGAGTAATGATATTCTCAAAATAAATGAGACTGTACTGTATGATGCGTATGTGCATGCCATGATGTATGGATATGCAATGTTTTTATGCTGTTCTCTAGCTGGGGAAAATAAATCTCGGACTGCTGCTAGAGAATATGAGGAGTTTCGCTCGCTGGGGATAACGACCGAAGATGATTTGAGAATAAATTGGCGGGAGAATAACTCTGCTGGAGAATAAACTGACGAGAATGATTCTGTGGGGAAGAGATACTTTACTAGAAGATCTGCTGATTTGGAGAAATAACCTCGGCTGGGGATAAATTACCATTGCTGGCGATAATGAACTCTGTCGGGGATAAAGTTTCTGTTTGTGGAAGAAATAAAATCCACTGGGGGTGGTCTTCCATTGTTGGTGAAAGATGAACTCTGCTTGGGGAGAATTAACACCACTGTATTTGGGTACCTTTTACTCTGTGGGGAGTGTATGCACTTTTAGTCATATTCTCCAGCTGGGTCTATCCCTGTACCTAGTGGGTAGAGCAAATGTAAGGTTTGGACATTTCTTGTTTTTCCCTGTTCCTGGAATTACGAGTAGTTGTCTTTGCTTTCGTATGTAAATATTTATGAGCAACAATTATTTTCAAATTCATATATCAAAAATGAATCATTGGACGTTCTTGCAAAACAAAACAGGAAAAGAAAACCAATTTTGAAATTTGTTGTAAAATGGATTGTATTGATTTTGAAGTTGGCCTATAATAAGAATTTTGTACAAGAGGCTGACGTCCTAGTAAGAGGATGCCGCCGAAAGATAGAAATTATACAATTTGTGAAAAGCAAAGAAAAACAACTATGTGAATAATCCCACTGGGTTCCAACTCTGCTATTGCCCTTATATCTTCGAGCATCTCATCGCTTTGCTACTTGGTTGAAGGTAGATCAGATTGATTGGCGCCGTCCGAGCTTGATAGTCGATACTGAAGTCTGGTTGCAAGATGATCCAATGAGACATAGTGTTACACTTTGATCCCTAATTTTTGCCTGGACCGCCCTTTCGAGTTTTCAGTCCACCGGGATACCCTTTTTTTCCCAAGCCGCCTTTTCAGGTTTTCGACTTGCCGAGTGTACATATTTTTTCATTTTCATCCCTTATTTTTGTCCGAACCCTTTTGGTTCGTCGGGAAGCCCTTATTTTTGCCTAGGCCAATCAACCTAGCGAGTCTTTGATTATGCGTAGTATTTTTTCACTATGTCTGCATTGACGGGGTGAGGAAGGTCCTCACCATCCATAGTGGTTAGAATCATAGCTCTTCCTGAGAAAATGTTCTTAACCACAAATGGCCCTTCGTACGTAGGGGTCCATTTGCCCCTAAGATCACCTTGTGGCAGTATGATGCGTTTGATCACCAGATCCCCGACTTGATACTCTTGTTGTCTAACTTTCTTGTTAAATGCCTTGATCATTCGCTTTTGGTACGTCTGACCATGACAAATAGAAGTAAGTCTCTTCTCGTCTATTAAGTTCAGTTGATCAAGCTGGGTTTGGATCCAATCGTCCTTGCTCAAACCTGCATCCTTCATAATCCGGAGAGAGGGTATCTGGACCTCAATGGGTAAGACTGTTGTTGTACCCCAAATTTTGACCTAAGATATCGTCTCCTACCTGCATTATTACATTACATTTGTTTTGGTCCATCGATTTTAAAATTCATGACTTTTTTCTGGCCAAGAGCTATTTATGATGAACATTAAATCATTTAATCGATTCGTGCTAAAATGATGTTTATTAATTATTTATTATCTAAAATTTAAATAATTGAAATTCATTTTCGATTATTATGTAGTTTAAAGATGTATAGATAATAAAATGAACATCAGAGAAGAGGCGCATTAATTGTGCGGGCAGTATTTATTTATTACTCATTATCTTAAATTTAAGTAACGGGAATTTATTCTTAGTTATTACATAATTTAAAGGTTTATGAATAATATAATAAGCATTCGGAAAAGTTCATTGGTCAATAACGATTGTTTAATCATTCGTCGTTCTAAGTTAAATAATTGAAACCCTATTTTAATTATTATAATTTAGTTATGAATGATGAATTAAATAATTGAAGATATTAGTTGATCAACGATAATTATTCATTTATCTGTTTATTATTTTGAATGTAGGTAATTGAAACTTGTTTTCAATTATTATTCGTTTGGAGAAATTGTAAACGATAAATAAATAAAGAGGAAGAAGAATTTAATTGGCAAATAGTTTTTTATTCATTTTTCCAATTGTACATTCATTATGTAAACATTGTATATATTACAATAAATTACAATAATAAATTGACAAAAACTAAAATGAAATAAAAAACTAATCTATCCTAATTCTAAAACTTCCGATCCAATGCGTTTTATCCGCTCACTTAATGTTACCTGCATAATTAAAAAGAAAGAAATTAGAATTCGAATAAACAAATAAAAAGCGAAATTATTAAAATTTCATCATTAAATGCAATGGCCGGAATCAGTTATTCTTTTTTGCAAATCACGGGATTTCTCCCGGTTCACAAAAAAGAAAGGAATTTTAAAACATATGCACAAGTTTATGTTTTCCAAAAACTGCATGTTAAATTAATTACATTTGTTTAAAATCCCAAATGCAATTTTAAAAAAAGACATACAGCATAAGCATACAAAACCATGCAGTAACTACATATACAAGCATGCTTACGTGAACCATTGCCTACACAGCAGAAAACAAAACAACTTTTGTATTAAAGGGAAAACATGCAGTTTGACCACATTTGCAAGTAATGTAAAAGTTCCATTTTCATCATTTTCTGGCCATTACAGTTTCAGAAAAAATGCACAGCTTATCACTCTTTTATCAAAGCCATACTGAGAGAAAAAGAGAGGGAGAAGTGTGGGATTTGCAGGCTTGGCATAGGCAGAAAGAAGGTATACAAGACAAACAAAAATATAGCCAGTAGAAATAATAACACAAAAGAAGAATAGAAACAAATTGGAGGGACAGTAGTGCAGAATGCTCAGGGAAATCCCAAAGCATTTTTGAATTCCCAGCCTGTAGCGAAAAAGGAAGAGGGAAGTGGTTATAACACATAACAAAGAGAGAATATAACACAGCATAACATATATACAAGCCTCCAAGAAACACTTAAAAAGATAGTTATCAAAGAAAAATATCAAAGACTCAAAACCTGCATAATCACATACTATCAAAAACCATTTCCAAACCTTATGGCCAAGCTTTGCAAAAATCGATTGAGCCATTAAAGCCAACATCATCATCCTGTCATCAAGAAAAAAACACCAAAATAATCTCACAGAAACACAAGTTACACAACCATCAATATGGCCTAACAAACTTCTGCCCCAATTTCCATCAATCTGTCCAAACCACACAAAGATCCCTACATCCATCACCATGTCCAACTGTTACTCAACTTGAGCTTTATCCATCCAAAAACCTGAAAATTCCTAAGGCAACCGACTTGGCCTCAGTTTCAACATCATTGGCCTTTTCAAAGCATATTCCTCAAGCCCACTTCATTCAAAAATCATCATACAGTAACTCATTCAAAGAAGAAGAAGAAAACAGAAGTGCAGTATCAGTTTCAACAGAACCAAGCACAATATCACGTTCAAGCAAGAACAGAAGAACAAGTGCAGTATCATGTTCAAAGAAGAAGAAAAAGAACAAGTGCAATAATCCATTCAAAGAGAGAAAAACAAAATCGTCGTACAGCATCATATTCAAAGAAGAAGAAGAACAAGTGCAGTATCACACTCAAGAAGAGGAAGGAAAACAAAGTACGGTACCCAGACCAACAAGAAGAAGCAATACAGTACAGTACAGTGGCAGCAAACAAGAAGAAGAAAAAATCATAAATACCAGTCACCGCTGTGCACGCTTGCCATCTCCCCGCCGTCCGGCCTCCGTCACCCCCTAGCCTCCTCCTCCGTCTCCACCTAGGTAACAATCTCTCCTCTCTCTTATTTCTTCGAATGCCCTCAAATCAGCATGAACAATCAAATATAAGAATCAGTCAAGATCAAACATAATATAAATCATAGAATCAACATGCAAAAAAACCGAATCGAGTGTTAACGAATCAAACGCGTTCTTACCGTCTCCGCCTAGCCGTCTCGTTTCTTGTTCAGTGGAGGGAAGAAGGGCCAAGAGTGGGTGGCCGTGGCGAAGAGGAAACATCAAGTCCGGTGGCGAGGATGAAGAAGCAGGGCGAAGAAGATGAAGATCGTGAAGAAGAGGGAGGCGCCGTTTCTGCCTCATAATGCAACCCTAATCCCAATTTGTGTTAAACATATTTTAACCCTAATGCTATATTAGCTTTTGGGCCTCATCCCTTTATTCCCAGCTTAAGCCCACGTTTCCTTTGTGCACCCCCCTGTCTTCAATTTGTGCCTTGGGCCTTATCCCAACCTTCTAACCCATTCTGACTTATTTATTCACCTCCTCTTAATACTTTTTTTTTTCTATTTTGACTACCTCTTAGAATCTTATTAGTTTTAATTGTAATTTAGTTAACCAAAAATAAAAGATATAATCTAAAGCTTTTTTAATAATGGACCATTTTATTAATTCAAACTTTCAAGATTTAATAGCTTAATATCTTTTAAAAAAATTAGATGTAAGTTAGTAGTATTGAGTTTTAATTTAATCTAAAGAATTCCTAAAGTAATACTTTTTATAATAAAAGGCATAAAAATAGAAAACTAAAAAAATATTTTATTATCTTAATATTAATATCAAAAATATAAAAAACTTAATAACTTAAAACTAAAAAAATGTCACGTCCTCGTTAAATAATTCTTTTGATTTATCCTTATCAAAAAATGCGTAAAAATTAAAATACTTTCTTCCCGTTAACATTAAACAAAAAATCATAAAAAATGCATTGTTCGCATCTTTTATTCCATCATTTAGATTATTGCTATTTAATCGTTATTCGCATATTTTTGTTCGTGTATTTATTTGTCTATTCGGTTTATGTTTAAATCCAAAGGAAAAAACAGTAAATTTGTTGACTTCATGTCTTCAAATCTAACTGCGCAAATTTTCGCATTTCATTAAAACTTAGGATAATTTTTCCTCAAACATTCACCTTTCTTCAAAATTTCAACCTTTTCAAGACTTATACCTTTTAAGCAAAAACTTCGACATTAGGTCGTCGTATCTTCAAAAACCCGTCCGTACCCCTTTTCGGCCAAAAACAATTTATTTTTAATCGAGCAATCAATTTAAATAAAACAGATATTTCAAAAGGTTCCTATAGAGTACTATAGATACATTGGGTGCTAGTACCTTCCCATTGTATAACCAACCCCCGAACCATAAGATCTCTTTTCAAAAACGCCTTGTATTTTCATTACTTTCAAAAGTATTGTTTACATTGCATATTTAGGGTTTTATTTCGCTCTTTCCCTTTTCCTTTGGAAACAATAAAGCGCGGTGGCGACTCTTGCTTTTGTGAGACGAATTAATCAATAATTCGATCTCCGATTTACCCCGCTACATTTTTTTTATCGCTACAGAATTGGCGACTCTGCTGGGGAATAGATTGACCTCTTGCTGGTCCATCCCTAAGTGGGTTAAGCCTAATTTGTCTTATCTGTTTTACTATTATTTGATTTGTTTGATTATGTGTTTAAATTGGGGTGTTTGGTTTTTTTGCAAAGGACGAATCCTATACCCGGATTAAGTAACACTTAAGGAATAGGACGGGCGGTATAGTCATGTTAACTTTGAGGGAGTAATCCCGAAGAAGGAGGCATGAGATCCCCCACTCAATGGAAGGCCCTCTTGAACTTAATATTTGTTTACCGAGTAATCGGGAAGACATTATTATTTTCGACCTAGGAGCCCAAGAAGTTGAGGACCGTAGAACCCTAACCCATCTTGGCCTTTTTAGGTGTAGCGCGGAGACTATAACGGAGTAATTCGGAAGTAGTTGTCACGCGATGCTACGCTCGGACGAGTTTCTCTTGAGAATATTGCTAATTATTGAGTAATCAAGACGTTGGTAATATCCGAAAGAGGGATGCAGACTCTGGGAACTCTTAGAACCTTGTCTTACAGGTGTGATCGAAACATTAGTACATACCTTTGGGTGGGCTTTACCCTCGACTCCATGCTGAACGTTGAACCTTTAAACCCCATGTTTGCAAATTTATGTGTGACTGTTGCACTATCATTCATTCATGCATTCATCAACATCTTTGTAAAAAACTCGTTTTTCAAGGAACTTTGGAATGATTTTTGCAAACGTCTCAGGGTATTATGGAATTTGGAAGGAGAAATACTCGAAGCTTTAGCTTCAAGGAGCCCGAAATTGAAGAACTGAAGAGTTTGATTCTGAAGATAGAGAGTCCGACAGATTTTTAGAAGAAATATGGGTCCATCATACCGCTCATGAAGCGCAAGATGAAGAAAGGCATCCTCAACACGTTGGTTCAGTTCTATGATCCCCTGTACCGATGTTTCACCTTCCCGGATTATCAGTTGATGCCTACTTTAGAGGAGTACTCCTATATTCTTGGTTTGTCGATCGTCGACCGTGTTCCTTTTTCTGGATTAGAAGAGGAGCCTAAATCCCATGAGATAGCAACCATCACCCACCTGAAGAAGTCAGAGATAGAGGAGAATATGACTACGAAAGGGGGAATCCGGGGTTTGCCGGCGCAGTTTCTGTTGAAGAAAGCTCGTTACTTTGCTGATACAAAGGATACCGTTGCCTTCGAGGACGTGTTTGCTTTACTCGCGTATGGTCTTTTCTTATTCCCTAACGTTGATAAATTTGTGGATGTCAATGCCATCAGAGTTTTCCTGATTGGAAATCCGGTCCCTACGCTGCTAGGGGACACGTATTACTCTATCCATCTTCGAAACTCTTATCAAGGAGGGATGATTATCTGTTGTGTGCCGTTGCTGTATCAGTGGTACGTCTCGCATTTACCTGGGTCCGATGCTTTCTGGGATCTTGAGAGGGAACCGCGTTGGGCGCCAAAGATTATGGCTCTCACTCATTTCGATATTGACTGGTACAATCGAGTTTACCATGACGTGGAGATCATTGACAGCTGTGGTGCTTTTCCCAACGTACCTCTTCTTGGTACGAGGGGTGGAATCAACTACAACCCTGTTCTAGCGCGCCGTCAGTTCGGGTACCCGATGAGAGATAAGCCGAACAGTATCCATGTGAGTGGTTTCTTTCTTCAGGAAGGACAAGACCATCAGGCTGCTAAGAGGGAGATTGAAGGAGCTTGGCGCCATATCCATAAGAAAGGGAGAGACATGCTGGGACATAGAGGTTCCGTTTCTTTGGAGCCTTACCTACAATGGGTCCGTGCTAGGGCTTGTGCTCTCAAGATGCCGTATAAACTTGAGAAACCTTTGTTCCCTGCCATCGCACCATCATCAGTTGTTATCCCTATCGCGGATGTAGGAGAATATCAAGGAAATCTAGCTAGGATGAAGTCCGAAAGGGATGCTTGGAAGGAAAAGTACCATATGTCCGAATATGAGAATCGAGTCCTGACTCAACAGCTGAAAGAAAAGAAGGAGTTGTTGCTTATACAAGACGGCCGGTTCGTTGACCACGATGAGAAGCTTCGTCAGAAGGAGGCCTTGCTGAAGAAGTACGCAAGTGAAAGGAAAAGGAAAAGGGAAGGTTTGGTAAGCGTGGCTCTCGTTCCTAATCCGCAAGAAGAAATCATCGATCGACTGATAGCGGAAAAGAAAGATATGGAAGACTTTTACGAAGAAAAGATCAAGAAGCTCCGATTACAGCTGGTGTTTGGTCCGTCATCTGAGGATTCCGAGTAAGCTTTAGCTTTAGTTTATTTTATTGATGTCATTTTGTAAAACTATGTAAAAGGGCTTCATGCTCCGAAGTTGTAATTTATTGTTTTATTAAGGGCTTCATGCTCCGAAGTTGTAATTTATTGTCTTATTTTGGGCTTCATGCTCCAAGTTGTAATTTACTGCTTTCGTGTTTTAAAAATGTAATTTATCACTCTATTATGGTTTTCATGTTGCAAGTTGTAATTTTTTGCTTTCATTAGTGGATTTGTTATCTCAAAGTTGTAATTTACTATTCCAAATTGTAAGTTGTAATTTATCGCTTACGATTAACGAATTGAGTTTTTGTTGTTCTAAATTCCTTTACCATTGATGTATGCAAAGTTACTAAAGTTCCTTGAAAAACTTTTAAAATGAGTCATCATTTGCATTGCCATCATGCATCATTTCACATTCCGCATCACATGTTTTCTAGAGTCCCATTCTTGTTCTTTTTCCACCGAAGGTTGTCAAGCTGTCTCACCGATACGACACTCGGGCCAATCGTCAAAGGAAAATGGAAGATTTGGAACAGGAAAATCACGAGCTTCGTGGGGAGGTTGCTACACTTCGTGCCGAGATGGAAAAGTTAACAGCGTTGGTGGAAAGTTTGGTGGCTGTTCAGAATCAGCCATCGACTACGGCTGCCGAGATTCAGACTTCAACTCCAGTGGTTTCCGAAATTGTTACAGTTCCTGCATCCGCAACTCAAATCAACTCTCCGCTTCAACATCAGATGCCGAAAGGTTTTCCGTGGGGAATGCCTTACAACTTTGTGCCTGAGGGGTATCAGCCTACCGTACAACCTATATTTCAGTCTGCATTATCTCTTCCTCAACCAGAGACAACTGCCATGCCGCCAATAATTCCGTCTGTAACACCTTTTCCGCAACCAGTTATGACGACCGTTGCTCCTGTGGTCCACTCAGTACCATACTTGAATGAACCAGTTTATCCTGCCGAGCCCGCTGAAAGTTTGGGTCTTTTTGATAGAATGGAAGAATTTCAGGATCAGTTCCAGGAAATGCAGAAGGAGCTTAGAGCATTGAAAGGGAAGGATTTGTTTGGGAAGAGTACGCATGACCTTTGTTTAGTTCCGAATGTCAAGATTCCAGCGAAATTCAAAGTTCCAGACTTTGAGAGATATAAGGGTGATTCGTGTCCTAGAAGTCATTTGACAATGTACGTGAGGAAGATGTCTACGTACTCCGATGATCATGATTTGTTGGTTCATTATTTTCAAGACAGTTTGACGGGTGCTGCTCTAAAGTGGTATATGGGTTTAGACAGCATTCGAATCCGCAACTTTAACGATCTTAGTGAAGCCTTTGTCCATCAGTACAAGTACAACGTTGACATGGCGCCGGACAGGGATCAACTCCGGGCAATGTCGCAGAGAGACCGAGAATCTTTTAAGGAGTACGCCCAGAGGTGGCGTGAAATTGCTGCTCAAATCTATCCACCTCTTGAGGAGAAAGAGATGACTAAGATATTTTTGAAGACTTTGGGGTCCTTTTACTATGAGAGAATGATAGCCAGCGCACCCAGTGACTTCACCAAAATGGTAAGCATGGGCATGCGATTAGAGGAAGGGATTCGCGAAGGGCGTTTGGTTAAAGAAGGGAGTCCGTCTAGCAGCGCGAAGAAGTTCGGAGGTGTTTTCCCGAAGAGAAAAGAGCAAGATGTCAATGCTCTGTTTCCAGGTAGGCCTAGGAGAGGTTACTCTCACGTTGCGGCAGTCACTCCGGCTGTCCGCCCAGCTTTGATAGCCCCACCTCATCAAATTCCGCCAACTCAACCACGGCCTTTTCAGCAGCAGCCTCGACAACAGGCTTATCCGTTCAACAATCAGAACTGTTCACCCAGGAAACCGCAGTTCGATGCCATTCCTATGACGTATACTGAATTGTTCCCTGCTCTCATTAGAAAGAATCTCATCACAACAAAGCCACCTCTTGTCGCACCGAACAGTGCTTCTCCGTGGTACAAGGCGGATCAATTATGTGAATATCATCAAGGGTCGCTGGGGCACAACCTTGAGAATTGCTTTGCTCTGAAGGCGGACGTGCAGAGGTTAATTAAGAATGGCATCTTGTCTTTTAAGGATGTTAATCCAAATGTTAGAGATAACCCTTTGCCCCGACATGGGGCAGCTTCTGTGAATATGGTGGAAGGTTGTCCGGGGAAGTTCCGAGTTTTTCAAGTCGAGCACATCAGAGAATCTTTGATCAGGTTACATCAGAGTTTGAGAAGACTTGCCTTTGTTAGGCACCAGCATGATTATGACGTTTGTGAGTTTTGTTCAAGAGAAGATGATTGTCCTATTGTGAAGGAGGACATTCAGAAGTTGCTAGATCAGAGAATTATCACTATTACCTATGACCGAAATCCTGAAGATGAAGTGAATGTTATCACCCCACAATTTAATTTGCCAGAATCAGTAGAGATTGCTTACAACAGCCAGACTGCGTCTGTTGATCCTTTGATTATTTACCCACCTGGCCCTGTGCCTTACAGCTCAGACCAAGCCGTGCCGTACAAGTATAATGCCACCATGATCGAGAATGGGGTAGAGGTCCCCGTACCAACCAGACCGTCTTTTGTTAATATTGTCGATGTGAGTAGAGTGACAAGAAGTGGGCGTGTTTTTGCCGCAGTACCGTCGAGAAGACCAGAAGTTCAAGTTAGGAGGCCCATGCCGGCGGAGATTCCTGTAAGAAATGGTGAACCAAGAGTTGAGATAGGCCGATCCAGTGAACCTATCCCTCACCCTGAAGAAGATGAGATCTTAAAGCTTATCAAAAGAAGTGAGTATAAGATTGTGGACCAGCTTCTGCAAACACCTTCCAAGATTTCCTTGCTTGCCTTATTGAGAGATTCTGGGGCACATAGAGAAGCCTTGATGAAAGTTTTGGACCAGGCGTTCGTAGACCATGATGTGACAGTTGATCAGTTTGATGGGATTGTGGGAAATATAACTTCGTGTAACAACCTGGGTTTCAGTGACGAAGAACTCCCGGAGGAGGGGAGAAACCATAATATGGCTTTGCACATTTCAGTAAGTTGTGGAAACGATACCTTATCAAGCGTGTTGGTGGATACGGGCTCGTCGTTGAATGTGATGCCCAAGACTACGTTGTCTCGACTTTCATATCCAGGTGCTCCTATGAGGCCTAGTGGAGTAATTGTTAAAGCATTTGATGGTTCCAGGAAGACAGTTATTGGTGAAGTGGATCTTCCCATAGTGATTGGTCCCCATACTTTTCAAATCACTTTCCAAGTGATGGACATCCGTGCTGCCTACAGCTGTTTATTGGGTCGTCCCTGGATCCATGATGCCGGGGCAGTCACCTCCACGCTCCATCAGAGATTAAAGTTTGTGAGACATGTGAAGCTAGTGATGATTGGGGGAGAGCAGGCCATGGTGGTAAGCCATTTATCATCATTTTCTTTTATTGATGCTGACGAGGATGTTGGGACCCAGTTCCAGGGCCTATCTGTTGCTAAGAATACAGTGAAGAAGCAAGGGGCATCCATCTCTTCTTTTGAGGATGCACGGCGAGTGGTGGAAAGTGGTTCGGCCGAAGGATGGGGCCAGGTGTTGACGTTACCCGAGAACAAGTCTGGGGAAGGTTTGGGTTTTCATCCAATATCTGCAAGGGTCAAGAAGGAGGTGGTTGTTCGTCCAATTCAAGAGGTTTTCCGGAGTGCAGGGTTTGTGCATCCTGAAGTTGATGCTATCATAGATGATGATTCCGAGGAGGATTTGCCCGTGTTTGTGACGCCTGGATTGGCTTGCCAAAACTGGATAGCTGTTGATATTCCTGTGGTTATGCATATTTCCGAGTAATGTTTTGTTTATTTTCCTTTTGAAAAATCGCTCTGCCCAAGGCGAAACATATTTTGTGTCGGGCTATGAAAAATAACTCCTTTTGCTCTGCCCAAGGCAAAAGAGAAATGTCTGGGCTTTCTGTTTCAAGTATTTCCCCTTTAATGAATAAAAATGTTATTTTGTCCACTGCTGTTTTATTTTTCACTTTTTCGGGAAATAATAATGAAAATTAATTAAGAACATTTTATTTTATTTGCACAAATCGATTTCTAAAATAAAGCATAATCATGTGTGCAGATTACTTCACGACTTAACCATCGAAAACAATGATCCTGTGCCCTCTCCCAACTTTGAATTCCCTGTGTTCAGAGCCGAAGAAGGGGATGATGAAGAGGTTCCTGTTGAGATTTCCCGTTTGCTTGAGCAGGATGAGAAGATCATTCAACCATTTGAAGAACCTGTAGAGTTGGTCAACTTGGGTGATGAAGAGGATAGAAAGGAAGTCAAAGTCGGAGCATTGCTTATCCCGGAAGTTAAGGAGAAAATGTTGGAGCTTCTCAGAGAGTATGTTGACGTGTTTGCTTGGTCCTACCAAGATATGCCAGGATTGGACAATGACATTGTGGAGCATCGTTTACCGTTGAGACCCGAGTGTCCGCCGATCAAGCAGAAGTTGAGAAGGACTCGTCCCGACATGGCTGACAAGATTAAAGAGGAGGTTCAGAAACAGATCAATGCAGGGTTCCTTGTTACGTCGGTCTATCCTCAGTGGTTAGCCAACATCGTGCCCGTTGCTAAGAAGGATGGTAAGGTTCGGATGTGCGTAGACTACAGAGATCTGAATAGAGCTAGTCCGAAAGATGATTTCCCATTACCTCATATTGACGTATTGGTCGACAGTACCACCAAGTTCAAAGTCTTCTCTTTCATGGATGGTTTCTCCGGTTACAATCAAATCAAGATGGCGCCGGAAGATATGGAAAAGACCGCTTTCATTACACCTTGGGGAACTTTCTGTTATCGGGTTATGCCGTTTGGTTTGAGGAATGCTGGTGCAACATACCAAAGGGCCATGACTGCTTTGTTCCATGACATGATGCATAAGGAGATCGAAGTGTATGTGGATGACATGATCGCCAAATCGCAGACTGAGGAAGATCACTTGGAGCATTTGTTGAAGTTATTCCAGCGTTTGAGGAAGTACAAACTCCGTCTGAATCCCAATAAGTGCACTTTTGGCGTTCGTTCTGGAAGACTTCTGGGTTTCATTGTCAGTCAGAAAGGTATTGAAGTAGATCCTGATAAAGTCAAAGCTATTCGGGAAATGCCCGCACCCAAGACGGAAAAACAAGTAAGAGGATTCCTTGGGAGACTGAACTACATTTCTAGGTTCATATCTCATATGACTGCTACCTGTGGGCCGATTTTCAAGCTTCTCCGCAAGAACCAAGGATGTGTGTGGACAGAAGATTGTCAGAAAGCTTTTGATAGCATCAAAGAATATTTACTTGAACCTCCCATTTTGATTCCTCCGGTGGAAGGAAGACCTTTGATTATGTACCTGACTATATTGGAAGACTCCATGGGATGTGTGCTTGGTCAACAAGATGAGACTGGCAGGAAAGAACATGTTGTATACTATCTGAGTAAGAAATTCACAGACTGTGAATCTCGGTACTCATTGCTTGAGAAAACCTGTTGTGCTTTAGCCTGGGCTGCTCGCCGTCTGCGCCAGTATATGATTAATCACACTACTTGGTTGATCTCCAAAATGGACCCGATCAAGTATATCTTTGAGAAGCCCGCCTTATCTGGAAGGATAGCCCGTTGGCAGATGTTGTTATCTGAATATGACATTGAGTACCACACTCAGAAAGCAATCAAAGGGAGTATTTTAGCCGACCATTTGGCTCACCAACCGATTGAAGACTATCAATCCATCAAGTTTGATTTCCCAGATGAAGATGTTATGTACTTGAAGGCTAAAGATTGTGAAGAGTCGTTACCTGAAGAGGGACCTGATCCCGAATCCCGTTGGGATTTGATTTTTGACGGAGCTGTGAATTCCTATGGAAATGGAATTGGGGCAATCATCGTTACTCCCCGAGGCACTCATATCCCGTTCACGGCAAGACTGAAGTTTGACTGCACGAACAACATGGCGGAATATGAGGCATGTATTATGGGTCTAGAAGAAGCAGTAGATCTAAGGATTAAGATTCTTGATATTTACGGAGATTCGGCATTGGTGATTAATCAAATCAAAGGAGAATGGGAAACTCGTCATCCTGGTTTGATCCCTTACAGAGACTACGCTAGAAGATTGTTAACTTTCTTCAACAAAGTGGAATTACATCACATCCCTAGAGATGAGAATCAAATGGCTGATGCTTTGGCTACCTTGTCTTCAATGTTTCAAGTGAATGATTGGAATGATGTGCCTACAATCCGGGTTATGCGCCTCGACAGACCTGCTCATGTGTTCTCAGTGGAAGAGGTCACCGACGACAAACCTTGGTTCTATGACATCAAACGTGTTCTTCAAACTCAAGAGTACCCACCCGGGGCATCCAACAAAGATAGAAAGACGTTGAAAAGATTAGAAAGCAGTTTCTTTCTCAATGAAGAAGTTTTGTATAAGAGGAATTACGACATGGTCCTACTCAGATGTGTAGACAGACATGAAGCAAACATGCTGATGCAAGAAGTACATGAAGGATCCTTTGGCACACATGCCAACGGACATGCAATGGCTAAAAAGATGTTGAGAGTTGGTTACTATTGGATGACAATGGAATCCGACTGCTGCAAATATGTGAAGAAATGTCATAAATGCCAGATTTATGCGGACAAAATGCACGTGCCGCCGACCCTCCTCAATGTTATATCTTCACCTTGGCCTTTCTCTATGTGGGGCATTGATATGATTGGGATGATTGAACCCAAAGCTTCAAATGGTCATCGTTTCATCTTGGTAGCGATTGATTATTTTACTAAATGGGTGGAAGCAGCATCTTATGCTAATGTAACCAGACAGGTGGTAGTCAGATTTATCAAGAATCAGATCATTTGTCGGTACGGTATCCCGAGCAAGATCATCACTGATAATGGTTCAAATTTGAATAACAAGATGATGAAGGAGCTTTGTGAGGAGTTCAAGATCGAACATCATAATTCCTCTCCTTACAGACCGAAGATGAATGGGGCTGTTGAAGCTGCTAACAAGAACATCAAGAAGATTGTCCGGAAGATGGTGGTAACTTATAAGGACTGGCATGAAATGCTTCCGTTTGCTTTACACGGGTACCGTACTTCGGTTCGAACTTCAACGGGCGTGACCCCTTTCTCCCTAGTTTACGGTATGGAAGCAGTACTCCCTGTGGAGGTTGAGATTCCGTCTCTGAGAGTGTTGATGGAAGCTAAGCTTTCTGAGGCTGAATGGTGTCAAAGTAGATACGATCAGTTGAATTTAATTGAAGAAAAGAGATTGACAGCTTTGTGTCACGGTCAATTGTATCAACAAAGAATGAAGAAGGCTTTTGATAAGAAGGTTCGACCGCGCGAGTTCAGAGAAGGTGACCTTGTACTCAAGAAGATATTATCTTTCCAACCTGATTCCAGGGGCAAATGGGCTCCGAATTATGAAGGACCGTATGTTGTTAAGAAAGTTTTCTCTGGAGGTGCTATGATTCTCACCAGTATGGACGGTGAAGAACTCCCACGTCCCTTGAACGCCGATGCAGTCAAGAAGTATTTCGCTTAGGCAAATTTCTGGTCAAATCAGTCTCAGCATCTGAACACATTCTGGAATTCAAAGTTGTTAGGGAGAATAGCGATCATTGTTTTTGTATGACCTGTTATTTCATGTATTATTTCCCCAAGCTTTTGTAAACCGTTGGAGTCGCATTGTTAGCGAACAACCTCTTATTAATGAAATTTGAGCATTTACCTTTTGTGGGCAAAATTTAATTTTTATGAAAAAATACTTGAAACAAATTTACTTAAAATGTTCTTATTTTAAAAAAAAATGTGTCGTGAATAACGAAAGAAATATTAACAGTTTGTTCCAAGGATGGTCAAGCCATGAAATGCAAAGCAGTACAGCAGTTTATCCTTGCATGATGAGCATGTTTCGTTTCAAAATCGTCATGAGGTGTTGGTTGTGTAAACTTGTGTTTTTTTCGGGGTACTAAGTTTGGTGACTCCCCAGCTGTCCCAGTTAAGCATTGTTTTGGCTATCTCAATCTGGGCGATTTCTGAAATGTGGTGCATTTTGTCTCATACCATGATCTATTGATGTTAGAAGATTGGATTTGGATGTTCTTCTCCTCAGAAGACTTGGACCTTGTAGCGTGATACCCTCCGACGTTGCTGTGTGTTTCCAGTTCCGTTTATCTTCCGTCTTTTCAAGATTGGCCGAGTATCTATTTTGCTGTGACATCTTATTATCTCCAAGAAATTTCATCTGTCTGTTTTGTCAGCATAACATTCACTTATTCATCTACACTCATATCAGCATGCATATCCACATTTGTCGTTGATTTTGAGTCATACCTTGTTTGTTCGAACAACGTACATATGTTCTTTCCAAATAGAGTGCCAACTTAAGCATAAAATGCGCTTCCTTTCTAATTCCCCAACTGAGCTAATCCTCGTGGATGACTGTTGATTTAGCTTACCTTGTCCATTTTTGGATAGGATGAATTCCCTAATCGAGTTACTTTCTCATTGGGTAGAGTCTTGTCTGACTGTTTTCTCTCTGGTTACTCCTGGATGAAGTTGTCGCCTCTTGCATAGGCTATTTCTTTGATTCTCCCCAGTGAATTTGCGACCTAGACGGTTGGTGCATTTATTTTGCACATTTAAGTATTTGATCTCCTCGGGAAGGATTGATTCAGGGTTCTCTTTGACGATGATTTTTATTCTCTGCCAGTATCATCGCAATTTCCTCCTGGTTGCTTTTGGAAAACGACAAGCGGCAACTCTTCATGAGCAACTTGTGCGTTATAGACACCGTTGGAAAACGACAAGCGGCAGCTCTTCATGAGAAACTTGTACGTTACTTTTTGAAAACGACAAGCGGTAGCTCTTCATGAGCAACTTGTACGTTTACTTGTTGAAAGCGCCGAGCAGCAGTTCTTTACGAGCTACTAGTGCGCCATTTTATCTTTTGAAAGCGCCGAGCAGCAGTTCTTCACGAACTACTAGTGCGTTATTTACTTTTTTGAAAACGCCGAGCAGCAGTTCTTCACGAACTACTAGTGCGTCATTTTTATCTTGTTGAAAGCGACAAGCAGCAAACTCTTCATGAGTTACCAGTATGTTACTACTTTTCTTTGGACGACAGCAAGCGGCAGCTTCTTTATTTAAGCAGCTTGTATGTTATTGGTATTTTCTTTGGACGACAGCAAGCGACAGCTTCTTTATTTGAGCAGCTTGTATGTTATTGGTATTTTCTTTGGACGACAGCAAGCGGCAGCTTCTTTATTTGAGCAGCTTGTATGTTATTGGTATTTTCTTTGGACGACAGCAAGCGGCAGCTTCTTTATTTGAGCAGTTTGTTTGTTATCGGTATTTTCTTTGGACGACAACAAACGACAGTTTTCTTTATTTGAACAACGTTCATATCTACAGTCTCATTACCTCAACATCAATGAGTATACTTCTGAAAATCTAGCAGAGAAGTCTGTTACGAATCTATACCTCCAAAAGTCGGTACTCAGTTATCCGCGTTTCGTCACTCTCTGTCTACCACCGACCTTGAGTTGCGAACTCACTGTTTTGGGATCAATAATCTGTTACGGCCTATGCAAGATGCTCTTTTTGTTAGGGTTAGAGGTTGTTTTCCCTCGATTTTATTCACTGTCAGGAGTATGTCGTTTGAAGTCGATAGCTTGTCTCCCCAGTAATGTATAATCCGTACCGCTGTGTTTTGTTGGTGTTCGATTCCCCCAACATTGTCTCGTTTCACACAATATCTTTCTCTGTGAGTTCGATTGCTGCATTCATATCAAACATGACGACGACATCTTAGGACAAAATTTGTATAGTTATGTATTTAAGTACCTTCAATCTCGTCGAAACGAAGATTTTAATCTTCATATCTCCGGATAGAAGAAACTTAAATAGGGGCAGCTGTTGTACCCCAAATTTTGACCTAAGATATCGTCTCCTACCTGCATTATTACATTACATTTGTTTTGGTCCATCGATTTTAAAATTCATGACTTTTTTCTGGCCAAGAGCTATTTATGATGAACATTAAATCATTTAATCGATTCGTGCTAAAATGATGTTTATTAATTATTTATTATCTAAAATTTAAATAATTGAAATTCATTTTCGATTATTATGTAGTTTAAAGATGTATAGATAATAAAATGAACATCAGAGAAGAGGCGCATTAATTGTGCGGGCAGTATTTATTTATTACTTATTATCTTAAATTTAAGTAACGGGAATTTATTCTTAGTTATTACATAATTTAAAGGTTTATGAATAATATAATAAGCATTCGGAAAAGTTCATTGGTCAATAACGATTGTTTAATCATTCGTCGTTCTAAGTTAAATAATTGAAACCCTGTTTTAATTATTATAATTTAGTTATGAATGATGAATTAAATAATTGAAGATATTAGTTGATCAACGATAATTATTCATTTATCTGTTTATTATTTTGAATGTAGGTAATTGAAACTTGTTTTCAATTATTATTCGTTTGGAGAAATTGTAAACGATAAATAAATAAAGAGGAAGAAGAATTTAATTGGCAAATAGTTTTTTATTCATTTTTCCAATTGTACATTCATTATGTAAACATTGTATATATTACAATAAATTACAATAATAAATTGACAAAAACTAAAATGAAATAAAAAACTAATCTATCCTAATTCTAAAACTTCCGATCCAATGCGTTTTATCCGCTCACTTAATGTTACCTGCATAATTAAAAAGAAAGAAATTAGAATTCGAATAAACAAATAAAAAGCGAAATTATTAAAATTTCATCATTAAATGCAATGGCCGGAATCAGTTATTCTTTTTTGCAAATCACGGGATTTCTCCCGGTTCACAAAAAAGAAAGGAATTTTAAAACATATGCACAAGTTTATGTTTTCCAAAAACTGCATGTTAAATTAATTACATTTGTTTAAAATCCCAAATGCAATTTTAAAAAAAGACATACAGCATAAGCATACAAAACCATGCAGTAACTACATATACAAGCATGCTTACGTGAACCATTGCCTACACAGCAGAAAACAAAACAACTTTTGTATTAAAGGGAAAACATGCAGTTTGACCACATTTGCAAGTAATGTAAAAGTTCCATTTTCATCATTTTCTGGCCATTACAGTTTCAGAAAAAATGCACAGCTTATCACTCTTTTATCAAAGCCATACTGAGAGAAAAGGAGAGGGAGAAGTGTGGGATTTGCAGGCTTGGCATAGGCAGAAAGAAGGTATACAAGACAAACAAAAATATAGCCAGTAGAAATAATAACACAAAAGAAGAATAGAAACAAATTGGAGGGACAGTAGTGCAGAATGCTCAGGGAAATCCCAAAGCATTTTTGAATTCCCAGCATGTAGCGAAAAAGGAAGAGGGAAGTGGTTATAACACATAACAAAGAGAGAATATAACACAGCATAACATATATACAAGCCTCCAAGAAACACTTAAAAAGATAGTTATCAAAGAAAAATATCAAAGACTCAAAAACCTGCATAATCACATACTGTCAAAAACCATTTCCAAACCTTATGGCCAAGCTTTGCAAAAATCGATTGAGCCATTAAAGCCAACATCATCATCCTGTCATCAAGAAAAAAACACCAAAATAATCTCACAGAAACACAAGTTACACAACCATCAATATGGCCTAACAAACTTCTGCCCCAATTTCCATCAATCTGTCCAAACCACACAAAGATCCCTACATCCATCACCATGTCCAACTGTTACTCAACTTGAGCTTTATCCATCCAAAAACCTGAAAATTCCTAAGGCAACCGACTTGGCCTCAGTGTCAACATCATTGGCCTTTTCAAAGCATATTCCTCAAGCCCACTTCATTCAAAAATCATCATACAGTAACTCATTCAAAGAAGAAGAAGAAAACAGAAGTGCAGTATCAGTTTCAACAGAACCAAGCACAATATCACGTTCAAGCAAGAACAGAAGAACAAGTGCAGTATCATGTTCAAAGAAGAAGAAAAAGAACAAGTGCAATAATCCATTCAAAGAGAGAAAAACAAAATCGTCGTACAACATCATATTCAAAGAAGAAGAAGAACAAGTGCAGTATCACACTCAAGAAGAGGAAGGAAAACAAAGTACGGTACCCAGACCAACAAGAAGAAGCAATACAGTACAGTACAGTGGCAGCAAACAAGAAGAAGAAAAAATCATAAATACCAGTCACCGCTGTGCATGCTTGCCATCTCCCCGCCGTCCGGCCTCCATCACCCCCTAGCCTCCTCCTCCGTCTCCACCTAGGTAACAATCTCTCCTCTCTCTTATTTCTTCGAATGCCCTCAAATCAGCATGAACAATCAAATATAAGAATCAGTCAAGATCAAACATAATATAAATCATAGAATCAACATGCAAAAAAACCGAATCGAGTGTTAACGAATCAAACGCGTTCTTACCGTCTCCGCCTAGCCGTCTCGTTTCTTGTTCAGTGGAGGGAAGAAGGGCCAAGAGTGGGTGGCCGTGGCGAAGAGGAAACATCAAGTCCGGTGGCGAGGATGAAGAAGCAGGGCGAAGAAGATGAAGATCGTGAAGAAGAGGGAGGCGCCGTTTCTGCCTCATAATGCAACCCTAATCCCAATTTGTGTTAAACATATTTTAACCCTAATGCTATATTAGCTTTTGGGCCTCATCCCTTTATTCCCAGCTTAAGCCCACGTTTCCTTTGTGCACCCCCCTGTCTTCAATTTGTGCCTTGGGCCTTATCCCAACCTTCTAACCCATTCTGACTTATTTATTCACCTCCTCTTAATACTTTTTTTTCTATTTTGACTACCTCTTAGAATCTTATTAGTTTTAATTGTAATTTAGTTAACCAAAAATAAAAGATATAATCTAAAGCTTTTTTAATAATGGACCATTTTATTAATTCAAACTTTCAAGATTTAATAGCTTAATATCTTTTAAAAAAATTAGATGTAAGTTAGTAGTATTGAGTTTTAATTTAATCTAAAGAATTCCTAAAGTAATACTTTTTATAATAAAAGGCATAAAAATAGAAAACTAAAAAAATATTTTATTATCTTAATATTAATATCAAAAATATAAAAAACTTAATAACTTAAAACTAAAAAAATGTCACTTCCTCGTTAAATAATTCTTTTGATTTATCCTTATCAAAAAATGCGTAAAAATTAAAATACTTTCTTCCCGTTAACATTAAACAAAAAATCATAAAAAACGCATTGTTCGCATCTTTTATTCCATCATTTAGATTATTGCTATTTAATCGTTATTCGCATATTTTTGTTCGTGTATTTATTTGTCTATTCGGTTTATGTTTAAATCCAAAGGAAAAAACAGTAAATTTGTTGACTTCATGTCTTCAAATCTAACTGCGCAAATTTTCGCATTTCATTAAAACTTAGGATAATTTTTCCTCAAACATTCACCTTTCTTCAAAATTTCAACCTTTTCAAGACTTATACCTTTTAAGCAAAAACTTCGACATTAGGTCGTCGTATCTTCAAAAACCCGTCCGTACCCCTTTTCGGCCAAAAACAATTTATTTTTAATCGAGCAATCAATTTAAATAAAACAGATATTTCAAAAGGTTCCTATAGAGTACTATAGATACATTGGGTGCTAGTACCTTCCCATTGTATAACCAACCCCCGAACCATAAGATCTCTTTTCAAAAACGCCTTGTATTTTCATTACTTTCAAAAGTATTGTTTACATTGCATATTTAGGGTTTTATTTCGCTCTTTCCCTTTTCCTTTGGAAACAATAAAGCGCGGTGGCGACTCTTGCTTTTGTGAGACGAATTAATCAATAATTCGATCTCCGATTTACCCCGCTACATTTTTTTTATCGCTACAACTGCCTCTATGCCATACACCAAAGAGTAGGGTGTTTCCCCTGTTGACGTCCACGTCGAGGTACGGTACCCATGAAGAGCGAATGGTAGCATCTCGTTCCAGTCTTTGTATGTCACCGTCATCTTCTGCACAATTTTCTTGATGTTCTTATTAGCCGCTTCAACAGCCCCATTCATCTTCGGCCGGTAAGGAGAAGAGTTGTGATGTTGTATCTTGAACTGTTTGAGAGCTCGGTGATCATCATATTGTTGATATTTGTACCATTGTCCATAATGATTCTCTCTGGTACACCATACCGACAGATCAGATTGTGTCGGATAAACCGTGCCACGACGTTCTTGGTTACTGTAGCGAAAGAAGCTGCCTCAATCCACTTCTTGAAATAATCAATTGCTACCAGGATGAAACGATGCCTCATAGACGCAGTAGATCTGATCTCACCAATCATGTCGATGCCCCACATTGCAAAGGGATAATATGCCGTCAAAACTTTCAGAGGAATTGGAGGTACATGCACCTTATCAGCATAGACTTGGCACTTATAACAGGTCCGAGAATACTGATAACAATCGGCTTCCATAGTAGACCAATAATATCCTGCCCATAGGGTTTTCTTTGCTATGGTATGTCCACTGGAATGAGTTCCGAAAGTACCTTCATGTAACTCTGCCATAATCCTTTCTGCCTCGTTCTTGTCCACACATCGCAATAAGGTTGAATCATGGTTACGCTTGTAAAGGATACCATTACTAATGAAGAACTTCACAGCGAACCTTCTCAGAAACTTCTTATCACTAACATATGCACCCTCGGGGTACTCCTGAGCCTCAAGATACCTCTTTACCTCGTGAAACCAGGGTTTATCTGCTACCTCTTCAGTCTCAATATCACATCAATGTGCGGGTTCGTCCAACCTCTCAATGGTAATCCGGGGAGCTTCATTGTCCCACCTGACCTTGAACATAGAAGACATGGTAGCTAGCGCGTCCGCTAACTGATTCTCCTCTCTTGGAAAGTGTTCAAAGGTTATCACCTCGAAGTGCGGAAGCAACGTCAGTACATACTCTTTGTAAGGAATAAGATTTGGGTGCTTCGTATCCCACTCGCCTTTGATCTGACTGATCACCAGAGCGGAATCTCCGAATACACTCAAGAACTTAATCCTAAGTTTAATAGCAGCTCGAAGACCCATAATGCATGCCTCATACTCCGCCATATTGTTGGTGCAGTTAAAACATAATCGGGCGGTGAATGGAGTATGACAGCCTTCAAGAGATATGATCATGGCGCCAATGCCATTACCCAATGCATTTGAGGCTCCATCAAAATACATAGACCATCGGGATCCTTCCTCGGGTCCTTCATCCGGTCCAGGTTCTTCACAGTCGGTCACCAACATGATGTTCTCATCCGGGAACTCGAAATTCATGGATTGGTAATCATCCACGGCCTGATGCGCCAAATGATCTGCCAACATACTCCCCTTGATTGCTTTTTGGGTTTTGTATTGGATATCATACTCAATTAAGATCATCTTCCATCTTGCTATTCTTCGGGACAAGGCAGGCTTTTCGAAGATATACTTGATTGGGTCCATCTTTGATATCAATAGGGTAGTGTGAGTCAGCATATACTGTCTCAACCTGTGAGCAGCCCATGCCAAAGCGCAACAAGTTTTCTCGAGCAATGAGTATCGGGTCTCACAGTCGGTAAACTTTTTGCTAAGGTAGTAAATAGCATGCTCTTTTTGGCCAGACTCGTCATGCTGCCCCAGTACGCACCCCATTGAATTATCCAGCACTGTCAAGTATAAGATCAAAGGCCTTCCTTCAACTGGAGGCATCAGAATAGGTGGCTCTTGGAGGTATTCCTTGATTCTTTCGAAAGCGGTCTGACATTCATCATTCCACTTTACCACTTGATCCTTCTTCAGCAGCTTAAAGATTGGCTCACAAGTAGCGGTCAGATGTGAAATGAATCGGGCAATGTAATTCAGACGTCCCAAAAAGCCTCTTACTTCCTTTTCCATTTGGGGAGCTGGCATCTCCTGTATATCCTTCACCTTTGCAGGATCCACTTGAATACCTTTATCACTAACAACGAAACCCAACAGCTTACCAGACCTTACCCCGAAGGTGCACTTGTTCGGGTTTAACCTCAGCTTGTACGTCTTCAACCTGTCGAACAGTTTCTGGAGATGGTCAAGGTGTTCTTCTTCAGTCTGGGACCTTGCAATCATGTCATCAACATAAACCTCAATCTCATGGTGAATCATGTCGTGGAACAAAGCGACCATGGCGCGCTGATAAGTTGCCCCAACATTCTTCAACCCGAAAGGCATTACCTTGTAACAGAAGGTGCCCCACTGCGTAACGAAGGTTGTCTTTTCCATGTCTTCGGGATCCATCTTAATCTGATTGTAACCAGAAAAACCATCCATAAAGGAGAAGATCTTATGCTGCGCGGTGTTGTCAACCAGAACATTGATATGAGGAAGTGGGAAATCATCCTTGGGGCTCGCTCTGTTCAGATCTCTATAGTCCACACACATTCAGACCTTACCATATTTCTTCGGCACCAGAACAACGTTGGCAACCCACTGTGGGTAAGAAGTGACATCTAGAAATCTGGCGTTAAACTGTTTCATGACCTCAGCTTTGATTTTCTCAGACATCTCAGGACGCATACGACGGACTTTCTGCTTTACCGGAGGACATTCTTCTTTAGTTGGCAAGCGGTGTACCACAATATCAGTGTCTAAACCAGGCATATCTCTATAAGACCAAGCGAAGATCTCAACATAGTCGCGTAGCATCTGTATCAACCGCTGCTTGACACTAGGTTCTAGATTCGCGCCTATCTTGACCTCTTTCCTGTCTTCCTCTGTACCCAAATTAAATGATTCCACTGGCTCTTCATGAGGCTGTATGGCCCTCTTTTCCTGCAGTAACAGCCTAACAAGTTCTCCAGGTACCTCACAATCATCCTCACCTTCGTCCTCGGCTTGGTTGATCGGACTTTCAAAGTCATAACTGGCAGTAGCAGAGTCGTTATCAATGGGATCCAGAGTGGATGTGGATCTGTATTATGATATGTGAGTGTGTGTAAGACAATTGTTGTTTTTGATAAAGTGCGAGATAGAAAGGAAAAACAAGGAGCACAAAATTTGTAATGCAAGAAAACGTCCAATGCTTTATTGATGATATATGAAAATGACAAATAATAAGCCCTCACAAACAAAGCCAAAGTGCCTCGGGCAAGGCACCGGGCCGTAAAGTTTCAAACTCTCTATTACAAATCTCAAAACAAAAGTCAATTACTGTGTAATAAAAGAAACGGGCACGAAATCCTTTTCCTTCCAGTTGTTCAATCCACCGTTGGTAGTCGGGTAGATCCAGCTGTCGGTATCTGGGTTCTCATCATCAGCATCTTCTGTGGCGGAGACAACCTCAATAGCATTGATTCCTGATTCATGCTTGGGCATGGGAGCAGTTATGACGTTGGTTTCTCTGGAGCGTCAAACTCAATCTCTTTAGCTTCGATCAAATCTTGCACCTTATTCTTCAAGGCCCAACAGTTGTTTGTATCATGACCTGGGCTATCAGAGTGATAGGCACAGCGGGCGTTCGGATTATACAGCGGAGATGTGGTGCTGGGATTCTTAGGGGCTTCCCTCAGAGTTACCAGGTTGGTCTTCAATAATTGTGGTAGAATTTGAGACAAGGTCATATTGAGCTGAGTGTACTGTCTTTGTGGTCTCTCCATTCTTTGTTGATTGTTGCATTATGGGGCAACGATGGGTCTTGATATCACTACCGTATTCACTGCTTGACGGCGTTCAGGTCTGCTTTGGCTCCTCGAGCCGTAGACCGCACCAGCTTCTTTCTTACCAGTGAAAGGCTTCTTTTCTGCACTTGATGAAGTACCTTTCTGTATCTTACCACTTCGGATACCAACTTCTACTCTCTCCCCAGTCAAGATTAACTTAGTAAACCCAGATGACGAACTTCCGATCAGATGATTGAAAAATGGACCAGACAACGTCCCTAAAAACATGTCAAACAACTCCCTGTCAGACAAAGGGGGTTTGACCCTTTGTCTGACAGGGAGTTGTTTGACCCTTCCAGCCAAATCTCTCCACTTCTGAGCATAGTCCTTCAAACCTTCACTTACACCCATAGACATACCCTGAAGTTGAGTACGAGTAGGAGCAAGGTCGGCGTTATACTGATACTGCTTGTAGAAAGCAGCAGCAAGGTCCTCCTAGTTTCAGACATTAGTTCCTTCCAATTGATAAAATCATTCAAGCTGAGTCCCTGACAGACTATCTTGAAAGAAATGCACCCACAAATTCCTATCAGCAGTGTAAGTTTGGATCTTTCTGACGTACGAGCGGAGTAGAAGTTTTGGATAGGATACTCCATCGTACTTGGAAAAAACAGGTGCTTTGAACTTATGAGGGATCACCACTCCAGATGCCAGTCCCAAATCTTCGAAATCCAAACCAGGGATCTTCTGAATCTCCATAGTACTTAGACGATCTTCAAGTTGTTTGTACCTATCCTCAGCCAGAGGATATTGCTCATCATCAAAATCAGTATCATTATCAGAGACTACAGGACTGGGACCCTTTTCTTCCTCTTGGTTCTCCTCTCCTTTGGATGAAAGAGACAGATCAGCTTCCTGTTGCAACCTATTCCCAAATCTGTTACCCATATTCAGAAGAACCACCTTCTTCTTCTTCTTCTTATTCTTATTCTTCTTCTCCTTCAAGATGAGAGTCTTCAAATCCTCTTGCCCTTTAGCCAAGTTCAAGAACATCTCTTGGAATTGGGCATTATGTGCCTGAAGAGCTTTGATGGCTTGATCGGTAGGTATTTCAGAAGACATTTCATGCTGAAATAAACAACGAAGAAGACGAGAAACCTGTAATGATACTTGTAATGATGTGCATGATAATGGGATGCATATGTAATGATTTCAAAGAATTTGGGAGATTTAAATTTTCAAACCAAGAAATAACCAAACTTTATTAGATTAAACTTGTAAATAGGTTCAACAATGCCTTTGAGGTGTTACAAAGAAATAAACTGAAAACAAATCTAAACTAGAAAAAGCAAAAATCAGAAATCCCATGGGCGTTTCCCCTTCGTGCTGACGTAGTCATTGATTGTTCTTTCATTCTCAAGTTTCCTCGTGAGCTTCAAGATCTTCCTTTCTTGCTCATGATACTTCTCCCGGTAGGTATCCCTCTCCTCCTTCAGCTGAATCCAAGACCTCTTCAATGCCCCAAGATCAGTGGGCATGTAGGGATAAAGGACTGTATAAGGAACGCCCTCTTCATTAGTAGGCTCCACAATCACTGGCAACACAGCTTCATAAGGCATCCCAAGCTTCTGAGCATGAGCTCGGACCACTGGAGGTAAGGCTGCATAGGGAGAGAACGATGCTCGTCAACGTCCTCTTATAGTCAAAGGCAATATCTGTAATAAGTAGCTCATGAGGACCGTCTCTCCGAGCACGACCAAACTATCGCAAAACCAAGCAAGGACTGTAGGTTATTCCC
Organism: Vicia faba; assembly: GCA_948472305.1. Taxonomy (NCBI): domain Eukaryota; kingdom Viridiplantae; phylum Streptophyta; class Magnoliopsida; order Fabales; family Fabaceae; genus Vicia; species Vicia faba. Next base: position 922,488,876 of record OX451736.1, on the reverse strand, counting down.
CCTCTGATTCCAAGCAACGGGACATTAGGGTATCCTCCACATCAATCAATGACAACAATGCTTTCCATAGCCTTAGAACTCCAAGGAATGTCTGTATGGGCAAGGGACATTATCCTGTAAGACCATCCTAAACCTTCCTCATTCTTCAACACGGACTTGGGGAGGTGCGAAATAAACCACCTCGCCAGCAAAGGCATGCAACACATGAGGGTCCCTCTTCTACACACAGTATGAGTATAGAGGGCATGCAAGATATCACCCATAAGAGTAGGTACAGGATTGCGAGACAGGAAGATCTTAACCGCATTCACATCTATGAAGGAATCTGAATTCAGGAAGAGAACCAACCTGTAGATAAGGAGAGCCAAGATGTCTTTAAAAGCCTGAAAGTCCAAGTTATCCCAGAATAGTTGAGCTTGATCTATCAGAAACCTAGCTAAGAAACCTTCAACCCCGCTTCGTGTTTCCCAGTTGGATACTACATCAGCCCTTTTCAAATGTAAAGCTGAAGTAATGTCCTATGGTCTAGGAGTCTCTTCCAAACCTGTGAAGGGCATCTGCTCAAGGATGGATATGCCCAATAAGTGAGAAAACTCTTCCATAGTGGGAACTAGCTGATAATCCGGGAAAGTGAAACAATGATGCACCGGATCAAAGAACTGGAAAAGCACACTCATCATCTGCTCATCAAACTTTGAGGTAACCAAGTTAAGAAGCTGACCATGTCTCCTAATGAATGAAGAAGTATCATAAACTCTCGAGGTTAAATCTTTGAGTTGAGCAGATATTTGTACAAAGTTAACTCGGATGGTGTTTTTGCGCACGGAAGCCATAATCTGCAAAACAGAACAAAGATAAATCCCCTCAGTCTTTGAAATAGTTAGTATAATGAAGTATGCATGCTAAGTTATGATGCATGATGTCATGATAAAACACACAACAGGTATAGCAGATAACAGACATGGTAAAGGCAAACAAGTCACACAAGAGCTCTTGAATTTCAGGCTTGCATGGGGTCTAGGTATTGCCCTCTTGAAGTTTAGTTGGTTTCAACCTATCCTAATAATAGTAATCGGGTTCTAGAGGTTCTCAATATCACTGACCATCCTCCACCGGTCATGGTTTCAACTCACACAATCTTTTCTTACAGCCGGAACTATCTCGAGAGTATGGTCTCAATGAGTGTAGTATCGAGTATCAACCAGTTCTCAGCTTTACACCGAGGCCGGCTATCTCACTACTTCCTATGGCCAAGTTGGTCAATTATAGGTTCTAAGGTCAGTTGATGCTTAACGACACACATAGCAGCCCCATATTCTCCTCGTTTCTCCACAAGGGATACCGATACCAACCAATGTGCCACATCAACGTAGCTACTGCTTCAATCGTATCGGTCTATGCTGTACAGTTCCCTCATAGTTTATTGCTACTTACCTAAAAGGTGTCCCCTAGATCCGGGTTAGGATCTATAGTAACTCCCAATACAAAACCCTCAAAAGTAAAGCAATCTAATCAAACAAGAGAAGCAATTTATGATGAACTAATCCTAAGGTATACCCCACTTAAATCTTCCCCAACAGAGTCGCCAGTTTTGTGGTACGGTGGCAGAACCGGACTGTTTTAGGAAAATGCTGGTTTGCATTTTGCGTTTGTGTTTGCAAAATGTCGCGGTAAGCAAGAGTCGCCACCGACTTTTATTTTATCCAACTGGAAAGGAGAAAAGCACAGAAAAATTCCTTTTTGAGATATTCTGAGTACGGTTCTATCCGTGGTTTTCCACGGGCTCTTAGGTACTTGCTCATATTTTAAAAATTGCTTCCGTGTTTGTGTATTTTGAAAAGTTTTTGTTTTGCTTCGATTTAACCCTTGCTTCTGTCTTCAAGAGTGTTACGAAGTGTTTTGAAAACTTTGTTTGAGAAGAGTGCAAGTGTGGAAAAGTTTGATTTTGAGCAAGTACCTACCAGCATCTACCTACTCGAAGAAAAGAATATTTATGTTCTTGTTTCCTTTAGACAGCGCTATCCCACTATTAGTGAGTAGGTAGCACCGTCGTTGGAGTTGTAAGGGTCAATTCGAAAGGGACGTATGATCACTAAAGCAATGTTAGGACGTCTTAGTAATAACCCTAGTGTCTCAAGATCATATTCGAGGCAACATTTTCGATGCAACCTTTCCGAGGCAACATTTCCGAACGGGACATTTGATCTTTGTTTAGACAAGAGAGCGACCACTAAAATGCCCTATACTTAATGATCGTTTACCGAAGGCAACCGAAGTGAGAGTATATCCTAGGAGTGTGCATGTGCGAGTGGTTTGATTTCAAGTTATTTTCTTTGCACATTTAGGGTTTGCTAACCATTTTAAAATTAACATACATTCTTGTCATGCAATCCTATTATCATACATCTAACAGTTAAATATTTGCGTAAATTAAAATGCGAGAAATAAAACTACGCTATTACAAGGCTTCGGGGAGGGGGATTAATTACATAGCCAAAAAACCGTAAAACGATAAATGAAAGGAAAATCCTAATTAAACTATTACATCCCATGAGCAGTTACATTAATATTGTAAAAATAAATAAACACGCACGATGAGACGAGAACGAGAAAATATTAGGGTTTTGACCCCGTCTAACCTAATTAAAAGAAAAGAATCATTTTTTGATTGTTTTTGATTATTTTGAGAAAATAAGGTTTTAATTAAATATGTACAAACCTAATTACTAATTAATTTAGATTAAGAAAAATAAATAGTTTGACCTATTTTTGTATTTTGGTTATTTTAAAAAGGAAGATAAAAATTAAATCCAATAAAACCTAATTTTCTAATTTGTTTTAATTTATTTACAAAAGGAAGTTAAAGTTACCCTAAAATTAAATTAAACTAATTAAATTAATTTTTGATAAAAAATAAAACCTAAATCTAATTTGATGAAAATTGATTTTATGGATTTTTTTGTAAAAAAGAATTAATTTGTGAGAAAATAACAAAATAAATTAAAATAAAGAAAAATATAGAAAGAAAAAGAAAGAATTGGGCCTGGTATGCTAGCAATTTGATGGGGTGTCCATAGCAATTTCTGGGCCCAAAAACCTTGGTCCATGTTTGACTTCCATGATTCAATGTGTTGGCTTGACTAAGATGCATGGTAGACTCTCAAATGATGGCCTTTTGATCCAGCTTGTGGGCAATCTGATGGCTGAAAGATGATGGAATATGGTAGTCCATGCGCCTGTTCACGTGCCTGATCATGCAAGTGATAAAATTATGAAATAATATGGGGGACCTGGGATTCGAACCCAGGTCCTATGGCTTTTTCCAACGCCTCATAACCAACTGAGCCAGCGCACTTGTTTGTACATGGAATAAACAACAAATATTATATTGGAAACAAGCAAAGCAACATTGTAAAACGCGCGGATTTCAAATGGATGAATCAGGGGGTGCCACACCACCCTTCTTCTTCCTCACTCCGTTGGTAAAAGTCAAGGACTTTTACCTACAGACGAAAGTTTGTAGCTATAACCCCTGCAATTTTCTAAAATCTCATACACGCACCATAAATGAAAACTAATGCTACAGACCAATTCGTCTTGGCCTTGTGAACATCATGGTACCTTTCTTTTGGGCCAATTTTACCTGTACAAGAAAATCCCAAAATGAAACAAGAAAACCTAACAATGGTGGATCTCTATATGGTTAGCAAAAATGCAATTAATTGTCACCATTAGCTTGCAAATGCTTCAAGGATTCAAAATATATAAATAATTCATGCTACAAATTCCAAAATAATGATATTGGATTTCAATAAGATGCCAAGGTCGTGAGACATTTACAGTGGGTTTTGGTGCACAAAAATGCTTGCTAAGGATTGGTATGGACTCCTTGAACACCCAGGAAGCGAATGAGATAGATTGGAAGGCTTGAGATAGCCTGGAACTATGAAATCAGATCACCACTTTTTCTTGATTTTTATGAAAGTTGTTCTTCACTCTCCACACCTCTAACCCTTGTGCATTTGGTCTGAATTTGTTCTATATATGTCCTTGAGTGAATTAGGTTTATAAACTTGTTCCAAATCTTTGCAATTATGAAAATTTGATCCATGATTTGATTCTTATTCAAATATTTCTAAATCAAGTCAAAAACCAATCTTTTTGTGTACAAACATGCTTTGCACGATTTGATCTCCTTGCCAGCTATTCATGGAACTGAAATGTGCACAAAATCTCAAGGTTTAAATGATTTTGGTATTTTTATGATTTTATTTTGATTTAATTTGATTTAATTGAAATAAAAATCAAAATAAATGACAAAAATAAAATAAAGGCAAGTGGGAAGGGTCATGGCTCGTGGACCGTGTTACAAACTCAAAACAAGCACAAAAAGTTGGGCCCATTTGACAAAAATTGCAATTTGAGGCATATTTGACCTTTGGCAATTTTGCAAAAAAAGGTCAACTTCATCAATGCATAACTTCCTCAAATTTGACACTTTGAGGGTTTTCTTGGAATTTTTAGAAAGCTTGAGATTTCCTCTAAGCAACCCTTTTGGTCTCATCTCAATTGAGTCTTCCATTTTTATGTATGAAGCTTTGACAAAAAAGGTGTTTTTGTTGACTTTTCAAAGTGACCTATATTGTCCAAATTCATAACTTCTTGTGAGTGCATATTTTGAACTTGGAATATGAAGATGAGTTGTAGCGAATTGCATCCTCTTCAAAATGAGATTTGTATGGGTCATTTATAATAAAGTATGAGAAAGTTATTCTTGGTCAAAGTTGGGTTGACTTTTCCTATAAAACCCTAATTTAGCAACCTTTGGGTTTTGATGAATTGTGTGCAATCCTTGAGGAATCATGATAAAACCTTGATCAAATGATGAAAAATACTTCAAAATGAGGATGTTGACCAAAAATCATGAAGTTTGACTGTATGTGGGACCCAATTGACTTTTGCCCTAGCACAGTCGATTTTCAGGCCTTTGAGCAATTGACTGAGCAAACTTTCTCTGCAAGGCTTGAAACTTGACATGGATGATCTTGAGAACATATTAGGACAATGGTGAGAATTTGGGATCCCTTGTACTCAAGTATCTTGATGCAACATGAAACCCTAATTTGAGGTAGACTGCCTTAGGAGAGAGTTTATCTGATCAACCCTTGGACTTCCTTGGGCAATTTGAGGATCTCATTTGAAATGTTTTGAGAAATATGGGAGGGCAAATTTTAGGGTACAACAACCCTACATGCCCTTAGTAACCTACGGTATCCACTCTTGTTGTCTAATCTAATGGGTTTGGTCAAAACATATGTCTATGGCTTAAAACTAAAAAAAAAAGGGAATGCATGCGAAAGAAAGAAAAGAAAACAATGTAGGAAAAATAAAATTTATGCTCGACCGGGCCCTACCCCAATGCCTACACATCCCTTTTAAGGAATCAAAGCAGCCGTAGTTCGGCTCATATATTTTGGTTGGTTTGTGTTTTTTAGTTAAGACAACAAAAACAGTCAAGATGGAAGAACATTAAATAAAACTACAAACAAATGAGATGGTAAAACATCGATTAAATAATAGCAAAGTAACATGTCATAGATGGTGAAACATCAAATGATAAATCAACACACCTAACAATGACATTGAGAGTCAAAGTAGGATAACAAACATGTGCGATGGCGAAACATCGGCTTTCAAACAAGTGTGCGATGGTAAAACATCGGCTAAAAGATAACAAAGTATCATGGCAAAGATGGCGAAACATCGATAAACCAGATGACAAAACATCACACCTAACAATGATATTGAGAATCAAAGTAGGATAAAAAACATGTGTGATGGCGAAACATAGGCTTCAAACAAATGTGCGATGGCGAAACATCGGCTAAAAGATAACAAGGTATCATGGCAAAGATGGCATAACATCGATAAACCGGATGACAAAACATCACACCTAACAATGATATTGAGAATCAAAGTAGGATAACAAACATGTGCGATGGCGAAACATCGGCTTCAAACAAATGTGCGATGGCGAAACATCGGCTAAAAGGTTTAAAAACAAAACCAAGAGGCGCACAAACAAATAAGATTGATTTGTATCTTTTACCTTGAAGAAGGGTTTGAGTTTATTAGAGGTGTTTTATGATTTGCCAAGAAAACAATTTTTTTTAAGATGCAAAATGCAAAGGAAGGAAAAAAACAACTAAGGGAAACTAGCCTAGCACTATGCCTAGTCTTATCATACAATGATTGACCCTAAATTTGAGGATAAAGGAAAATCATACCCTATGTTAGCATACATGGATTCCTACCTTAATTAACATGTCAAAGGAAGCTTAACAAAACTATCCTATAGGGAACAGGCAATGAGAGCGAAGTCGTGATCTCAATTTCTAAATTGAGTGACTCATCGATCAACAATTTAGAGAAAACAAAACAATAAACATCCTATAGGGAACATGCACTGAGAGCGAAGTCGTGATCTCAATTTCTAAATTGAGTGACTCATCGATCAATAAATGAAGAAACAAACACAACACATGTATCAAACAAAAACAGAGGGCCTCCTGACATATATCAGCAACAGAGGTCCCATCATGCACAAAATGAAAATATACGAAAGGAAATAGTGCAATACCAAACGGATAACTATCCGTAGCAACTGAACAAGAATAAAAGAAACCCAGAGAACTTCAAGCAAGCTGGCATCAGCAGACAAATCAAGTCAGAAATTATGCCATCAGGATGTAAGTATTGAGATTTTCAGATGTGAACAGATCCCATGGGAAATGTATAACATTCATAATCACATATATATATATATATATCCTGCATAGACTATCACATATGCCAAGCACAAGAGTAGTTCCAATATAACAAATTGTGTTCCACAAATAAAGTGAAACAGAGTAGCCTCAAGTCAAAAATGGAAAACTTTCTCAAAGTACCTCGCACATTCAACAACCAAGTTAGTATTCCCATAAATTGAATGATGACTCACATAAGGGGTGGATGATGACACCATAATGAAGTGAAGAAACATGATAGAATTTATCAAAACATTAGATATGATAGACAAAAAGAAATAGGCATATGCACAATTTGGTCAAAAATTAAAGGAATGTTGCTCCTTTCTATCACCATATTGAATTGACAATTGAATATCAATCAAGGATCATAGGAGCTTGAGAATAATACAATCAAAGACCATGATGGTCAGTAGAAACCACAATTCAATCATACTCAATTACTTCATCACAGCTCACAAGCATAATAGAAGAGGAATCCCACACAATGCATCAAAAGGTTCAAACATTCAAACATGGGGCTCTAAGTGAAATGACTTGAGTTTATGGGGATAAACAGAACCAACATGATCATTAGATGCCCAATCATAGGCCTCACTCAAGTTCATTGGCCATCAAATAAATTGCAACAAGATATGCAACATTAATTGGGTACCTTCACTTCAAAAATACATCAAAAATAGAAACAAGGATCAATAATTCACACAAAAAATTTCTTAGCATCTTTGAAGTGTGTAGAAGTCAGAAAGCAAGTGTTAAGTTCATGAATAGTTGAGGAGGGGATCAAATGAGGCCCAAAGTTCAAAACTAGTTCGCCAAACCACCAAACTAGACAAGCTTTCAAAATAATTTGTGGAAAAATATCAAACCAAGTCAAATAATTCAAGAAAAAATGGTTTTAAGATCCTCAATACATCCATGAACCATAATCAAGACCTAAATTCCATTGAAGATCCAGGGCATAATGGTTTTTTGAATTGAAACTTACACAATAAGCAACAAAACCCTAATTATTTGACTTTTAATCTTAAATATCAATTAGATAAGATCAAAATTCAAAAAAATAAGAACAAATATATATCAAACATGAAAAAACTCAAGAGGTCAGAATACCTATTTTTCCATATTTTTTGAATTAAAGAAAAGTAAAAAATAAAATCAAACTCAAACAATTAACCAATTAAACTATAATCACATCTCAAAATAAAATTCTAATAAAAAAATCAGAAAAAATATCCAACCAAAATTATATTCAAATATTAGAATTAAAAACACACATCCCTGATTTTTTTTGTAATTTTTGAATTAAAGGAAATATTAAAATAAAATCAAACAAACAATTAAACTATTATTAAATGACAAAAATGCAAACCCTAGCCAAAAGTCATAAAACGGTCAAAATAAAATTATATTCAGACTCTATGATTAAAATCAAACTTATGTGAATTTTTTGAGGATTTTTGGATTAAGAAAAATATTAAAATAAAATTGTGAAACAAAAGAAATCAAATAAAACTCCCAAATTAATCTTCTAATAAAAAAATAGAAAAAAAATACCAAACAAATTTCAGAATCAACTTCTAAATAATTTTAAGAGTTCAAAACATTTTTTGTGGAATTTTTAGATCAAAAGAACTATTAAAATAAAAATAATCTTTAAACAAACAATTATTTAAACTTATGAAATTTTAAACCAAACAAAACATTTTTAAAAATTCTAATAAAATTACACAAGATAGTAGAAATTATTTTGGACTTGTGATAATTTTTCTAGAATTTTTTAAATTGTTTTGATCAAGAAATAAAAAATCAGAAAATCAATTAAAATTAAATAATATGAAATGCATTAAAATTTTAAACATGCCAATCACAGCGCGCCACCTCACTTTGTCTTCAACCTCCAGCATAAGGCAAAACACGTGCAACAAAACAGGTCATGAGCCTATGTTCAAATCCATCAATCATGCTCGTTTCTTAACCAAAATCCATGAAATCAAGTGCAAATTAAAGCTAACATATCATACTTCATTATGCAATTCGAATCAATCTCAAAGATCAAGCATGGATCAAGAAATCAAGTTTACAAAAATGAAAAAAACTCACTGCAAACATCAAAACCAGGAACACGATTTCATCCATTCTGCTTTAATCAAAGCTCAAATATACATCAATCCTAATGATTGACCAGCTAGCAACTCAATGGACATGATTTACATCATCAATTCAAGCTGAAACACATAAATCAAAGTTCAATAAACTCACATGGATGTGAAAACTGGAAACACGATTCCTTCACTCAAGATGAAATCCAATGGTGCAGGCTTGATCTCCTTACTTCACTGAAGCTGAAACACCAAGAATTTTTAAGAATGATCCAAGGAGAAGAGAGATTCGAAGCAATTTGCAGAGATGCTTCAAAATTTTCAGATTTGCAATGTAGAGATTATGAGCCTCCCCTCCACAGCTGAGCCTTGATTCTTGTTATATAGCACGAGAGGAAGAGGATAGAAGTGGTATTTGGCACTCAAAGCCGTTGGATGGCAAGTTTGGTAGTTTTGGCCAAAAATGAGGCTGCACATGGGGCCTGCGTTTCACTCGTGCATTTGCTTTACTTTTGTGCGTTTTGTGAGCCAAATGAAGTCATAAATACATGCTCAAAATGCCAGCTCATGATTGTTTGAAATGAAGAAGTGTTGGTGAATTTGCAAAATTGAGCATGTTTTGTATTTTTTCATTCAAGCAAGTTCAAGAAGCACATGGGCACTAAATGGTGAGTGTAATGGGCCTCAGCATGTCACAAATTATTCATGGGCTTGATTAGAAGTGAAGAGAATAGATGAAAATGAAGTTCTCAAGAAATGGCCATTTTGCATACTTGTCAAATTTCAATAAAATGCCTCAAATTTCCAAAGTACATAACTTGCTCATACTTTTGAATTTGGACACAAATGAGTACAACTTGGAAAGGTATTGAAAATATATACAATCCCTTAGTTTTGAGTTTTCGCAATTGAATCTATTAAGGTCCTCAAAATGTGACATGAAATTCACTAAATTTAGAAAATGACCTATAATTTTAACTTGAGGCATGAACTTCCAAAGACCATAACTCTTGACTCTTTGCCAATTTGGACATGAGACCAAAAGGAGATGAAAGATAATCCTCTTATATTTCCAAGCATGTTTCATTTGCATTTTTTTGATCAAAGGTGAATAAAATATGAATTTTTGAAGTTAAGTCCTTATTTTCCAAAATTAGAAACTTTTAGGGTTTTTTCATGAACAAGTTTCAACCCAAACCTCAATCTTTTTGATCCAATGATCAAAATGGACTTGAAATATGAAAATTACACCTTTGAATTGATGGTTGACCAAAAGTTCCCTTGGTCAACCTTGACTTTGACTGATTTTGACCAAAATGACCATTTTGCCCCTTTGAATCAATTGATCCACTTCCCTTCAAAATTGATGATCAAAACTTCAAACATATAATCTTCCAAATATATAGAGGCCATGTACAAAGTTTCACTTCAAAATTCTCAAGAAATCTTGATGAAATCCCAAACCCTAGTTTTTGTTAACACCTTAGGGGACTGATGAATCATCTCCAAAATTTCAAATCCTCTGGATATCTTGGCCAATTTCTTGTACAAAGACTTTTCAAATACCAATGAGATGTTGTAGCTTCCAAATCAAGATTTGTACATTGATCAATAGCCTTGATCAAACAAAACCCTAATTTTGACTGGTGAATCAAAAGAGTGATTCTTCTTATAATCAAACACAAACTTCAATCCTCTGATGATCCAAAGAGATGGATAAAATATCTTGAGATATGCAATAACTTTTGAGCTTGAAAGATCTAGAGGTTTAGATGATAAGATTCTACTTGAGCAACTTGTCAATTCAATCAACCTTCAAAGCTTGAGGAAGACTTGATAACCAAAGTACTTTGATCCCATCACAATGTATGAATGAAATGCAATATGATATTCATGATGAAACATAAGCCTAAATCAAGAGGGTAAATTTTGGGGTGCAACAGTTGCCCCTATTCAAATATCTTCAACATGATAAGTGAGTAAAGTGACAACTTTCGAGCATTCAGAGTTGAAGATGATTGAATAAAAAAGAACCCGAAAATTTACACTCTTGAAGAAGAAAGAAAAAGAAGCAGAAAACCCCCAAGACATGCGCCAGAATGAAGCTGTAACGCAGGTTGAAACAGAACAAAAACAAATAAGGGTAGACGCACTAAACTTCCGGACAGATGTGCCAGGGAAAAACTGGGCTTCAAAAAGGGTAAGATAAAACTCAAATCAGAGTATAGGCGAAACTAAGCTCTGGAAAAGAAAACGTATGCGGGTTAGGAGACGAAACTCTGAGCTCGACCCAAAGCAAAGTGGCTAGAGTGCGTGATTCTAGGAGCACTTTCCAATCTCAACTAAGATAGACAGTATGAAGGTACTGAAAAAATCCCAGAAATGAGAAACAAAAGCGAGGCGAGACTCGACTCAAAAACTAGTTAGGCAAAACTAAACTAGATGAGTACCAAGACGAAACTGGATTTTATGCACAAGCGACGAGGCGAAACTAGACCCATAGCAAAATGATGAGAGTGCATGTTTCTCAGAGCACCTGCTGGTCTCAGATCAATTGATAAATAGTGACGAGAACTGATAGAATAATCCAAGGAACAAAGGAGATTGATCTCAAAACAGGGACGCAGTACAAACACTGCACTCGGTAAACGAACACCGTCAAAGGGTCTATGGTATGAAAGCAAAAACGAGACGAAACTCGACTCAAAAACTAGTTAGGAGAAACTAAACTAGATGAGTACCAGGACGAAACTGGATTTCATACACAGGCGATGAGGCGAAACTCGATCCAAAGAGAGAGTGATGAGAGCGCATGTTTCTCAGAGCACCTACTGGTCTCAGGTCAATGGATAAACAGTGACAAAAACTGATAGAAGAATCCAAGGAATAAAAGAGACTAATTCCAAACCAGGGACGCAGTACGAACACTGCACTCGGTAAACGAACATCGTCAAAGGGACCAAGGTATGAAAGCAAAAATGAGACTAAACTCGACTCAATAACTAGTTAGGTGAAACTAAACTAGATGAGCACCAGGACGAAACTGGATTTCATGCACAAGGTGAGGCAAAACTCGACCCAAAGCAAGGAGATTAGGGCGTACACCTAAAAAACCTGCTGAAAGCGAATATCAGGACGAAACTGGTATTCGAAAGGTGCATCAATAGACATTGGAAAGAACCGGAGAGGGTAGTTAAGAATAAACCGAGAAGACCGCGCCAGGGCGAAACTGAACTATAGTAAAGAGTAGACACTCAAACAAACAAATGATTAATGCCAAAAGGATATTGGTATGGGGAGGAAACTAAGATAATGAGGACGAAGACCTCGCTGGGGATTTAATTCGAAGTATTAGCAAATTCACTAGGGATAACATAAACAATAATGGCTTATGTTCTGATGCATGTTTGAATTCTTTTTATATAGCGCAATGTTCCATATAATGGAAATGCTACGCGTTTTGGTAGATGCAATGTAATGATGCATGTTTAAAAGTTTCACTAGGGAATGACCAATTGGGAAACCAATAACCAAGAAGTCAGAATCTGACAAGATTTGCAAAAATAAATTGCAAAATCCAAAGGAGAGGAGAAAATATGGGGAACCGCTAGAGAGGGAACTTCGAAGAGATGAAGCTTCACGGGGGATTACAATCGAGCAACCAGTAGAAATGGGCCACAAACATTGAGAGGAGCTGTAAAAATAAATTGCAAACCCCTAGGGAAGATCATATCGACACTATAGCTTCTAGAGAGGGACGCCATTGAGGGAGAAGATCAGGGCAAGACTGTAATCTCAGGAAAAGACAGCGCGCGGCCGTGTTGAGGATGATACCAAGACAACAAACCCGACGTGAGGGGTGAAAACCTTTGTTGGGGGAACAAAGCTCTACTGAGGAGACGGGACTTCACCGGGGATACAGAACTCTATTGAAGATTTTTGTTAGAGAGATATCTTTCTTGGAATGCAACCATTGGATGGATCATGCAGACAGTCACACCGTATCGACTTTACTGGGGATAAGGAAAGATCTTATCATAAGGATGCCCCAAGAAACAGACCGGCTGGGAAATGAGAGGTCATGGCGAGGGATCTCTGTTGGCAACTCCGTTGGGGATATGCAACATCTTCAAATCCGGATTCTCATAATGAAGCTTTTAAAAGAAGATTCCTGAGGCAACAAAACTTCGCTGCAGAAACGAAACTTCATTGGGGATAGGTAAAGTCCTATTCATACATGGGCTCTGTCTAACAGAAGAAAGCCAAATATTCCCTTCCTGACAATCATTAAGCTCTTTGCAGGTGTTCAACGTGTAAACTCGTTTTTTTATGTCAAACAAATGTTTTGCATGCAGAAAGATGTTTATTTTGGGAATGAAAGACCTGATGCGATGATTATTCAAGCCTTGAAGTTGAAAACCTTACAAAGTGTCGCATCTCAGTTTAGAATGAATCACTGTCTAGAGTGCAAAAAATTTCAAAAACTTTTCTTCCCCCCCTTTTTTTTTAAGAAAAACGAGTCAAGATGCGGGTGATAAGATATCATCATGGATATGCAACACATATTTGGGAGTTTAGGAAAAGCTATCCTGTTGTAGTATGCTTTCGAGTTAAACCCTTGTTTCAGTTAGGACTTTTAGAGGTTGTAACGTGGCCTGGTTCGAGGTTTTTTAGAAAAACGTTTTTCAAGGCTCAAGTTATTTGGTGCCCACCCCCTTCGTGATATTCTCCTGTCCTAAATTCAGCTGGCTTATCACAAGCATTCATCTTTCAAAAGGATTTATAATGGTAAAGTGATCACGATAAATTCTCCAACATGATTGTCACTTAACTTTTGCTGCTTTTATTTTTTTGATATTATTGTTCCTCTTCTTTTGATGAGAATTTTATTGAATTATCTTTTTCGGCCTTTTAGGCTCTTCTTTTCCCTAACTTTTGCCTGGACAAAATCTTTTGAATTTCAATTTTGGGAGTCCAGCGGGATGCCCTAACTTTTGCCTAAGCGACTTGTTTTCAAGTTTCGACTTAGCGGGGCTTTTTTGTTTCTTTCTTATTCATGCTTTCCACTTCGAACAAGTCAATGTGACTTTAGGTCCTTGAACTCGTTCTTTCTTTCTCTCTTTTTTTTTTGAAGAAAACAAATGCCTCATTCCTTGGTCAGCGAGAGATAGCCATTATTGTATCGATTCGATCCCGACCTCAGGACTTTGTGAGGAAATGAACATCGTGGTTTAGACATTTTTTCTGATCTCATGATGCGAAATATAAAATGTGGTGATCCTCCGATGGGACATTCCTTCTGAAATTCAAATGCTTGGTCAAATTAACTGAACATCTACCCTGCCCTGGGTTAAAAAAAAGTTTTTTTTTGAACGGAAAAGAAACTCATACTTCAAAGGCTCAGAGGGGTTAACGAGGGTCTAACTCCCTTATATCTCTGGTGTTTGGGGATTGAAACAATGCATGTACATTGTCAACGGGGTTCTACTCAAAAGCATACCACTACAGTCATCGTTTCTAGCTAAACTCCTTCCTCCAAACTCTTGGCTAAGCAAAAGAATTGGCACAGTTGGTATCAAAATGCCCAGAAAAAAATGATTAAAGAGTGATACTAGATGGATTAAGTAAAAATATTCAACACGTCAAGACTGACATTCGGCTATAAACAAAATCTTATATGCAGACAATGCTTAAAATAATCAATCAAGATAACACATGAAAGTGCGGCAAAGAAACGTAATAAAAGCCATTATGGGGAAGAAATATCTCCAACTAGGTTCGCCGATCTTGTCGACCTGCCGTAATCTTGATATTTCCCTGACCCACGACCTTTACCAACAACACAGAGCTGTGAAACAAAATGGCAAGGCATCCACCAGTAAAGTGAATGAGAATCCCATCAATCAGAGAACCAAATATTCCCCTTGCACAGTAGTAGTTGTGTTTGTTATCCGTATTTCAAGCGATCAACTGACCATGACTTAGATTACCATTTCCGTGTAAGGTCCACAAAGTTTATATGCACATGCTTATCAAAATATTGGACGTTTTTGCAAACAAAATAGTAAAAAGGGAGAAAAGAAGCGTATACGTATACTTGAAAGAAGATATTCTATTGATTTTGAGAAATCAGCCTGTGAAAAAGGCTTTTACATTTGGAAGCAAGTAATTTACAAAATCAAAGCAAACAAGTATTTACAAATGACAATGTGAATGTGAATATCCATCAAGTCCCGACTCTGCTATGACTCTTATGACTCTCACGCTTTCATCTTCCTGCTTTCAGACAGATCATTCTTGGATTAGCTTCGAGCTTATGCCAGGTGACAGAACGAAGGAAAGAAACAAAAGATCTCATGCTGAGCGTAGTCATTTGCTTTAAGTCCCTAACTTTTGCCTGAATCGCCCTTTCGGGTTTTCGATTCACCAGGACACCCTCTTTTTTCCTAAACCGCCCTTTCGGGTTTTCAGTTTAGCGGGTTTTTTTTATGCAAAGTATTTTTTAACTACGTTAGCATTCACAGTCAGCATTCACAGGGAGAGGGAAGTACTCTCCATCCATAGTCGTGAGCATCATCGCTCCTCCAGAGAAAATTTTCCTGACCAAGAAAGGACCTTCACAAGTCGGAACCCACTTGCCCCTGGGATCTCCCTGGGGGAGAATTATCCTTTTTAGCACAAGGTCACTTGGCTTGTAACACTGAGGTCGTACCCTCTTATCAAAAGCTTTCCTCATCCTTTGCTGATATACCTGACCATGACATACATCCGTCAACCTCTTCTCATCAATAAGTTCCAACTGATCCAGCCGATTCTGTACCCATTCACTTTCATCCAGCTTAACATCCCTCATGATCCTAAGAGAAGGAATCTCGACTTCTACTGGCAATACTGCTTCCATGCCGTAAACCAATAAAAATGGGGTTGCCCCAGTCAAAGTACGCACAATGGTGCGATAACCATGCAAAGCGAAAGGTAGCATCTCATGCCAATCTTTATAGGTCACCACCATCTTCTGTACGATCTTCTTAATATTCTTATTGGCTGCTTCGACAACACCGTTCATCTTTGGTCGGTATGGGGAAGAGTTATGATGCTTGATTTTGAAGGACTCACAAAGCTCCTTCATTATTTTGTTGTTCAAATTAGACTCATTATCGGTAATGATATTTTCAGGCACTCCGTAGCGATAAATAATATTGTGCTTAATGAACCGAGTTACCACCTGCTTGGTGACATTGGAATGGGATGCAGCTTCGACCCATTTTGTAAAATAATCGATGGCAACCAGAATGAAACTGTGCCCGTTGGATGCAGTCGGTTCAATTTTGCCGATCATATCAATTCCCCACATCACAAACGGCCAAGGGGAAGTCAAGACAATCAAAGTTAATGGCGGCACATGCACTTTATCATCATAGACTTGACATTTATGGCAAACCCGTGCATGATTGTAACAGTCAATCTCCATGGTGGACCAATAATAACCTGCTCGCAAAATCTTTTTAGCCATGGTATGCCCGTTGGAAAGGGTCCCGAAATCACCTTCATGTATCTCCTCAATGATTCTAGCTGCTTCTTTCTTGTCAACACATCTGAGTAGTAAGCCGTCATGATGCCTTCTATACAACACACCACCGCTGAGAAAGAACTTGGCTGAAAATCTTCTCAAGAACTTCTTATCCGTGACAGATGCCTCCTCAGGGTACTCTTGTGTTTCAAGATATCGTTTGACATCATAAAACCAAGGATTACCATCTGATTCCAAACTAGCCTCAAAACAGAAAGCTGGCTCACTCAAACTTCTGATAGTAATGGAAGGTGCCTCATTAGCCCACTTAACCTTGAACATGGAGGAAAAAGTTGCGAGTGCATCAGGTAGATTGTTTTCTTCTCTGGGAATGTGCTCAAACGTGATCTCTTTGAAGTAAGAAATCAGCTTCATAACATGCTCAAGATAGGGAATTAGGTTCTAATGGCGAGTCTCCCAATCTCTATTAATCTGGCTGATAACAAGATTGGAATCCCCGTAGACTTTCAAAAATTTGATGCGCAGGTCGATCGCCTCTTCAGTGCCATAAATGCAAGCCTCATATTCGGCCATGTTGTTAGTGAAATCGAAAAAAATACGAGTCGTGAAAGGAATGTGGTATCCCTCAGGAGAAGTGATAATAGCTCCGACGCTGTTGCCCATGGCAATGGAGGCACCATTAAAAACAAGCATCCAACGTGATCCTGGCTCAGGTCCTTCGTCTGGGTCTGGCATGTTACAATCCCGAATATACACAATTTCCTCATCTCGAAAGTCAAACTTCATCAGTTCATAATCGTTCAAGGGCTGATGAGCAAGATGGTCGGCCAGTACACTACCCTTAATTTCTTTTTGAGTAGTGTATTGGATATCATATTCGGTGAGTATCATCTGCCAACGGGCTACCCTGCCTGTAAGAGATGGCTTCTCGAAAATGTACTTGATTGGATCCATTTTGGATATCAAGTAGGTGGTGTAAGTTAACATGTATTTCCTCAAACATTTGGCGGCCCAGGCAAGCGCACAACAAGTCTTTTCCAGCAATGAGTACCTCGACTCGCGTTCCGTAAACTTCTTACTCAAGTAGTAAATAGCCTGCTCTTTCTTCCCTGTCTCGTCGTGCTGACCGAGGACACAACCCATTGAGCTTTCCAACACAGTTAGATACATGATTAGTGGCCTTCCTTCCACTAGCGGCATCAGTATCATAGGTTCCTGCAAGTACTCCTTTATTTATTCAAAGGCCTTCTGACAATCCTCATTCCATTTCACTGTCTGACTTTTCTTCAACAACTTGAACAAAGGTTCACAGGTGGCTGTGAGATGAGAAATAAATCTAGAAATGTAGTTTAACTTTTCCAAGAAACCACGTACTTCCTTCTCTGTCCTTGGCTCAGGCATTTCCTGTATCGCTTTTACCTTGGCCGGGTCCACCTCGATACCTTTTTCACTTACAATAAAACTCAACAGCTTGCCGGATCTCACCCCGAAGGTGCACTTATTTGGATTCAACCTCAGCAGGAACTGCCTCAGTCTTTCAAATAATTTTTCCAGATGAACAAGATGTTCCTCTTCCGTATCAGACTTAGCAATCATATCATCCACATAAACCTCAATCTCTTTATGAATCAAATCATGAAAAAGAGTGACCATGGCGCGCTGATATGTTGCCCTGGAATTTTTTAAACCAAACGACATCACTTTGTAGTAGAAAGTTCCTCAAGGCGTGATAAATGTTGTCTTTTCCATATCCTCCAGAGCCATCCTAATTTGATTGTAACCTGAAAAACCATCCATGAACGAAAACACTTTGGAATGAGCAGTATTATCGACCAACACATCAATATGCGGAAGAGGGAAATCATCTTTACGGCTGGCCCTGTTCAAATCCCTATAATCCACGCACATCCTGACCTTACCATCCTTCTTGGGCACAGGCACAATATTTGCAATCCATGGCGGATAATTGATGAATTTTAAGAAATTCGTGTCCAACTGCTTCTGGACCTCCTCCATGATCTTCTTGGACATCTCAGGATGAGTTCTTCGGAAATTCTGCTTGATAGGGGAACAACCTTCTTTGAGTGGTAGTCGATGCACCACTATGTCTATATCCAACCCAGGCATATCCTCATAAGACCAAGCGAAGATATCAGAATACTCACGGAGTATCTCAATCAATCTGACCTTTATACTTTCTTCTAGTTAGGCCCCTATCTTGACTTCTCTTCTTACTTCTTCTGTGCCAATATTCACTACCTCAACCGAATCTTGATTCGGCTGGATAACCTTCTCCTCTTGTTTTAACAATCTTGCTAATTCCTCAGGAAGATCACAATCCTCATGTGCTTCTTCTTCAGCTTGATAAATAGGAGTATCAAAGTCATAATTAGCCATAGCAAAGTCGTTATCAATATAATTGGTGGTGGAAGTGCATCTACGTGAATGGCATTTTGGCGTTTTTTAGTGACAGTGTGTGAAAAGAGAAACGTTGCCATTCTAAAAAAAGAAAGAAATGGAGCAAAATTTTGAATGCAAAAACGTCCTTTATTTCATGATAAACTTTTTGAAAATAAACATGGAGGCCCTACACAAATGATCCACTACGCCTTGGGCAGAGCGTAGGAATTATGATATGATAATAAAATAAATAAGAAAATTACTCCTCAACGCTTGAAACTTGGATAACATCCACAGAAGTCCAATTGTTAAGTGTCTGGCCTAGAATACTCGGACGAATCCAATCCTCGATATTGTAGCCATCAACCCTATCGTCGCGAACTGCATTGGTGTGTCCTTCTTGAGCAGCACTAGGACGAGAGAACCTCACAGGACTAGATAAACTAGATGCTCTGGGAGCTACACTCTGCTGACCTGGGCTAAAACCAAGACCAAATTTATCAAATTTTGGGGTAACGTCCAGCACCTGACCCCAACCTTCAGGGTTACCATTTTCCACCATAACTCTCGCATCTTTGAGAGAAGACATAACAGTCTCAGGTTTCCTTTTCTGCTCTGGAGGAGGAAAATTGACAGCATGAACTGTCTCAAACGCCTGAAACGGAGTCTCATGTATCTCGCCT
The DNA here is from genome assembly GCA_948472305.1 of Vicia faba. NCBI lineage: Eukaryota > Viridiplantae > Streptophyta > Magnoliopsida > Fabales > Fabaceae > Vicia > Vicia faba. The sequence goes on along the minus strand of OX451736.1, from coordinate 922,469,351 downwards.
TCAACTTCAACATAGCGGAATGATGTCAAATGACTCACGATGTACTCTTCCTCGCCGCACACACTTATCACCTTTCCCTCTGCAGGATACTTGAGTTTCTGATGAAGAGTAGAACTGACTGCCCCTGCTCTATGAATCCACGGCCTCCCCAACAAACAACAATACGCTGGCTGTATATCCATCACAAAAAATGTATCCGTGAAGGTGCGAGAACCAACCTTGATTGGTAACTCCACCTCCCCAAACACAGACCTTCGAGACCCATCAAACGCCTTCACCATCAAATCACTAGGGTGCATCTCCAGTCCGGAATAATCAATCTTCATCAATGCTGACTTGGGCAATACATTTAAAGACGACCCTGTGTACACCAAAATCCGGGATAAAGTAGTGCCCTTGCACTCCATTGAAATATGCAACTCTTTGTTATGGTCTCGCCCTTCCGGAGGAAGATCAAAATCTGTGAATCCCAGACCATTCCCGACAGATATGTTAGCACAAACATTCTCAAACGGATTGACTGTTATCTCATGTGGCACGAACGCATTCTTTAACAACTTAATCAAAGCATTTCTGTGAGGTTATGAATAAATCAAAAGAGACAAGATAGACATCTTAGAGGGAGTATGGCTCAGATGATCAATTATACTATAATCACTCTTTCTGATAATTCGCATTAACTCTTCAACCTCATCGAGAACTGAAGAAGCTTCTGGTATCGGAATTGGTTGAGTCATATTGGCTGGCGTAACCCTTGGATTACCAATCATCACCTGCTGTTTTCCTTTTCCTCTTGCAGAAGCATCTTCCGCATTGGAAGGACCAAATACTCTCCCACTTCTATTCATTCGACCCACACCAGAAAAATTATGAACTTCCTCTTCATCATCTTCAATACGTTCTTCCTCAGACAAACGAGTACTTACTTCCTGCTTCACCCCATGGTAATAAACATCAGCACAGTAATGCCATGGGATGACCTTCTCACTGGTATACGACATCGGACCAGGTACCGTAATCATCAAAGGAAGCGCCCTAGATGGGGTAGGAATGCGCACAAGGGTGTAAGGAATAAATAACACAGTAACATCTTCTTCGGTAACCTTACGGTAGCTCGGTTTTCTATCGAACTGCAGGGAACCCTTCTTTATCATCGACTGGATATCGGCTTTTAAATCATCAAAGCCCTTCGTTTGCTCTCTACACTTGGCACACTCTGAAGTACAACTCGGGAAAATAGAATTGTCAAGCAAATACCTCTTAACATACCACAACAGAGTAGTTACTTGTTCCATATTCATGATTAAATTCAACACTTCACCATTATCATCAATCATATTAACATCACCGCCTCCATGCCTAGGCATTGGGTTCTGAGTAACATTCAGACCAGTCACTGGAGTAAACTCAATTGCCTTAGCATCCAACAAGTCTTGTATTTTGCACTTCAACGCAAATCAATTGTCAGTAGAATGACCAACTCCTCCTAAATGGAATTCACATCTTGCGTTAGCATCATAGTTAGGAGGAAGTCTTGTGGGGGGTGGTGGCATATTTCTCAAACCGATCAACTTCAAGTCAAGCAAATGGTGGAGTGCTTCAGTAAGAGATATTGGCAAGGGATCGAATTTTCTCAACTGTCTCTGCTGTTGATTATTATACTGACGGGGAGCATCTGGCTGTCTTTGTTGTTGAGGCACTGTATTTGGTCTCTGCGGCGGAGGAGCATTAACAGGAATAGAAACAACATTGATTTGTTGGTGCTGACGATACTCTCTTCTTCTTCTATGAGAGTAAACCGCGCTTGCGTCGCCTTCCCTTTTCTTAGGGTAAGTGTTGAATGGTTTCTTACTGCCCCCTGATGAGCCACTAGAACCTCCAATTTGAATTTTCCCCAATTCAAACCTACCTCAATTCTTTCACCAGCCATAACCAAGTCTGCAAATCCTGCCGAAGTACTTCCTATCATGTGCTCATAGAATGGCCCTTGCAGGGTACTCATAAACATATCAATGAGTTCTCTCTCCATGAGTGGAGGTTGAACCCTCGCAGCCAACTCACTCCACTTCTGAGCGTATTCCTTGAAAGATTCTCTTGGTCCCTGTGACAAATTCTGTAACTGAGTGCGATTAGGCGCCATATCCACATTGTACTGATAATGTTTGACAAAATCCCGAGCAAGATCATTCCAGCAACGAATATGAGTTTTCTCCAACTTCATGTACCACTCCAGGGATGCCCCAGATAGGATATCCTGGAAAAAGTGAATCAAAACCCCTGATCCTCAGTATGCACCGACATCTTCCGGAAATAAGCAGTTGCGTGAGTAACAGGACATGACGTTCCGTTGTACTTTTCAAATGTAGGAGGCTTGAACTTTGGAGGAACTTTCACCCCAGCCACCAACCCGAGATCATTAGCATCCATACCAAGGACCCCTTGCCCTTCCACGGCCTTCAAACGTTCTTCCAACAACCAATACTTCCTATCCTCAACCTGAACTTCCGGCTCTGAACGCCGAATAGAAAACTGATCTTCATCCTGGTCAAAGTCAAAATCCTGCTCTGATAGCCTCTTATATCGCTCTGATTATCTCTTTTGTTCCCCACAAGACGAGGTCTGGGGGACGGGGGAAACTTCCCTATGTTGTGCACAAAATGGTTTTCGGGCATCCCGTGAAAATTTCCAACAAGCTGATCTTGCACATCCCCCAATCCTACAGAAATGTCCTGATAGAGCCCTTGATTTCCACCATCCCATGGATAGCGGTGCTGGTTGTTGAAAATGAAAGCCAGTTCCTCTTGTCGGCGATTCACATTGGTGATGACCTCCATGAACTAGGTCATCTGAGTAGCCATTTGGGCCCTCATTTCAGTGAGTTCAGCTTGAACTTGTTCCATCTGTCTTGGTAAATTGTTTCTGGTGGAATACCGATGAGTAGTCGTCTTGAATTCTGAATAAGAAAAGCAGAAGAATAAGAATACCGTCCTGAGATAACCTGCAATGTTATGAAATGCATGATGTGCATGATATGTTTTTCATTTCCCGGTATTCACGAGTCCTTTTATTCATCAATCACGGCGCGCAACCAAAGATCAAACATACAATCAAGGGGAAAAAGGACAATAAGACAAACACTTCAATTATTTACAAACAAAAGAAACGATGTTCAAGTGACTTCAGACATTTAAGAGGGTAGCGATAAACAACAAAATACGTGTTTCAAAGTAAACTTAACAAAAAACTGAATAATAAAAACAAACAAATGGTCCCTTCCAACAATCCTGGGGCTGACCAAATACACCAAAGGTAAGTAAAAAACTAAATCTCTGGAACAAGACACGCTTTAAGGTGTTGACAATAATCTTCAAACCTGGCTTTCTCCTTCAAAAGTTGTTTCTCCAAGTTTTGAATCTTCTTCCTGTAGCTATTCTCAGATGCCTGAAGCTTCTGACACTCTTGCTGAGTCTTACTCAATTCTTCCTCCATTTCAGCATGAGATCTCTTCCTAAAACTGGCTGCATCAGAAGTTTCCCCTTGAGCTTCTTTGAGTTTGCAAGCTAAGTCGGCCCTTTCTTGATTTACCCAATAGAATTTCATCCATGCCTCGCGGTCTTTTGCACGAAATTGAATGTTCTCAACATGAACCTGGGTGAACACCTCGCTAGGCACCGTGTTACTCAGAACAGTAGGAGGTTGCTTACATATAGGAGCCGACCTTGAAAATGGTAACCGTAAAATCTTAACCCTGGCTTTAATCCATTCCAAGTAAGGAACCCTAGAAATAGGAACCTTCTTGCCAAAATTAGTTCTATCCTTCTTGTGAATTCTCTTCCAAGCACTTGTCACTCTTTTCAACATCATAGGATCACTTCCTCTAACAAAATACACTGACTCAGACACCTCTTCAACCTTTGGCGGTCCATCCATTGCATATCCCAATTGATGATAAGCAAGCACAGGATTATAGTTGATACATCCCTTAGTTCCTCTGAGGGGAACATTAGGGAAATCTCCGCAGCTAGTGATAATACTTCGTACTTCCCCCATGTCATAATTCCACCGGATATCAAATGAAGTAAGGTTGACAAGTCTTGATGACCATCGGAGAGAATGTCTGGTATCCACGAAAGGGCCACTTACCGGTAGGTATAACTTAAACCATTGATACAAAATTGAATGACATAAACTTACATTACCTCCTTTTCCATGCCTGAAATGAATGGTGTAAAGAGTATCTGCCAAGAGTGTCGGTACCGGGTTCTTATTTCTAAAAACACAAATAGCCGTCAAATCCATAAAATTTCTATTGCGAGGGAAGAGGATGATCCCGTATATCATGAGAGCAAACAGAGTGTTGAAGTCATTCAAATTCCCTTTCTTTTCTCAGTCTTCAGCTTTCTTCACTAAGAAATCCAAATAAAACCTTGTAGTATCCTCACTTGATTTCCAATTGTCTTTCACCTCTTTCCAACTCAAATGAAGAATATCAGCAATAACTTCGAACTTCAGCTTCTTCGGCACTTGGACAAAAGGAACTTCATCAGACAACTTGATATTAAGTAGGTACGCGTACTCTTCTAGTGTGGGAACCAGTTGATAATCTTGAAAAGTAAAACACCGTAATTCCTTGTCATAGAACTGGAAGAGGGTGATCAAAGCCATTGGGTCAACTGGAGTGTTAAGGATTAATAACAAATTGCCATAATTTTTGTTGAAATTATTCAGAACATCACCCTTCAGATTAGAACTCAACCTCTTCAATTCGGACACATCAATAGTAGGAATATGATAAGAGAATGTATGCTTGTTGGGCTCTTTAACAGAACTGAATCAAACTCATCTGACGGGAGGCCAGCCATTTCTGATGGAAAGAAGACTCTTGAATGTCCCCGGGATATGATATGCACATGCTAGTTATTTTTTGTACATCATTTTTTTAGAAATAAATATGCTATGATGCAACATGACAGGATCAAAGTTTCACATTGGATCATGGCTGGACCATTACAGAACAACACCACTCAAGATCAAAATAAAATCCCAAAGCTTCAAAACTATCATGGGAACCTGAGTCACCTTTGCAACACAAAGTCACCAACAGTACCTGTACCTGTGAGAAAAAAATTCCCGCCCCTCTCACGGGTGTAGTCTAGGTCAAGGTAAGGTTAAAAGCCAAATCAGAGTATGAGAGCTCGATTGTTGGTATCATCATACAATAACACCTATCCAAACTACCTCTGAAGTCATGGGTCTCATGGTCAGGTCTACAAAGCATCCGCTTCATAGCTGCCATGGCCACTTTATTCCTAGTTCCTATGGAATTCACTCATAGCCTGGGTATGAGGCATTTTACCTCATGGAATAACCCACCCACCAAAAAATCTACAATCCAGACAGTCCAACCAAATCCAGTATGCAGAAAGTAAAGCGCACATAGGATGCAATACAAACAGATAAATATGCAAAGCAGTAAAATAAACACCCAAAAAGAAAACAAACAAGAGTTAGGATCGACTCTGGGATGAACCAGCAAGAGGTTAATCTGTCCCCAGTGAAGTCGCCAGCTGAAACGATCCGGCCGGAGCTGTCATCTGGATGTAATGAAACATCAATGAAGTCGCCACTGAACGTCTTTTATCCCGCCGAAAGGGAAAGGTAAACATCGAGAAAACCTGAAAAGGGAGAAATCACGGTCTTTTGACCGAGAGATCGGGTAAGGGAGTATGTTATGCGAGGGGAAGGTATTAGCACCCCACACGCCCGTAGTAGTCTATGGTATCCACTCTTGTTGTCTAATCTAATGGGTGTGGTCAAAACCTATGTCTATGGCTTAAAACTAAAAAAAAGGGAATGCTTGCGAAATAAAGAAAAGAAAAAAATGTAGGGAAAATAAAAGTTATGCTCGATCGGGCCCTTCCCCATTGCCTACGTATCCCTTTTAAGGAATCAGAGCAGCCGTAGTTCGACTCATATATTTTGGTTGGTTTGTGTTTTTTAGTTAAGACAACAAAAACAGTCAAGATGGCAGAACATCAAATAAAACTACAAACAAATGAGATGGTAAAACATCGATTAAATAATAGCAAAGTAACATGTCAGAGATGGAGAAACATCAAATGATAAATCAACACACCTAACAATGACATTAAGAGTCAAAGTAGGATAACAAACATGTGGGATGGCGAAACATCGGCTTTCAAACAAGTGTGCGATGGCAAAACATCGGCTAAAAGATAACAAAGTATCCTGGCAAAGATGGCGAAACATCGATAAACCGGATGACAAAACATCACACCTAACAATGATATTGAGAATCAAATTAGGATAACAAACATGTGCGATGGCGAAAGATCGGCTTCAAACAAATGTGCGATGGTGAAACATCGGCTAAAAGATAACAAGGTATCATGGCAAAGATGGCGAAACATCGATAAACTGGATGACAAAACATCACACCTAACAATGATATTGAGAATCAAAGTATGATAACAAACATGTGCGATGGTGAAACACCGGCTTCAAACAAATGTGCGATGGCGAAACATCAGCTAAAAGGTTTAAAAACAAAACCAAGAGGCGCACAAACAAATAAGATTGATTTGTATCTTTTACCTTGAAGAAGGGTTTGAGTTTATTAGAGGTGTTTTATGATTTGCCAAGAAAACAATTTTGTTTTAATATGCAAAATGCAAAGGAAGGAAAAAAACAACTAAGGGAAACTAGCCTAGCACTATCCCTAGTGTTATCATACAATGATTGACCCTAAGGTTGAGGATAAAGGAAAATCCTACCCTATGTTAGCATACATGGATTCCTACCTTAATTAAAATGTCAAAGGAAGCTTAACAAAACTATCCTATAGGGAACAGACAATGAGAGCGAAGTCGTGATCTCAATTTCTAAATTGAGTGACTCATCGATAAACAATTTAGAGAAAACAAAACAATAAACATCCTATAGGGAACATGCACTGAGAGCGAAGCCGTGATCTCAATTTCTAAATTGAGTGACTCATCGATCAACAATTAAAGAAGAAAACAATAAACATCATATAGGGAACATGCACTGAGAGCGAAGTCGTGATCTCAATTTCTAAATTGAGTGACTCATCGATCAATAAATGAAGAAACAAACACAACATATGTATCAAACAAAAACAGAGGGCCTCCTGACATATATCAGCAACAGAGGTCCCATCATGCACAAAATGAAAATAGAAGGAAGGAAATAGTGCAATACCAAATGGATAACTATCCGTAGCAACTGAACAAGAATAAAAGAAACCCAGAGAACTTCAAGCAAGCTGGCATCAACAGACAAATCAAGTCAGAAATTACGCCATTAGGATGCAAGTATTGAGATTTTCAGATGTGAACAGATCCCATGGGCAATGTATAGCATTCATAATCACATATATAAATATATATATATATATATATATATATATATATATATCCTGCATAGACTATCACATATTCCAAGCACAAGACTAGTGCCAATATAACAAATTATGTTCCATAAATAAAGTGAAACACAGTAGCCTCAAGTCAAAAATGGAAAACTTTCTCAAAGTACCTCGCACATTCAACAACCAAGTTAGTATTCCCATAAATTGAATGATGACTCACATAAGGGGTGGATGATGACACCATAATGAAGTGAAGAAACATGATAGCATTTATCAAAACATTAGATATGATAGACAAAAAGAAATAGGCATATGCACAATTTGGTCAAAAATTAGAGGAATGTTGCTCCTTTCTATCACCATATTGAAATGACAATTGAATATCAATCAAGGATCATAGGAGCTTGAGAAGAATACAATCAAAGACCATGATGGTCAGTAGCAACCACAATTCAATCATACTCAATTACTTCATCACAACTCACAAGCATAGTAGAAGAGGAATCCCATACAATGCATCAAAAGGTTCAAACATTCAAACATGGGGCTCTAAGTGAAATGAATTGAGTTTATGGGGATAAACAGAACCAACATGATCATTAGGTGCCTAATCATAGGCCTCACTCAAGTTCATTGGCCATCAAATAAATTGCAACAAGATATGCAACATTAATTGGGTGCCTTCACTTTAAAAATATATCAAAAATAGAAACAAGGATCAATAATTCACACAAAAAATTTCTTAGCATCTTTGAAGTGTGTAGAAGTCAGAAAGCAAGTCTTAAGTTCATGAATAGTCGAGGAGGGGATCAAATGAGGACCAAAGTTCAAAACTAGTTGGCCAAACCACAAAACTAGACAAGCTTTCAAAATAATTTGTGGAAAAATATCAAACCAAGTCAAATAATTCAAGAAAAAATGGTTTTCAGATCCTCAATACATCCATGAACCATAATCAAGACCTAAATTCCATTGATGATCCAGGGCATAATGGTTTTTTGAATTGAAACTTACACAATAAGCAACAAAACCATAATTATTTGACTTTTAATCTTAAATATCAATTAGATAAGATCAAAATTCAAAAAAATTAGAACAAATATACATCAAACCTGACAAAACTCAAGAGGTCAAAATACCTATTTTTCCATATTTTTTGAATTAAAGAAAAGTAAAAAATAAAATCAAACTCAAACAATTAACCAATTAAACTATAATCACATCTCAAAATAAAATTCTAATCAAAAAATCAGAAAAAATATCCAACCAAAATTATATTCAAATATTAGAATTAAAAACACACATCCCTGATTTTTTGTGTAATTTTTGAATTAAAGGAAATATTAAAATAAAATCAAACAAACAATTAAACAATAAACTATTATTAAATGACAAAAATGCAAACCCTAGCCAAAAGTCATAAAAAGGTCAAAATAAAATTATATTCAGACTATATGATTAAAAAAAACTTATGTGATTTTTTTGAGGATTTTTGGATTAAGAAAAATATTAAAATAAAATTGTGAAACAAAAGAAATCAAATAAAACTCCCAAATTAATCTTCTAACCAAAAATAGGAAAAAATACCAAACAAATTTCAGAATCAAGTTCTAAATAATTTTAAGAGTTCAAAACATTTTTTGTGGAATTTTTAGATCAAAAGAACTATTAAAATAAAAATAATATTTAAACTAACAATTATTTAAACTTATGAAATTTTAAACCAATCAAAACATTTTTAAAAATTCTAATAAAATTACACAATATAGTAGAAATTATTTTGGACTTGTGATAATTTTTTCAGAATTTTTTAAATTGTTTTGATCAAGAAATAAAAAATCAGAAAATCAATTAAAATCAAATAATATGAAATGCATTAAAATTTCAAACAAGCCAATCACAATGCGCCACCTCACTTCGTATTCAACCTCTAGCATAGGGAAAAATGCATGCAACAAAACATGTCATGAGCCTATGTTCAGATCCATCAATCATACTCGTTTCTTAACTAAAATCCATGAAATCAAGTGCAAATTAAAGCTAACATATCATGCTTCATTATGCAATTCGAATCAATCTCAAAGATCAAGCATGGATCAAGAAATCAAGTTTACAAAAATGAAAAAAAACTCACTGCAAACATCAAAACCAGGAACACGATTTCATCCATTCTGCTTGAATCAAAGCTCAAATATACATCAATCCTAATGATTGGCTAGCTAGCAACTCAATGGACATGATTTACATCATCAATTCAAGCTAAAACACATAAATCAAAGTTCAAGAAACTCACATGGATGTGAAAACTGGAAACATGATTCCTTCACTCCAGAAGAAATCCAATGGTGCAGGCTTGATCTCCTTACTTCACTGAAGCTGAAACACCAAGAATTTTGAAGAATGATCCAAGGAGAAGAGAGATTCGAAGCAATTTGCAGAGATGCTTCAAAATTTTTAGATTTGCAATGTAGCGATTATGAGCCTCCCCTCCACAACTGAGCCTTGATTCTTGTTATATAGCACGAGAGGAAGAGGATAGAAGTGGTATTTGGCACTCAAAGCCGTTGGAGGGCAAGTTTGGTAGTTTTGGCCAAAAATGAGGATGCACATGGGGCCTGCGTTTCACTCTTGCATTTGCTGGCCTTTTGTGCGTTTTGTAAGCCAAATGAAGTCAGAAATACATGCTCAAAATGCCAGCTCATGATTGTTTGAAATGAAGAAGTGTTGGTGAATTTGCAAAATTGAGCATGTTTTGTATTTTTTCATTCAAGCAAGTTCAAGAAGCACATGGGCACGAAATGGTGAGTGTAATGGGCCTCAGCATGTCACAAATTGTTCATGGGCTTGATTAGAAGCGAAGAAAATAGATGAAAATGAAGTTCTCAAGAAATGGCCATTTTGCATACTTGTCAAATTTCAATAAAATGCCTCAAAATTCCAAAGTTCATAACTTGCTCATACTTTTGAATTTGGACACAAATGAGTATAACTTGGAAAGGTATTGAAAAGATCTACAATCCATTAGTTTTGAGTTTTTGCAATTGAATCCATTAAGGTCCTCAAAATTTGACATGAAATTCACTAAATTTGGAAAATGACCTATAATTTTAACTTGAGGCATGAACTTCCAAAGACCATAAATCTTGACTCTTTGACAATTTGGACATGAGACCAAAAGGAGATGAAATATCATCCTCTTATCTTTCCAAGCATGTTTCATTTGCATTTTTTTTGATCAAAGGTGAATAAAATATGAATTTTTGAAGTTAAGTCCTTATTTTCCAAAATTAGAAACTTTTAGGGTTTCTTCATGAACAAGTTTCAACCCAAACCTCAATCTTTTTGATCCAATGATAAAAATGGACATGAAATATGAAAATTACACCTTTGAATTGATGGTTGACCAAAAGTTCCCGTGGTCAACCTTGACTTTGACTGATTTTGACCAAAATGACCATTTTGCCCCTTTGAATCAATTGATCCACTTCCCTTCAAAATTGATGATCAAAACTTCAAACATATAATCTTCCAAATATATAGAGGCCATGTACAAAGTTTCACTTCAAAATTATCAAGAAATATTGATGAAATCCCAAACCCTAGTTTTGGTTAACACCTTAGGGGACTGATGAATCATCTCCAAAATTTCAAATCCTCTGGATATCTTGGCCAATTTCTTGTACAAAGAATTTTCAAATAGCAATGAGATGTTGTAGCTTCCAAATCAAGACTTGTACATTGATCAATAGCCTTGATCAAACAAAACCCTAATTTTGACTGGTGAATCAAAAGACTGATTCTTCTTATAATCAAACACAAACTTCAATCCTCTAATGATCCAAAGAGATGGATAAAATATCTTGAGATATGCAATAACTTTTGAGCTTGAAAGATCCAGAGGTTTAGATGATAAGATTCTACTTGAGCAACTTGTCAATGCAATCAACCTTAAAAGCATGAGGAAGACTTGATAACCAAAGTACTTTGATCCCATCACAATGTATGAATGCAATGCAATATGATATTCATGATGAAACATAATCCTAAATCAAGAGGGTAAATTTTTGGGTGCAACACTCTCCAACAGCAGTCAGGGATTTATTTTCTGAAACTCGGACATGCCACAATAGCATTTCATGTTCATATATCATGATGTGCACATACATATTGCATACGGCATGATCTCATTTATTTTGAGAACATCATCATACAATGCATGTCATGCATCATATACGACTAATCATGTACCTTTTCAGGAAAGATGGTTATCATCAACAACTTTCAGCAAGTTCAAGATTAGCTCTTGAAACTAAACAGAGTAATTATCTACACGATCAAATGCATCTTTACACGGGTTCATCACGAAGCAATCTTACATGGGTTTCTCCTAAATGCAGCTTCACACGGGTTTATCCTAAAAAATCTTACACGGGTCTTTTCTCATACATTTCCAAATAAAGTTTTACACTAACTTATCACAAAGTAACCTTACCTAGGTTCCTTCTGAAGTTTTACACGAACTTATCACAAAGTAACCTTACCCAGGTTCCTTCTGAAGTTTTTACATGAACTTATCCCGAAATAACCTTACCCAGGTTCCTCCTGAAGTTTTACACAAACTTATCACGAAATAACCTTACCCAGGTTCCTCCTGAAGTTTTACACAAACTTATCACAAAGTAACCTTACCCAGGTTCCTCCTGAAGTTTTACACGAACTTATCCCAAAGTAACCTTACCCAGGTTCCTCCTGAAGTTTTACACGAACTTATCCCAAATTAACCTTACCCAGGTCCCTTCTAAAGTTTTACACGAACTTATCACAAAGTAACCTTACCCAGGTTCCTCTTGAAGTTTTACACAGACTTAGCCCAAAGTAACCTTACCCAGGTTCCTATCAAAGTTTTACACGGACTTATCCCGAAGTAGCCCTACCCAGGTTCCTCCTAAAGCCCTACACAGACTCATCACGAGCAACCTTACCCAGGTTCCTTCTAAAGTTTCACTCAGACTTATCCTGAAGCAACCTTACCTAGGTTCCTTCTCGGTTCAGATACAGTTTTACCCAAACTCCTCATAAAGCAACCTTACCCAGGTTCCTTCTCGGTTCAGATGCAGTTTTACCCAAACTCCTCACAAAGAAACCTTATCCAGGTTCCTTCTCGGTTCAGATGCAGTTTTACCCAAACTTCTCACGAAGCAACCTTACCCAGGTTCCTTCCCATAAGCCCTACTATCCAGGTTCCTTCTCATAACCTTACCATCCAGGTTTCTTTTATCTTATATCCAAATAGCAGTCCACAACACTGTAAGACCTGGACCTGATCAAACACGATCGGTTTCACCTTTCCCCAGTAGGTCGCGATGCAGCCTATACACTGACCAGATATGCACTTCACTTCCGGAGTTAATTCCCCAGTAGAGTAATGAACAACTGAAGCTCCAAAAATTCTATTTCTCCCAAGACAAGTACCATACTTCCTCAACAGATTCCTCCTCAACGACAGGATCAGGGATTCTCATCAAAGGAATGTCTCAGGAAATCAACATCCTCTAGATGGCATCTTTAAGCCCATCTCCGACGGTACTCCATCACGTCTTGGATGACATCTTTAAGCCCATATCCGACAATTCTCTAGCAATTTCCAAATGGCATCTATAAGCCCATTCCCGATATCACAAATCAAGTATCACTTCATGCGAGTGAAAATTTATGGGCACTCTAGTGTTCAATCATCTTCCACCTTCAGATCACGAAAGGAAGACAAGCCAATCTACATCCTCAGGTTTAAGAAGATTGAACAGGGGAAGTTGTTGTACCCCAAAATTTTCCCTCTCATTTTACTCAATACATACTCCTAAAGGTCCTCAATTTGCTCAAGTTTGCCCAAGAGTTGACCAGACAAACTCTCTCCTAAGGCCGTGTGTCTCAAATTAGGGTTTCCAATTTCATCAAGATGTGTGGACCACAAAGGCCTCATATGCTCTCCATAGTCTTAATATGTTCTCAAGACCCTACATGTCAAGTTTCATGCCTTGCACAAGAAGTTTGCTCAATTAACTACTCAGAGGCTTAAGAATCGACTGTACGAGGTCAAAAGTCAACTGTGATCCACATACAGTCAAACTTCAAGATTTTTGGTCAACATCAACATTTTGAAGTGACTTTCATAATTTAATCAAGGGTTGACCATTATTCCTCAAGGAATGCTCCAAATTCATTAAAACCCAAAAGTTGCTAAATTAGGGTTTCTTAGTAAAAGTCAACCCAACTTTGACCAAGCATAACTTCTTCATACTTTATCGGAAATTTTCTATCCAAGGCTCATTTTGAATAGTATGAAATTCCCTAAAACTCATCTTCATCCCACAAGTTCAAAATATGCACTCATAAAAAGATATGAATTTCTACATTATAGGTCCTTTTGAAAAGTCAACAAAAACACCTTTTGGGTTAAAGCTTCTTACATTAACATGGAAGACCCAATTGAGATGATACCAAAACGTTTGTTTAGTGTACATCCTAAGCTTTCTAAAAAGTCCAAGAACACCCTCTTAGGGTTAAAATTGAGGGAGATATGTATTGTCAAAATTGACCAATTTTTGGAAATATGCATGAAGTCAATATTGATCAAAATGACTTTTTTTCCAAATGGGCCCATGTTTTCTTATTTGAAACTTGTTCCTAAGATGGCCCACGACCCCTGAGATTATCCACCTATTATTTTATTATTTTTATTATTTATTTTGATTTTTTATCCATTTAAATCAAAATAAATCAATTTAAATAGTAGAATAATCAAATAAAATCAAAGATTTGATTTTATGAGCATATTATGAGTCAATGAACAACTAGCAAATCAAAAAATTCATGAAAGAGACAATTGATTGGAAAAGATCTTAATTTGGTCTATTTTGGAAACAAATCATACAAGGAAAATAATGAAATCAAATCTCCATAATTTGCAAAGATATAATCAGTTTTTGTTGACCTAAATCATTCTATCATATATACCTAACATCTCTAAAGCATAAAAGAGGTTTTGGGGTCATGAAAACAAGAGGAAGAAATTGGAAATTTTGGAAGAAAAAGTGCAGACTGTATTCTCTTCCATATGCCGTTTCAAGTAATTCCAAAGCCAACAATCTGTTCCTGGACATGTTCTGAAGCCATTCCAATCATCCTGAAGCCTTAAAACCTTCAGAAATCACGCCTCACATTGCCATAGTTTGCATATTTTTTTCAAGATTCGTTTTCAATGATTTATCCATCATAAACATGTTTTGATCATATATCCATGCTTGCTATCATATTTGCAATGTTTTTGATTGGTTTGATTGAAGTTTAAGTGCAGGAATGGCACGATGCCATTGTTAGGGTTTTGAGGTCCCAAATTGGGAATTCTATATAAAGGCAAAATTGGACAAAATTAGGGGTATTATCATGCTCAGGAGATGATTTGCAGTTGATCCATGTATTTGGTTTGAATTTATTCTGCTTGTGCTACGATTTTTTGAATTTTACAGGTTTATGGCTACGAAAAAAATCCGTCACTATAGCCTTTAGTGACGGAAATGACTGTAGGTAAAAGTGTGGCAAAAAACAACAGTTATGGGGAAGAAGACAATTTTGTGGCAGAATCCTATTGGGTGATTTGAATCACGCGCGCGTTTGGGAAAGACCACTTTATTTCCTTTATATTTTATTTATGTTATTATATATACAACTAACCATCCCATCAAATTTTGTTTTCTTACTTTGTTTCTACAGATTCAATGCATCATCATCCAAAATGCCTACCATGCGGTACCACCATCTGGCCATTGGATGTATCAATAATTCAGATCTAACGCCTCAAACAATGAAGGACTATGGTGCACTCTCAGGCTGGCACAACACAGACCCATTCTTTTCTTTTCTATTTTATTTTTTAATTGTTTTTACTAATTATTTTCCTTTATTAATATAACACCACAAAATCATTATTTTTTATTTAATAAAAAAATCATCAAAAAAACATAAAAAATCATTTTTTTTTATAAAAATATTTTATTTCCTTAATTAATTAGTTTAATTTAATTTAGGGCAAATTTAATTCCTTTTTTATAATTTAAATTAGTTAGAAATTAGGGTTTTAATTTGTACATAACCTAATTAATTTTTCTCAAATAAAAACTAACCTAAATCTTTTTTTGAATTAGATTTTTTAGGTTTCCTAAATTATTCTCGCATTTAATTCGCCGCGTGAATTTTTTAATTTCCTTTTATTATTATTGTAACTGTTTCGAGGTTGTAATAGTAATTAGGGTTTAAATTCCACATTTTTTTTCCAATCCAAAATAATTATGTATCTGCAAAGCCTTGTAATAGCTAGGACTTTAAACTTTCTTGCTTTTAATTCTGCAAACTATAAACTGCTTAGATGTATGTTAATAGGATTGTATGGAAAGACAAACTGAAAATTAATACGGTAGAAAACCCTAAATGTGCAAAGATAAATTAACTGAAAATTACACTCGCACATGCTCACTCCTAGGGTTTGCCTCACTTGGTTGCCTCGAAAATAATGGTCGTGTCCCTCGAACATAGGGATATCTTAGCAAAAGACCCTCAATCTAAAAGTCATCATAAAGATCATAGTCCCTCAATGTCCCTCGAGTTGCCTACGAGAAATGATCTTGTCCCTCGATGTTGCCTACGAATATATGATGACAGTCCCTTCGAACTGCTAAGGTATCCTTACATGTTGCCTTCAATGACCATTTCGTCCCTTTCGATAGTCCCTCAAACTCCAACGACGGTGCTACCTATTCCTTAATAATAGGATAGCGCTGTCTAAAGGAAAACAAACAATCTTTTTCGAGTAGGTAGATTAGTTCTTAAGTACTTGCTCAAAATAAACAAACTTTTTCACACCAAACACTTTTCAAACAAAGTTTTCAAAAACAACTTCGTAACACTCTTGAGGACAAAAACAAGGGTTAAAACGAAGTAAGACAAAACTTTTCCAAACAAGCACACACAAGCAATTTCAAAATGAGAAAGTACCTAAGAGCCCGTGGAAAACCACAGATAGAAAGGGTGCTAACACCTTCCCTTTCTATAATCTACCCCCCGTACTCAGAAACATCTTGAAAAAGGGTTTTTCTGTTCTTTTTCCTTTTCTTGATTGGATAAAATAAAAGTCGGTGGCGACTCTTACTTACCGCGACATTTTGCAAACAAAAAATGCAAACCAGTATTAAACAGTTAGTTCTGCCACCGTATCACACACACCATAGCTAAGAAGATCCTACGGGCATAATATTACTGGTCCACTATGGAAGCCGATTGTTATCAGCACTCTCGAACTTGTCATAAGTGCCAAATCTACGCTGATAAGGTGCATGTGCCTCCAGTCCCCTTAAACGTCTTGACAACTTCGTGGCCCTTTGCGATGTGGGGCATCGACATGATCGGAGAAATCAGGACCACCGCTTCCAATGGACATCACTTCATCTTAGTAGCCACTGATTACTTCACGAAGTGGGTTGAGGCAGCTTTCTTCACTACAGTAACCAAGAACGTCGTGGCTAGGTTTATCCGACACAATCTGATCTATCGGTATGGGGTGCCAGAGAGAATTATTACTGACAATGGTACGAATCTCAACAACACAATGATCACCGAGCTCTGTAAACAGTTCAAGATACATCATCATAATTCTTCCCCCTACCGACCGAAGATGAATGGAACTGTTGAAGCAGCTAACAAGAACATCAAGAAGATTGTGCAGAAGATGACGGTGACATATAAAGACTGGCATGAGATGTTACCATTTGCCCTTCATGGGTACCGTACCTCAGCATGGACGTTGACAGGGGAAACCCCTTATTCTCTGGTATATGGCATGGAGGCAGTCCTACCCATCGAAGTCCAGATACCTTCTCTCAGAATTATGAAGGACGCGGGTTTGAACAAAGACAACTAGATCCGAACCCGACTTGATCAGTTAAATCTAATCAATGAAAAATGACTTACTGCTATCTGCCATGGTCAGACGTACCAAAAGCGAATGATCAAGGCTTTTAACAAGAAAGTCAAGCGTCAAGAATATCAAGCCGGGGATCTAGTGGTCAAACGCATCATACTGCCGCAAGGTGATCCCAGGGGCAAATAGACCCCCACATACGAAGGGCCATTTGTGGTTAAGAACATTTTCTCGGGAGGAGCTATGATTCTAACCACCATGGACGGTGACGACCTTCCTCACCCTGTCAATGCAGACATAGTGAAAAGATACTACGCCTAATCAAAAGACCCGCTATGTTGACTGGCCTAGGAAAAAATTTAAGGCTTCCCGGCGAACCAAAAGGGTTCGGGCAAAAGTAAGGGATGAAAATAAAAAATTTGTACACCCGACAAGTCGAAAACCCGAAAGGGCGGCTTGGGCAAAAAGGGGTATCTCGGTGGACTGAAAACCTGAAAGGGCGGTCCAGGCAAAAGTTAGGGATATAAAGCATACCACTATGTCTCATTGGATCATCTTGCGACCAGACTTCGGTATCGACTATCAAGCTCGGACGGCGCCAACCAATCTGATCAACTTTTGGCCAAGAAGCAAAGTGATGAGACGCTTGGAGATATAAAGGCAATAGCAGAGTTGGAACCCAATGGGGTTGTTTCACATAGTTGTTTTTTATTTTACATAGCTTCCATTTTTTCGGCGGTGTTCTCTTACTAGAGCGTCAGCCTCCTTGTACAAAAACACCTATTACAGGCCAACTTCAAAAATCAATACAAAATTATTTTCACTTCGAGTTTGTTTTTGTTTTCTGTTTTGTTTTGCAAGAATGTCCAATGACTTATTTTTGATATATGCATTTGAAAATGATTGTTGCTCATAAATATTTACATAAGAAACAAAAGGCAATTACTCGTAATTCCAGAAACAGGGGCAAAAACAAGAAGTGCCAAACCCTACAGTTACTCTGCCCAGTAGGTACCGGGATAGAGCTAGCTTGGGAACATAATTATTGGTACGTACACTCCCCACAGAGTAAAAATATCCAAAAGCATTGATGTCAGCTTTCCCGAAACAGGACGTAACCACCCCAGTTGAGGTTCATAATCGCGGGTGAGTCAGTAAATTTCATCCCACAAGCAGAGTTTATTTCTCCAGATACAAAGGCTCAATCCCCGACAGAGTTCATCACTTCAGTAACAAAAATACATTTTCTAAGCTCATTCCCCGCAGAGTTTATTCTCAAGCAGCATCTCCTCCTGACAGAATATTTACAAATCTCCAGCAACTGTCAAGGATTTATTTTCTCAGACGCGAGCATACCCCGATAACATTTCATGAACATACATCATGACATACGCATACATATCATATACAGCATAATCTCATTTATTTTGAGAACATCATCTCACCCTGCATTTCATGCATCGCATATAACTAACCCCGATATCTTTCCAGTAAAAGAGGATTAGCTTCAATAAATTCAGAATTTATGCAAGTCACATATGCAGACGACTAACGGAAACCCAGTTCCTGAAACCAAACGGGTTAACTAATCTACACTATCGCTTCGAAGTAACCGTACGACCCAGGTTCCTTCTCACAACCCTACTATCCAGGATTTCATTTCAGAGTAACCCTACTATCCAGGTTCCTTCTCACAGCCCCACTATCCAGGCTTTCATTTCGAAGAAACCCTACTATCCAGGTTCCTTCTCATAACCCTACTATCCAGGCTTTCATATTGAAGTAACCCTACTATCCAGGTTCCTTCTCACTGCCCTACTATTCAGGCTTTCATTTCGAAGTAACCCTACTATCCATGTTCCTTCTCACAGCCCTACTATCTAGGCTTTCATTTCAGAATAACCCTATTATCCAGGTTCCTTCCCACAACCCTACTGTCCAGGCTTTCATTTCGAAGAAACCCTACTATCCAAGTTCCTTCTTATAATCCTACTATCCAGGTTCTTTCTCACAGCCCCACTATCCAGGTTTTCATTTCGAAGTAACCCTACTATCCAGGTTCCTTCTCACAACCCTACTATCCAGGCTTTCATTTCGAAGTAACCCTAATATCCAGGTTCCTTATCACAGCCCTACTATTCAGGCTTTCATTTCGAAGAAACCCTACTATCCAGGTTCCTTCTCACAGCCCTACTATCCATACTTTCATTTCGGAGTAACCCTACTATCCAGGTTCCTTCTCACAGCCCTACTATACAAGCTTTCATTGCAAAGAAACCCTACTATCCAAGTTCCTTCTCACAGTCCTACTATCCAGGCTTTCATTTGAAGAAACCCTACTATCCAGGTTCCTTCTCACAGCCCTACTATCCAGGCTTTCATATCGAAGTAACCCTACTATCCAGGTTCCTTCTCACAGCCCTACTATCAAGGCTTTCATTTCGAAGTAACCCTACTATCCAGGTTCCTTCTCACAGCCCTACTATCTAGGCTTTCATTTCGAAGTAACCCTACTATCCAGGTTCCTTCTCACAGCCTTACTATCTAGGCTTTCATTTCGAAGTAACCCTACTATCCAGGTTCCTTCTCACAACCTTACTATCCAGGCTTTCATTTCAATGTAACCCTACTATCCAGGTTCCTTCTCACAACCCTACTATCCAGGCTTTCGTTTTGAAGAAACCCTACTATCCAGGTTCCTTCTCACAACCCTACTATCCAGGCTTTCGTATCGAAGTAACCCTACTATCCAGGTTCCTTCTCACAGCCTTACTATCAAGGCTTTCATTTCGAAGTAACCCTACTATCGAGGTTCCTTCTCACAACCCTACTATCCAGGCTTTCATTTCGAAGTAACCCTACTATCTAGGTTCCTTCTCACATCCCTACTATCCAGGATTTCATTTCAGAGAAACCCTACTATCCAGATCCCTTCTCATAACCTTACTTTCCAGATTTATTTTCTCTTACCTCCAGACGACAGTTTACAACACGGTAAAACCTAGACCTGACCACTTTCGTTCAATTTCACCTTTCCTCAGTAAGTCGCGATGCAGCCTGTACACTGACCAGATATGCAGTTCACCTCTGGAGTTAATTCCCCAATAGAGTAACGGACAACTGAAGCTCCTAAATTTCTATTTCTCCCAAGACAGATACCAACATTCCTCAGCAGATTCCTCCTCAACGACAGGAGCAGGGACTCTCATCAAAGGAATATCTCAGGAAATCAACATCCTCTAGATGGCATCTTTAAGCCCATCTCCGACGAAACTCTGACACATCTTGGATGGCATCTTTAAGCCCGTCTCCGACAATTCTCCAGCAACTTCCAAATGGCATCTACAAGCCCATTCCCGATATCACAAATCAAGTATCACTTCATACGAGTGCAAATTTCTGGGCACTCTAGTGTTCAATCACCTTCCACCTTCAGATCACGAAAGGTAGACGAGCCAATCTACATCCTCAGGTTTAAGAAGATTGAACAGGGGCAGTTGTTGTACCCCAAAATTTTCCCTCTCATTTTACTTAATACATACTCCTAGAGATCCTCAATTTGCTCAAGTTTGCCCAAGAGTTGACTAGACAAACTCTCTCCTAAGGCAGTGTGTCTCAAATTAGGGTTTCCATTTTCATCAAGATAGGTGGACTCCAAAGACCTCATATGCTCTCCATGGTCATAATATTTTCTCAATACCTTCCATGTCAAATTTCAAGCCTTGCACAAGAAGTTTGCTCAGTCAACTACTCGGATACTTGAGAATCGACTGTATTAGGTCAAAAGTCAATTGTGGCCCACATACAGTCAAACTTCAAGATTTTTGGTAAACATCAACTTTTTGAATTTCATCATTTGATCAAGGGTTGATCACGATTCTTCATGGAATACCCTAAATTCATCAAAACCCAAAAGTTGCTAAATTAGGGTTTCTCAGAAAAAGTCAACTAAACTTTGACCAAGCATAACTTCCACATACTTTATCATAAATTTTCCATCCAAGGCTCAATTTGAAGAGGATGCAATTCCCTACAACTCATCTTCAGCCCGCAAGTTCAAAATATGCACTCATAAAAATATATGAATTTCTACATTATAGGTCCTTTTGAAAAGTCAACAAAAAACACCTTTTGGGTCAAAGCTTCTTACATGAACATGGAAGACCCATTTGAAAAAACAAAACTCCAAATTTTCCAAGAAAAGTGCAGATTGGATCTTGCTCTATAGGCCGTTTTAAGCGTTTCTAAGGATCAAGTCGTACTCCTAGGCACTCACTGAACCTGTAGCCAGCATTTGCAGGACCTGAAACCTCCAGAATCATGTTCTATCACGTCCACAGTTTGCACTTTTCCTTGAGTTTCGTTTTCATGGATTATGACATTATCAATATGTTTTAAATACATATTCATGCTTATAATCATGTTTGCAAGGTGTTTGGATTGTTTAATTTGAGTTTGAGTGCAGGAATTTGAGGACACCATTACTAGGGTTCATAAACTCATAATTTGGGTTTCCTCTTTCAGGACAAATTGAGAAGAATTTTGGACACCATTAGACTCAGGACTCAACCCCTGATTGATCCCTAACATTGGTTTTAATTTATATTGCCTATATCATATATTTGAATCACGCAGGGTTTTAGCTACAAAAAAAAAATCCATCACTATAGCTTATAGTGACGAAAAACAGCCGTAGGCAAAAGTCTGTGGCCTAAAGCCACAAATCAGTGAAGAAGACGATGGCGTGGAGGTGACAGATTGGTCCGTCCAAATAAATGGGGCCCATAAAAGGGCATGCGCGTGAAAGCTAGGCTTAGTGCTTTGTTTTATTTATATTTATTTTATTCAACTAGGTGCGTGAATGGCTAATTAGTGCAGTTGGAAAGGAGGGGGATATGTGAAGCAAGGGACCTGGGTTCGATCCCAAGTCCAAACATTTTCTTATTTTCTCAACTGCCACTAACAGATCAGGTACATTAAGCTTGCACGTGCTCACCATATGCCATCACCATCCAACCAATGGATGCATCCCATGCCCAGATCTAGCGTTCATCACTGAAGGACCATGGTGAACCATAAAGCGCCAGCACCACTGGATCCAGCGTTGACTTGGGCCACCAACCTTGGGCCCAAGGTCAGATTCAGGGTTGCATCCCCCAGATTAACTATACATCAGGCCTAATTATTTTTTCTTTTATTTATTTCCTTTATTTAATTATTATTTTCAATTATTTTTCCACAAAAATTAATTACTTTTTTTATTAATCATAAAATCAACAAATCACAAAATCACAAAAAAGATCATTTTTTTATATAAAATGTTTACTTTAATTTAATTAGAAAATTAGGTTAATTTAATTTACTTTTTTTTCATAATTAAAAACAATTACAAATTAGGGTTTAATTAATGTGCAATTAAATTCTTTTCTCAAATAAAAAATGTACAAAAATATTTTTTCTCAATTAGGGTTTTCGGTTATTTTTTAAGCGTCCTCGTATTTAATTCGCCGCGCGTTTAATTATTTCTTTTTCATTATTTTTGTAACTGCTAATGGTTTGTAATAGTTAAACTAGGTTTTTATTTATCGCTTTGTCCCCGATTTTGGTTATGTAATTAATCCCCATCCCCGAAGCCTTGTAATAGCTAGGTTTATTTTCTCACACTTTTAATTTCTGCAATCTTTAACTGTTAGATGCATGGTTAACAGGATTGTATGAAAAGATGTTTGAAAATTAAAACGGTTGCTCACTTAATGTGCAAAGACTAATTAACTGAAAAAATCACGTGCACGTATTTCACTCCTAGGGTTTGCCACACTTCGGTTGCCTTCGGTAAAACAGTCATGAAGCATAGGAGATTTTAGTGGTTGCCCTCCAGTATAAAAGATCAAATGACCCATTCAAATGTTGCCTCGGAAATGTTGCCTCGGAAAGATCTTAAGACCCTAGGGTTACTACTAAGATTTCCTACCCATTGCTCTGGTGACTGTACTTGTCCCTTTCAAACATCCCTTACAAAATCCAACGACAGTGCTACCTACTCCTTAATAGTAGGATAGCGTTGTCTAAATGAAATGAGAATAAACAACCTTTTTCGAGTAGATAGAATCTTAAGTACTTTCTCAACAAAACTTTTCACACAAACACCTTTCAAAACAACTTTGCAAAACAAACTTCATCACACCCTTGAGGACTGATACAAGGGTTATCACGAAGTAAACTTTTCTTCAAAACAAGGACACACAAGGATGACCAAGTTGAACAACTGTAGGTTGAGATGGAAGCAATGAGAATCTAAATGCTGGGGCAGATGGCTCTTATCCAAAGCCTAGCACGGGGACAAGAAGAGTTGAGAGCCCTCGCCAGCCAACTTCATCAAGACGGATCCAATCGTATGAAACAGATGGTCGAGGATGGGGATCAAGTCATTAATCAACCCTTGATGGGACAGAAAATTGGAGTTTTCCAAGTTGTTGCTACATCGCAAGCCCAACCACAACCTCGCCAACAACCACAGGGTAATCAGCATAAGCGGGATTCATTCACTAGGAAATATACCAAACTCAGCATACCAATGTCGCAAGTCTTGCAACACATGTTAAAATTGAATTTGGTCACATTGAGGGATCCTCCTACAAATCCCAATACTGCCTCTCCAATGTACAATCCAAATGCAAGGTGCACATATCACTCCAACTGTCCAGGGCATGATACTGATAGCCGTCAGACATTAAAATATAAAATTCAAGACTTGATCGATGAGGTAGCATTGTAATTTGCACAAGATGGTCAATTGGAATTCTTATGTCATCCCTCCAAGGCACACCATCTGAAGTGACAAGATCATACAAAGAGGCTTTTGTTCATTAGAATTTTCTATTCGTAATTTTCTTTTGATTGTTAAAACATTTATTCATATCAAACCTTGTTATTTAATCAAGGCATTGCACATGTTTGTCTTGAATTAATTTCCTTTTTGTGATATTCAACTCTTGATTAAAAGCTTTAAGCCTGTAGAGGGAGGATGATGAAAAAAATACCACAATTTCTACAGTATGCTTTTGAATAGACCCTGCTGACGATGTACAAGCTTTGTTTCAAATCCTAAACAGTGGAGTTATAAGGAGGATAATCCCTAGTCAACCCATTTGAGCCTAGGAAGTAGGAGTTTTTCTTTTTACACAAATTAAAACCCTTAATCATAACATGGGGCAGGGTAGTTTCTCTCAGTTAATTCAAATGCGCATTCGGCCGCAATTTTTCAGTTCATACGCAATGAATGGCATCGAAAACGTCCTTCCAAAACAGAAGACAGTGATGTTTCTGCATAATCATTGAAACAAGCAGTCGTTATTTTTCAAAAAAAAAAGAAAAGCCCGTTAAGTCAAAACCTATGAAGGAAACTTAAGAAAAAACTGGGGCATCCCGCTGACTGTAATCACAAAGAAACAGTTCCGGCAAAAGTAGGGATAACAAAATCAAATCCTCAACAAAAGAAAGATTATAAAAATGGCCGCCTTCTCAAACAAACGTTCAATTTCTGAACCATCACCAAGTATCAGAGCAATAATTCCAGACTCAATTAGGATTTAAACGCACGATTGACTAAGTATAGGACTGAAGAACATCACGAAGAGTGGGTGGGTACAAATAAATTTCGAGCCTTTATCCTTTGTTTCTTAAACCGCGAATCAGGCCATATTATAACCCTTAAAAGTCCTAGCTGAAGCATGGGTTAGTTCGAGAGCATACTGTTACAAAGGTATCCTGACTCCTGTAAGGTTTTCTATAAATCATGAGTTGATATCACATTCTTGCAAATTTTGTTTTACTACGAAAAATGCATTTTCAACACAGACATAAGCTTTGCATTCTTTAAATGACATTGTTTGCATATGGTTAATTGTTCAAATGGCAGAGAAATTCACACAACAAATATTCAGTGAACAAAGATCCTCTCAATGGACAGAACCACCTTAGACGAAAAAAATACTCCCAATAACAAGTCTTTCATAATCAAGGGGCAAGGTATGGTATATAGTTAATCTGAGGCAGTCAAGTCAAGATTCAAGGAGTCTCTCAAAAGTTCTGAATAGCCAGGGGCAGACCTCCGTCTGAACCACTTGGGGTATTGGACATGAATTCTAGTAACAAATCACGTGTGATCAAGCAACATCTTTTGGCAGTGGAGCAACACTTACTACTATGGACAATGACAATCCCCCATACTCGGTAAACATGGACATAGTCAGAAAATACTATGCATGAGAAAAGACCCGCTAGGTCGACTGGCCTAGGCAAAATTAAGGGCATCCCGGCAAACCAAAAGGGTTCGGGAAAAAATTAGGGATATACATATGAAAAAATATGTACACCTGGAAAGTCGAAAACATGAAAAGGAGGCTTGAGCGAAAAGGGGTATCCCGATGGACTAAAAATATGAAAGGGAAGTCCAGGCAAAAGTTAAGGATTAAAGCGCACGACTATGTCCCGTCATCTTGTCATTTGTCTGTCAGTAGAAGACCCATCATCCTGATCAACATTTACCAAGTACCCTAGGAGTTGGGATGACACTCAGACCATCCACAAAGTCTCCGAAATTACTCTCTCCAGCAGGTACAGAGGCAGGGGCATCCTACTAAAAAGTCACGGCCATACCCTTAGCTTACAACTTTGTGATATCAAGCGTTCTCGTTCCCCGTCAGAGCAAGAATCTCCAATTACTGCTCCGACGTCTTAAAGAATTCCCTAGCTTGGTTCACAAGTTTTTCATATTCCCTAATGAATTTCTTCTCAAAAACAATTAAACAGGAATTCCCAACAAAAACATTCTAAATAAACCAAGTCCTCTTCTAGAAACGGTTCAGGTACGATCCAGAGATGGATGTTATCGTGATACTTATTCCAGACTTCTCTTCTAGAAACGGTTCAGGTACAATCCAAAGACGAATGTTATCCTGATACTTATTCCATATTTATCTTCTAGAAACAGTTCAGATACGATCCAGAGACGGATGTCATTCCGACACTCATTCAACATTTGTTTCAAGTACGTTCAGATACGATCCAGAGACGGATGTCATTCTGACACTCATTCAACACATGTTTCAAGTACAGTTCAGATACGATCCAGAGACGGATGTCATTCTGACACTTATTTCAACACATCTTCAAGTACAATCATGACATAGATCCATCCACAAAATCGTCGTAGGTACTTTTCCCAGCAGGTACAGGGGCAGAAACGTCCTGATGCGAAGTCAGCGATGTATCTTCAGCATATGTCCTAGTGATGTCTATGTCCCCACATAGTGAAAACAACCAAAGTTTTTACCTCTTCTTCCCCAAGCAGGAATTACCTTCTCCAGCAAAGTTCCCTCAAAGAGATGAAATCCATGTTCCCCAGCTAAGTTTTAAAATCTCAAACAGTTTATAAAGCCTCATCCCCTGTAGAGTTTATTTCTCTGGCTGCGGAAGTTCATCCCCCAACAAAGTTTATTTCTTTACATTAGTAAAATATTCCAATAGAGCATCTTCTCCCCAGCGGATAAATCTCAAGCAGAAGTCAAAGATCCCCGGCAGAGTACCCTCAAACGGAAAGAGGAAATCCCCGACAAATAATTTCCATTCATCATCCCTAGTGGAAGTTAAAGAATAACTTTCCTCATCTACCAAATAGCAGTCCGGGATTCAGCCTCCCAGTACTCTCCAGCAAGCAGTCAGGGATTTATTTTCCCAGACTGGGAATTGTCACAATAGCATTCCATGTCCATACATCATGACATGCGCATACATATTGCATACATCACAATCTCATTTATTTTGAGAACATTATTACACGATGCATTTCATACATCATGATATTGTATACGACTAAATCTTTACCTTTTCAAGAAAGATCAATCGACAAATATCATAAAATACTTATATGACCTAACCGTCTTTTCAAAGGCTAACTCTGACGAAGGGCTATTACAACATTTTCTTTAGAAGACCATATTCAAGACCCTTGTTGTTAAAGATAATGCGAAGCCTGGATACGACCATATAACGATATACCTCAGATTCAAGTTGAAGCATGGACCCAACCAGATAACAACTTAATTTCTCCAAATCACTGAAGCCTGGATACGACCAGATAACGATATACCTTAGATTCAAGTTAAAGCCTGGACCCGACCAGATAATAGCTTAATTTCTTCAAATCACCAAATCCTGGATACGACCAGATAACGGTATACCTCAGATTCAAGTTGAAGCCAGGACCCGACCAGATAACAACTTAATTTCTTCAAACCACCAAAGCCTGGATACGACCTGATAGCGGTATACCTCAGATTCAAGTTGAAGCCTGGACCCGACCAGATAACTGCTTAATTTCTCCAAATCACCGAAGCCTGTATACGACCAGATAATGGTATACCTCAGATACAAGTTGAATCCTAGACCCAACTAGATAACAACTTAATTTCTTCAAACCACCGAAGCCTGGATACAACCAGATAACGGTATACCTCAGATTCAAGTTGAAGCATGGAACCAACCAGATAACAACTTAATTTCTCTAAATCACCGAAGCCTAGATACAATCAAATAATAGTATACCTTAGATTCAAGTTGAAGCCTGG